>CM030370.1:87927998-88016547 GCA_003604175.2 Clonorchis sinensis | reverse complement strand
CTATCATCAACTGTGCACTAATACCATCTCATATACAGTAGGCTATCGGCTCGTTCCTTTGGCACTGTCTTGTGTGACTACATAGTAAGCTTTTAGAGTTGATCGTGGCACGTAGGAAGCAAGGCACCAGCTGCTTCGAAGCCGGCCGGCCCAAGTAGTTTGACGCCGGCAAATTCATGTTGCCTGAGGTGCCCGCCAACTGAAATCTCATCCCCACTCGTAAAGAGCTCTTTTTGAACTTGTCCACGGATTTCAATTTACGTCAAACGTGGCTAAAAACGTGCAGGTATCGTATAAAGAGTGCATTCCGGAGGGTGCTGGCAGATTAAAAACGAGCTGATTAACCAATCCAACGCTTGAAGAAAAAAGACTGAAGGGAAGAAAGTCCAAGATAAACGTTGTATTGACCGTGAGATAAGGGTTGATGCCACTTGACTTGAAGTATCGCAGGTTAAGTTTAAGTGCAGAGGAAATACACAGAAGGGTCGCGGAAGTTGTGTTGGTCCATTGGGTGGCAGCGACAGCACTTTAAACTCCACTGATCTGAGGATGATAAGCAGTAGTGTGGATGTGGTGCCAGCTCAGCGTATTGAGCATTAGCCAGGCGTCTTCCTTTGGGCTGATAGTCCAGTGAGAGCTCGGGCACTTGCTCTGGCAGCCACGTTTGGTGGGGTGACAAGTGTTCTGTCATGGGGTCTAGTGTTCAGACGTTTTCTTTAGATACACCAAACCGCCGGGGACTGACGCAGGGTCGACTGGGCTCGTGAGGCCGTGAGCTGTTTTAGAGATTGAATCGGGGAAAAGACCGAGGGATAACATAATTTCGTGCTGCGTTTCGGCTAGTTGATATGCAAAAAAGGAAGGATCCACTCGCATTTAATTTTTGTATGATGGGCGGGATATATCGGGCTGACATCAGCATGGCTACGAAGTGGAAACCAGAGCGGGTTATGCAAAGGTCAGTACCAAAAATACGCCAGTTCGAGTCTATATGTCTACTAGTGTGCACCGGACGAGAGCGCCAAGGATGGAACCAGTGATGCAACATCGCACTGAGTAGTGTAGGCGGCTTGCTTCAAAGGGGAGTTACCGAACCCGGCTTTCCAGGTTGTCCCGCATGGGTTGACGACAATTCCAAAAGCACTTCCACCATGACGTCGTCATTAAAGACCCTGTACCGACATTCGTGAATGGGTTAAATTAACTTACCTGCAGTCCCTCCCTTCCATTAAGCAGTGACCTGCATAATATTTTCGAGTCCGCGCTAAACGCCTCAAGGTGCTTCTCGCCCAACTTTCAGCCAACTGCAATTCTCCTAAACTGTTCTGCTTGGCCAATCCATCGTAGGATAATAATAATAATGTTTATTCCCAACTTGTGGTTGGCATGCCATCAGGCATGATCATCAAGTTACAGTCAGAGTAAGGGCATGACTGCCGAGGACTGTGGGTACAGGGTTTTGGAGAAGGGACAGCGTCATAGTCGGTGGGCTTCATCCGATGTAGACATGGTCACCACTAAACCGGCGCGAGCAGGGAAGCACAGTTACCATGCTATTTTTTGGAGAGAACATCGAGCAAGATAAGGTCGTTAGGATTTAAAGGTGGCGGGTAAAAACAAAACGAGGAAGGGCAAAGCAAGAGGGTCCCTGGATAACAAATGGCAAGAGAAGGGTAAACTGCGGAAAATGGGGAACCAGAACATCGGATCTGAGGGAGCGGCAGGGCTGGCGTCATCCAGCCTTGGAAGAGTGAGGTGGTGGCGGCACACGAGCCGGAACGAGAACTGTGTAGAAAATTATTGATTTTTGTAGGGAGCGCAGACTGAAAGTCCACCGAAATATTTAACTTCAAAAGACAGGTTCAGCAGTTTTAGTGAACATAACATGGATGCAGCTGGGGCCAGGTGGGGAGCTTATTCGTATTTGCAGGTAATGGAACGAGTGGGTGAGAGGTTACGGTCGAGAGTTGGAAGGGAACAATTTCGAGTTTTCTACCAAACTGGGCATGACAGCGCCGTGCCATCATTGGTCTGGCATACTTTGGTTTTCGGACAGACCCGTAACGGACGTCACATTTGCGGTCATTGGGCTGGGATGTGAAATTCTCTGAGTGTGGATAATAGCCAAACAGGTCGTCCATACCTGAGGTTGCCGGAGTTTAAAGCTTGGGAAGACGAGGGATCGGGATGAGAGTGACAAAGCATGGTGAGTTTGAGGAGACATCAGATGGGGTAATGGGCAATAATATATATATATATATAGTCTGCCGCTATTAGGGTAGGGACAACAAGTGATTGTATGAGATATGAGATATGAGATAGGATAGGGATGGATTTGTACTCAGTAGACTAGGGACCAAGCAAGGGCCGGGTTAGCTAAAATATTCTAATAAAGTACAAGAGATCTGGTGCAAACCAGTATAAGCTCGCAGAGAGGTAGTGGGTCATGGAAATTTAACGTATAAGGACTGATGGAGATGAAACTCTGCGGTGATCGACTAGTTTATCATTATCGATATTATTACTTTTAACTGGTATTTATCACTTCAGTCGGGGGGTACCATATTCCAGGGGAGAAAGTAAGTGTAAGAGAAGTAGTCAATAGGCCCCGGAGCACTACTATCAGCTTCAAGTTAACAAGTGGTGCATGGTGAATAAATAGTCTTTGGGCACTAGCCTTGCATACCGGCAGTGCAGGGTTGGGAACCTCTGTATACATATATTTCTCATTGTATATGTTCACTCCTGAGAGTAGTAGGTAGGTGAGTGTGTTTTTCTTTGGTTGACTAAGTGCACTTTTGTGCAGTACAACCCCAGTTATGACGAAAGCAGCTAGAGTTACGTACGTCGGTGTAAACCGTGGGCATCACAGGGTCTTCAGGCTTTCCCAGCTGTGATTTTTTAACGAAGTTTTTTTATTAAGCAGACGAAAGCTCATGTTTTCTTCTTTCATCGTCTGTAGTTTATAGCTTTGCCAGTTAAGTGGCACAATCGGTACGAGTCCAGCCCAGCATCAACAAACAGAAAACAACCGTGCCTTTTAATGGATTTCCTGAATTAAAGGCCATGCTGAGAACCACCGGCGGTGAGCGCAGCACCCGTGCTACTAGAGGGGCGGTGGGTGTGCGAACGCACTTTGGTGCAACGCAATAGGGAGACCCTCCCTGCAGGAGGTTTTCATCCCTGGCGCATGCTGCCGGATCTGCAAGGTGGCATGCCACCAAGCAGTCATAATAGAGGCTTGTGCGTTAATAAAAAACTCCAGCTACCAGATGTTTTATCCGGTCGGGGGAAGGCAAGACCAGTAAAACGGCTCAGTCACTTCGAACAACCAAATGGCAAACAGCTGCTGGGAAAGGCAAGTCGAGGAGGAGGCAGATGAGGCGGAGGCTACCACTTGGACAATGGGAACAGGACGAAAATAGCCAGAGCCTATGAACATGGTTAAACGATGGCGGAGCGTAAGCTATGGAGCCAAACAGAGGCATACCACAATGTATCGTCCATTGCTTTAACATTTGGGATTTTCCACGTTTGTTTTCTCCCCATTTGTAACCCCCGCTCCAGTTCTGTGTTTAGTGCGTGTATATGAACTGGCGTTTGTTTGTCATTACCACTTCACTCATCTGGCCTTGAGGTCATCCAGCATTTTGTGGCCGACTTTATGCACGCGTGACTGTCTCACGTGGCAGCCTGTTTTTTCCTTTGGTTTCTACTTTTGTAGTCCAATTTGACGATTTTTGAAGAGTATCTACTGTCCAGGTTTGTATAATTTGTGAATTTGTCTTACATTCTTAGTACCGTATGGAAACCCGGCTCCGACTTTGTTTTACATTCCCGGAGGTCCTGGTATTACGCGTCATTCGAAGATACCGTTTGCTCGCTACACGCAATGTTTTTTGCGTGTGCTGATTGGGTTGCATGCGTGGAGCACGTCTTCAGCTATGAGAAACTCCGACTTATGCTTGATTTGTGCTGGTTGGGGTTAGGCAAGACGAGGCACAACTCATTAAACAGAATGAATAGAGTAGTCCAAGGCAGGGACTTAGCTGGGTGGAACTTGGTAAAAGTTGATTTAAGCAAGTCAAATAGGTAGCTAGGTATAGTAAGGTGGTGGATTACTTTTTAAATTATTGTTTAATTTTTTTCCGTCCACTAAATATACATTCGTCAAACTCAGAGATAATCTGGCGTCCCTTCATAAGAGATATCGGGGGATGGTTCGGTAATAAGTAAGGCGGCTGCGGCTTCACAAGTAAGCAAGTCATCTACAGACCGTGAAAACGTGTGCGGTGTGTGATATTTCGAAACCGATCGGGGAAACTGTTCCAAACGCGAGTGTAGTAAACCAGGAAGAAGTAGTGGCGTAGGTTTGCACGCACTGGAGGGCACACAAAGAGGTTGTTGGATTTACAGAATTTATAGCGTGAATTTACACTTGGCCCAGCCTCTGCTATGAAGGCATTTCGGTACAACAGACGGTGTAGGAGAGTTAAGTTTAGCTTCATTCGTCTGAGCTACAGTGGCTCGAGGCCTGAGATTATACAGCGGGAGCGGTAGGTGAGAGGGCTAGTCTGTGAGGATAACTTCTTAGTGAGTGAACGTCGGACGTTCTCCAGTACCAGCTTACAACTTTGGGTATAGGGGAAAAAAAGCGGGTCAGAATTTTACAATTAGCTACACGCACGGCTTGAAAATTGCGATTTTTTGTCTCCAAGATGGAAGGAGCGTAGTATTAGAATTCAGAGCCTACGTGCCAGGGCAGCCTGGAACTGTACCTGATGAGAAAAATTAAAGGTCAAAGAATATGAGACCAAGGTTATTGGTCGCTGTTGAATGAGTGACAGGGTCTCGAATTTTCCGGAGTCTTACTTGTGACCCTCATGCCGCATGCCTCGCGGGGGGCTTTTAGCCGCAGCTTTAGTTGGTTCACACCTCCCCAGGTGTGATCACTGCGTCGCGCTTTGTATACCACGATTTATAGATCAAATGGCCGTCCGGGCTCCGCTTTATTTACTTGCTTTCTCTTACATTCTATCGCCACTTCTCCGTATAGTCCTGAGGAAAGTGGGATAGCTTCATTCACTCTACAGACGCGCGGATAGACGTCTACCAAAGCTGATCGCTCTTTAACTTGTTTCTCCCAAAAACTTCTTAGCTCAGATTTTTCGCCAATCTTCTAAAAGTGTCCAGCGGTAGCATACTTTGGGTTAGTACATTATAGGCGAGATTTCATGATTGCTCATTGCCAATATCTTCCAGCAGGCAGCTGAGGGTCAAGTACCCAAGCAAGTGCTTCTCGACTGCCTTGGAAAATGTACTTCGCTCCTTGCAACCCCCTGCCTAAAATGTCTCTATAGGTGTTGTATCTTCGAAAATCAGTCGACGTCTTGCCTGAGCACTGATGATTGCTGCCCGTGGCCAGCCTCGTCAGTACAACTGGCCATTTGAACCTACGTTGTGCTGGCTGCGGCCCGCCTTTTGTTATCTTTCTACAATAATTCCAAACCACAAACTATATCGCGCATTCCACGGCTGATTATAGTTAGCGCCGACACACATCTGTAACTGACGCAACCGATGTTTCCTTTTTACCATAAAATTAACGATTGTTGTCCAGCAGGCAATGGTCACCTTCCATAAGCCATGGTAAATGGTGGTCATGGCAACCCAGTCTTCGTCTTGAAGCCTTTTACTTATCACGCTAACTCTGTAGCCGTTACTTCCCAAAGAGTACCGGCTGTACTCTTCTTTTGTCTTAAAACCGGCTCTATTTAGTTACCGTGACCTACAAGAAAGTTCACCGTTCAATTAGCCAAAGGAAACCCCCAGAACGTCTGATTAAAGCCTTGCCAACCGGGTTCTCTTTGAATACAGTTGCAACAGGTCAATAGCAGCAAGGAGTCGTCACTCAGAAATCCGTCAATGGTTACCAGTACCATTTTCGTGACACCATTAAAACAACCTTTCATATTTGTCACCCTATTGCGAAACCTGACCCGGATATTTGAAGAGGTGTTGACCAAGTCTCTCATGCTCTCTTGCTGAATGTTTGCCGGCGTAAGTGAATTTTTGTATCAGCGGTTGAACGCAAACCAGTACACTGGGCCTCAATTTACGCAAACTGCAGATGCACTGTTATGTGCACTGCCGTTTACCATAAATGTATTTTTCCCTTCTTGTTCTATATGAGTGTCCTCTCAGCGCCTTGCCCCACAGCAAATCCTCCCTTGGATGACGCTTTAAAACTTGATGATACGTTCGATGCTCAGTCCTTAAATGCCAGAAAACTTGAAGCCAGATGCTCGCACACCCTCGACGTTTCCTACCAACTTCACTTACGGGTCGTCCAGGCATACAGGTTCTGCTGTCAAATATTACGCTTTTCCTACATTTAGTGTCACAGCCAAATAGTACTACCGGGTGGCGCATAATATCAGAACATCCGGCAATGCAAAATCAACGTCTCAGTTGAGTATTTACACTGTACTATTGATATAAAACATAAATTCACAAAATATACAGACCTGCACAGTAAATACTAATCCGCAACGGACGGTCTGCTTGGACACGGTAAATGCACAAACCAGACGAGCAGAACATCGCTCACCAGAAGTAAAAGGATTTTGTTCCAGTTGCTACGGTGTTCGAGATATCGCGATACATGAGTAGTGCATTATGTATATACATGTATCGCGATATCTCGAATATCGTAGGAACTAGAACATGAGGCGGCCTGGTGCAGCACATTCAGTTGCCTGGAAACATTACAAACGGGAGATTCAGCTGGGTTCCAGGTGAGTCTCCCGCAGAAACCAAATTGATTTGCAAATGAGTGTATTTCTCGTAAACAGACTTTAGTTTCGCCGTAGCCATGAGGTTTTCCAAGCTCAGAATTTTACACGAAATTTGCCATGGCCGGCTGCACGACTAGGTAATTCGTTGCTTACGGCCATTCATTGGAATGAGCTGACTTTCGGGGTCATCAACCACCACTGGATCGCATATGACTACCAGTTTTTGAGACAAAATATGGGGTTAAGTCTTAGCCTATTTTAACGCTCCCCGGTGTTTATAAAATCGGAGATGAAATCTACAAAACATCCGGAGTAAATTCTTTTAAATTGGGTAGCCGAAAAACGTTTGTACGCATTGTACTCGTCAGACGCAACAAAATGTATGAGGTGATCTTCCAACCATGCACACACTAGAATCTTTTGGGAAGGTCGTCTTGCGTTCAGTATGATAGCGAAAAGTAACTAGACTCAGTATGTAACGTCCATGAGAGTATGCACCTGTGTTATTGGGCCACATTTTCGACCGTGCGCAACTAGTCAACGTTTCCAGATATCTGGGAGTGAATTATCAGCATTTGAGTAAGGGATCTTCCCCAAAGGAAACCATGAATTTCCTAAACAGAGTTACGTCTGGAAGCGCAGCGAGTGCTGGAGAACAGGATGAAACAATCTCACAATGACCATATGTGTTTACGCTTACCTCGGGTGGTTACCGTGACTGCTAGGATCGTGTCCATTTGAGAAGTATATTGAAGCAACAAGTAGACATGAAAGCCTATTCCTACGGCTAACGACGATTGTGTAGCGTGGTTTGTGAGTGTAAAAAAGGACTCGTGATCTAGTGAGTGGCGGTGAGCTGTACAGCCACATATGTTGGTGCAGGGGCTGCTACAATGGAAACACAGAAGCCGCGAGTGTCGTAATAGTGATAACTGCAACCGAGTGGAAACAGTGTTCCAGCGATCTAATTAAATACAATCTTGGCAAGACTGAACCACGTAAGGCCTCTAGCCGAAATGGCCTTTATAGGGGGCAATGATTTTGAAGCGTTGCACCTGTCGGACCCCTTTTAGTGATTTAGGGTGAGATAAAGTGCACCCACAATCACTGAGAAAAGCATCGCTTACCTCAGTAGAAAATCTCCAGCTGATGTTTCGCCAGTTCTCGAAAGGGTTCAAAACTTCCTCTGTTGAAAGGAAGTCATGGACAAGCCTACGAACTAACCTGCTGACCGCTTATTGCCCATAGCCTATTAGTCGCACTGCCATACCAAGCATAGTATTGGAGCGCATCATGGGGCTGGCCATTCTGACTCGTCTCATTAATAATAGCATGATAGCACTGACACAAACGTGTGTCTTGAAAATCACCACTAAATCCACATTAATAACCATGCTCGTCCTTGTGGACAGCATCGATTTTTCCCTGGATGATTTGGCGTTTCTTAAACCGTATTGCTTGCATGGACTTGCATATGCTTTCGAGAGCCGACTTCAGATCGCTTTTATAACATTGCAAGCAAGCTGTCTACTTAGCGAGCAAGAAGGACGCAACGCTAATTTATTGTTTTAAATTATATTATATGATGCGATGTGACTATGAAACTTAAACCTTATTGCCTAGGCTATCATCACCATTGAGTGGACCTGATGCTTACTTGAGCCTTGATTGAACAAGATCTGATGGACAGTTGTTTTCATTTCGGCGCCATCAATGTACGGAAGGATTATGGAAGTTTTTTGGGATTACAGCAGGCACTTTAACTATGCAGCAGTTTTTATCACTTCGGCGCACGCCCGTAGCAAACACACCAAGTTTCTCTTATACCATAGTTTTAACCAGGGAAACAAAAAACACAGATTGCACAGTCAACGGTATTTATTCGGTACCTTAAAACTGACACAGGAATTACGATGCAAATTCTTTAGGCATACCCGTGGTTCTACTTTCGATCGCGAATTTCATGTTTACTGGCTATCGTGGCTCAGCTTGGGCTAAGTACTAGGAAGGAACCCAACTTATTTTAGGCAGACTGTGGGGTATTTGAAGTTGAGACTTTTACGATGAGTTGGTCGAATCTGTATGCACGTTTCGGAGATATGTTGCTCATAAAGTTTTGTCTAAACTAGCAAAATGTCAAGACCATCAACCGCTACCGATTCGCATTTCAAAGCTGGCATACGAGAAAACGCACAAAATAAAAGTTTGGCGCACTGTAGCATTCCGCGGTGATCTTCGCAAGTGAGATAACGTGCACAGAACCCCTATTGCAAATCCCACCTAGAAAATAATGGATCAACGTCTGCGTGCGTAAAACCATTCAAACGTAATGAATTGGTTGAATTTGTTCAGAGAAATTCGGCACAACGCAGTTGGTTGGGAAGCTCGTGTAATTGGGAGGCTCAGTATGATGATGAAAGAGAATTTGCTGCACTGTACAGTATTCAGATAGTATGTACCTATATGGATGACCTCCGTTCTCTGATATGCACAACCAGTCGGTGCATAAAGCGGTGTTATGAAATGATTGCATGTTAACTGATAACACAAACAATATGTCTCACACTGTAAGTAATCGCGCTCCTTAGTTAGAAAACGTCACCAAGCTCAAATAAACTGGCGGTAAATAAGACCATCCAATGTCGGTCATGATGACAACAGCCCGCGCTCTCGTCTACTTTGGCTACTTATCGTAACTGCTGGGCCCGTGTCTATACGCGACGCTGATTATGAGGTCTTAGCCATGCACGGTAACCTGGTCTAACGGCGAACGACGACCCGGCATACTCCTAACTGTACGCGCTGTTGCTTATCATTGCTATTTATTTACGCTGAACGATGAATAGGAGGACTCAGCTATGCGTGGCAGTTTAACCAAACGGCAAACGACAGTTATTCACACTCACACATGTTGTCCGTCCGCAGAGCCCACGCTTAAAGAATGTACATCCACGCACAGCAAATTACCTTCCTATTATTTGGTTGCATTGGAACAAACGCAATGTGACGTGAATCCAGTTCTTGTTCACATGAAGCCGATTTCCACTCGACGGGGTTTATGAAAAGGAAGAATGTTTAACCAATTACAACTCGTGTACATCATCGACAGCATCATTGAAAACGCATAATCAAACAAAGTTGTAGAGGCTAACTCGCCAATTGCGTAGTAAAGCCCGTTGTGCAAAATGCCCGGGCGGTGTCCACGCTAGAGCTAGAGTCTTATTTTTATATACGGAAATTTACTACTTACTCAATTAGTCGCATTGGTGACAATGAAGGATCCGCGTGTACAATGATGGTGCGGTGGCGAGATTCAGTGATCATATGCATTATTAGATGCGACGAAATTAAGGCCAAAGACGATTTTATACAAGTCAGTCGTAAGATCAAGCGATATAGACTCGAGCCCTTAGATTCAAGCAACTCATGCGTTTTCAAACGTGCACTCATAGAGGTAGCAGTAGCGGGGATCGAGTGAGTGGGCGAATACTTGTCGTCAAAGTTGCTCGTTTGGAGCATTAAATCTAACTTCACTCAACTTCTGCTCCCCGACACCGATGCCGTGCGGCTTAATAGAAGCAACGGCCCCGTCGTCCTTATCACTGCTTGTAACCGCAGCAGCAGTGTCACTAAGCAGGAGCTCATTTCTGGGAAACCGATTATCAGCTCCCATACTTGCGTTTGTTAACCGACTCTTTTGTGGTCTTCAGCATCCGGGTATATATAACAATGCTTCTACATCTCAGACACACGCATGACGACTGATTGCTAGTCCCAGATACTGTGAGGCTCTTTTTTATGTATCACATAGGTTTGGGCCTCATCCAACTCATCGTTCACGCCGGAGTGCTGCAGACCATCGTCACTTCCACCATCATGTGTACAGTGTCTGAATGGGTGAGTTACTAAGACCCACTCTTGATATAATCTAACTGCTTCTGATATTGGTGATGTTCTAGCTGAAGACTGCAAGGTTAACTATATCCAATTGCCCAGGAACAAATAGCCCTCAATCCATATCCAGATAAGCCACACCGCCACGGTGCCACCATTTCCGCTTTTGTCCTCTAAGTGGTCCACGGATCCTGACGCCCCACAATCCATCCATTCAGTGCACTCGACATTCCCATCCATATTCGTCACTACCCAGCCCTAAACATTCACCAATTCTTTCTCTACCGTGTCCTTACATTATACAACCCTCCCCCCGACAAGGTGAAGGACTGCACGGTTGGCAACTCCCACTTAAACTGCACGCACTCTCCAGAAGACATGCTGGCAACGGCAGAAACGGCCTAATATCACAGTCAATGGCGCTTGTGCATCAAAGCTTTCGCGTTCAATACGTAGCCACCCAATCCTCTAACGAACTGAACATGCCATCACCTCCAAAGTTTGGCCGTATCTCCCGCACTCTCCCACTTTCCGGTGTTCGCAACTGTAGCAGCTGAAAACAATGTGTCCATGGTTCACGATTTATAGCTGATAAATTGAGCTGAAGTTAAAGTAACCTTAAACTGAGCCTCACACTCCGTCTCCTGCAATACAGAAGGGAGTAAACTGAAGTGGAAGTAACTTTTGTTGAACGCCCGTGCCGCTAGCTTGAGCTTAAAATGGTTGTAGCATATATCCCGGACAATCCTCCTCCGAATCCAAAACATTATTTATGGCAGAACAGAAGTTGCCAACGAAGGCTTGCTAAATACACGCGGTATAATCTCTCCGACACAACTTGTTTTTCAAAGCGCCCACACTTTTCTTTGGGCTGTAACTGCACCATTTGGAGGGCATTTCATCGACAAAACACGCAAAACCACCAAGCACCGAACATCAACAGTTGCCCACAATTCAGCAATTACACGCCCCTCATATTCACATATGCCCACACCCGTTCGCATTGACCGCATGCCTACTGCCCCTTTGTGAATGTTGACGACCGTTTTGAAATTGGGCTGTGCCGCCGTGTCTACCCCTAGCTGGCCGCTATTTCGGGCCGCAGTCTAACTCATACTATACTACACTTGCTCCATGCTGGTGTTAATTTGTCACGATTCCTTGGCCAATCCCAACTACCATGGCAACCCTAGCTGATTTGCCCAAGATGTTCACGTACGGACTGCCCACGGACCCAAGTACGACGTCGCAATGACGATACGACGGCTGCCATACGCAGTCTGATGGCTTACCCGTAGTACACCATCGCCCCACTATTTCCCGTGTTACATGCACCAACAAGACCGCCCCAAACCGTCAAATTTGTATCAGAACTCAAAAGCACTGGCCACCCTATTGTACTTCTGCTGTTTTTGTTCATAAACCCACTACTATTTCCTGTGTCATTATGAAAGTGTCACCATGCAGTGCAAGTAACACCTTGCCGTGCACCCAAAGCAGCGTGTGTGTTTGGAGACGGCATTTTTAGTTCATTTTGCGCGCTATTGTAACATCTTCTGATAGCGATTCTTATCGAGTGCAAGTGCTGTCAACAAGTTCTTTTCATTGAAAGGTGAAAGAGAGCTCATGACCCCGAAGCCAAGTATAATAAATTTGCCCATCACCAAATATTGCATTTAAGTGAAGCAAACTGGCTAGCGCGTTATACTTTATGAATCCCGCGCCCATAATAGACCATGTGTATGTTTAAAAAAATTTGAACAAACCTGCAGCCGCCTGTGCATTTATGAGAGATGCGCGTTAGCTGTTTGCTGCATCATAAAAGATTCGGTTATTTGTTTAGTTGTCCATAACCCTGTGCGGGAATTGCAGGTTTGTAAGTAGAAGACTTCAAAAACCGTAGTTTAAACGTACGTGGTCTTGTTAACTCGCGTAAAGAAAGGTGGTCGGTTGGCAAACAAACTGCAAGAAATGGAACATAAAGCTCAATATAAGTTGGGTTAAATGTGAATAAGCGGAAAAGATCATGGGTTAAAGAGAGCCAGGGTCCATTGACCGCCCAGAGGACAAAGATTGGATAGAAAAAATCGCGGCGAGACTTGATTTGAGTTAAAGGATATTTGCAGGTCCCAGTTAGATTTTTATTGTAGACAGATCCTACCAGGATTCGCTGTAGTGGTCGATCATGTATTTCAATAGCTTGGAAAAGAAAGTGGCGGTACTTCGGTATCACTGAGAGAGAGGGGCAAGGTAACTATGTGGTCAGAGCGCAAATTTACTTACCTAAATTTCGGCGGTCCATACACGGTCTCTGCATGTTGGCTTCTGCTGTCTAGGCTTGGACAAACTGGCAGTATCCTAACCCGGGTGGCATGGCAGCTAGGCACAGAAAAGATGGTACAGCTAAACGATTACTAATCTTTTAGAGGCAATTTCAACATCAGGAGAATCCACCTACTGAAATGTGCATTCCATCATCTTAAAAAAAATTACCATAGCTCAGCAGTAGCGATCTGATTTAGCTCTGTAATGGTAGCGAGGACGTACCGTAAGTGTGGTAAAACGTGAAAGGAGCCATGCTAGCGGCATTTCATTTAGTCTGTCCGACTTCTCTGAGTCGACGAAAAATTACTGGATATCACCGAGATCGCCAAAACTGACTGAAGCCAGGAAATTGGTACCAGCAGGCAACGAGTACGATGGCGCACGCACCTCCGCCAGTAAGTGAAAAACCCAGAGGAAGAACAAGAGGTTTGATGGACATCGAAAGTTAAGGAGATGAAGAAAGCTTTTGCTACCGAGAATGCCCGTGCCCCATACCAACTTATACGATCGACCAGTCCTAGGAGATTTCTGGCATCAAAGGAACTCTCTGGTTTTATCCTTCAAGGGTTGACTGAACACAGTGAGAGACAGATCTGTGAAAACCAAGCATGGTTTCGTCATGCAAGAGGACGCATCGACCAGATTTCTATTCAGCGACAGATTCTAGAACTGCTTTTCATTTCCAGCACCCAACAGTGGTTGTCTTCCTCGACTTGGAATCCCCCTTTAAATTTGCGGACGATGGGTAATATGGCAGTGTCTGTGGAGGGCAGGTTTAGCGCACCTAAGACTCAATTCATAATCATTCATTAGTATTCGATGTAGGAACCTCGCATCTGTCGTACACCGGTTATAGACGACAAAATTTTGTCCGCCGATGATTTTGGGTGTTGAGGTTGTTAGCTACGCATTTGAAGCTGGGGCTGAAACAATTGATGGGCTGTCAGTGGATTTAAAGTGGGGAGATTTGGGGGAGGAGCTATGATTTTAAAGGTATTTCGACTGTATTGAATAGCGCGTTGTAGGTCACGGTTAATCGTTGGGTGACCGGAGTGTTCGGTTTCGAGGGCTGACCTTTTCGAACCCATCCTTTCTAAGTAGAGGGCAGCATCGCTGCGTCCATGGATATAAACACGCTGATTCGCTGGAGGAACCACCATACTGCCTTCACAACAATCACACAAGACTGTACAAATTGACTCCCAGACTGTTTTGTAGCATAGCTACTCATAATACGCGGTCTTGGTGCTCTTTTTCTGACTGCTCCCCTTTGGCCTTCTTGGCCCACCTACATTTTGTGGAATAAAGTTTAAGTTCCGCAGGATCATTGCAGCGCCCATGCCCGATCACGTCAACGTGACAACTCTAACTGGAGACATAGCTCATCCTACCTGTTCTTGGATCTGCCGCCATCGTAATGCGCACAAAGTTAAATAATCTAGATAATTCTGCGTCGCTGCTTAGCACGCCCTTCACACCTGAAAAGTGTAAAATGCTGTTTTAAGACAGACTGGACGCCAACCCTAAGCCCATTCTTGCGTATTAGCCAGCTGAATTTGCAGACTCGTTTGTCTACTTGGGAGGCTGTATCAGTCCCGGTGGTCTCGCAAAAGGTGATATTTCCATCCGGATTGGGAAGACCGGAGAAGCTTCTGTCAACCCGTATCAACTGTGGTGTAGGAGTGATATTGGCTTCTCCGTCAAGGGCCAAGGTTAAACTGTTGCGGTGCGATCCATATTGCCATGTCGGTAAGATAGCTGCCGCTGCTCGCAAAAAACGTCAAAACAATTTCGGTTTTTGTGCATCGATGTATTCGGAGCAGTGCCTGAGTCTGGAGGGAACACGGGATCAGCAACATTGAGGTGCGGAAAATCGTATTTGGGTGAAACAACTCACCCCAATACATAAACTAACCACACTTCACGGGTTGCGCCGGCTTAGCCAGATGTTTCATATGCCAGTCGATCGACTTTCTGGAAGGGTTTTTTCCACAACCAGGCAAACGGTGGAAACGGGCCAAGGGAGGTCAAACAATGACTTGGCAGCGAAATGTTAAAGCGATCACCAGCAAACTGAGCTGTTTTGGTCAGTACCGTCTCCCTGGACGGGGAATCCGTGGTGGGACACATCACGGGTTAGGTACTTTCAGAAAGGCATTCAAGGTATTGCCTTCAGTGTATAGCTACCTTTCCAGTCTCTCCCCTTATAAGTCCACTGTTAGTTCCGTATTTACGCAAAAGTTTATTAGCTCTCGCCTTCAGTACGCAGTTGACTGTCTTACCTCCCCAAGTCATTGGAGAACGAAACTGTAGAAGCTGTAACCACTGAAAGACAGGTCCTCGGTTCTTACGGATAATAAGAACGATGAGGACTCTGTCACTCACTGGATCTTCGCTAAGGCTGCATCCATGGCTACGTGCTTAAAGATTCATAATTTTATTGAAGTATAAAAATCAAGCCGAAGCCAACTGATTTTATTACTATCTTATACACGCTCATTCTTAACTTAGCTGGGTCCAACACTGATGTAAAATTTCCACCTCAATATCAACACTTAGAGTAATCGAGCAGGAATTAAGTTTGCCTTTATAACAGTAAGAATCCTGAACTATTTTACAAAAAATGTAATTTAGATTAAATCAACTTTACTTTTGAAAATTTCAGATTCATCATTCAGTGAAACTGGTTTGCGGAAAATGAAACGAAGCGACCGCCCATTATGGTTGTACCAGTACATTGAATAAATAAAATCATTTCGCCAATGGTGGTTTTATAATTTGCATGCACGAGCATTGTGGAGCAACAGTGCACACGGTTAAAATGATGAATGGCTATCGTTGGCCGTTGGATCAGTTCATCTTGCACGGTTGAGGCCCCATAACAATCGGCGCGCACATGTAAGGGCCTAGCAGTTTCAATAAGCACCGAAAATAAGCGACAGTGCGCGCACTCATCATGATGAAGGGCAGTGGTTGGCCCTATGTTTCAACAATACCGTTGCGCTTTGGGACGTATTCCACCCAAGGAGGTCGTTATTTCTAATCAAAAAGATATCGTTGCGTTGGTAATTTACGTGCGGGTATCTGAAGACGCTGCATTATCTACTAAATAACTGTGCAAATCTGACAAGGGGGATCAGCCAAATACTTGCATCCCTACAGCACAATGCATCAAGTTGCCTTGTTGTTACACTGAGCACAAGGCAAGTTTCCCAATAAAAAGTGCTGTACCGAAGTTCGTTGAACAAACTCACGTTAAGTTTAGCGCGTATAACGCATACAAACGTTATTCGACCATTTATTTGGGAGAGAATTTGCATCGTTTATTATATAGATGTTATCTTTCCCTTGAAAAACACCGCAGAATATTAAAAAGTGCTAAGATTTGATTCCGTGCTTTAACTCGTAAACTGGTAATTACGTGGGAATCGGTGATGACTAGTGACTTCGAAAGTTTGCTCACCTGAAAACAATGCTTTGGGAAACATATCACTCGAAAGTGCAACCTGATTTGAATTACTCCCTTTAGAATTCTCAACGTCAAAAACCATATAGTTTCAGCTAAATTATTGTCGGTTCACTTTCAGTGAGCTGCAACTTCGAGTGATTGGTGCGCGAAATAACCTTTTGCTGATAGTTGTGCACACTGCAGCAAAGACCCAATTATTACACTTATGTCGTTTTATATTGAATCACTTACTGGCAAGCTTGCTACCAAGGCTAAAAAATTACAAAGATCTGCTGTTGTCTATCTCGTCTGTACCCATCAGGCAAATGACAAGAAAAAGGATGATGCACAAACCATGGGCAAAAGCCTCAATCCTGTGTGTGAATCCCTGAAAATCCAGCTTAGAGTTAATGCGCTTCACATGGTTTCACTTCAATGAAAGTAGCAACAAGCATTTATACCGTCAAGACGCCCATTTTTTCATGCCAAACGTTATCTTGGGTTTGTCGGTCTTCCTGACCGGCCCTTACATATCAGGTCTAATGTGCTGAGCACCAGAGTGAGTGCTAACGAAAGAAAAGTAAAATGAAACAACGAACTTTCCAGTAGCACAGACTCGGAGAGAGATCACCACGCTGGAGTTTGCATTGCTCCTTAAGAGTGGTGGGAATTACGGGATCAATAGGGTGCATGGAAGGATAGACGGACAACTGTTCAGATAAGAGTGATGTGAGCGTGCATGTGAGAGTTGAGTTCCGCACGTATATCAGTATAACCAGACGAACTAGAAATCTAGAATTCAGTGCAGCGCAACAAGTAGCACGTATATATTCGAATTGGCGTATATGTACAGCATATGGAATAGTAAAACAAGAGAATAATAAATAGAGCAATGAATAGAGTGTCAATCATGTTCATCACAGTGCACTATACAAGAAACGCCCAGAAATGCAACAAAGAAGGTGCAAAAAGATCTGTTTCAGAGCTAAAACACATGTGTAACCATATGTGTAACATATGGAATAAAGTGAGCACTAACTGGAGTTTATCTGTAATAACAGCGGCGTGTTGGCATTTCAAAGAAATTGTTCCATTTGGAGTTGTTTATTCGCATTTAACTTCTTTATAGTGCTTTTTGCTGGACGGATGCAGACATTTACCGCGTCTTGAGTGTTGACTAAATACCTCAGACCATGCGCCGCAGGAGGATAAGGAATCCGATCCAAAGGACGATTGTACCGGCGTGCCAATCTCGCCATCGGTATCGATGAATTTTAAGTAACTTTGTTGGATTTGCCAGTGATATTATCTTGAATCGTGTCGTTAGGGCTTGTTTGACACTGTATGCACGCAGTGTTTCTAGATATGGGAGAGATTTCCATTCCATCATGGACATTGGGGAAGGTTCAAAGACTAACTGATTCACATATTGATACACAGGACCAAGGCGTCTGCCCAAGCCTCAGAGTTTTTTTTCATTTAGCGATTTCCGTTCACTTGAAAGGCACAAGCAAAAAATGCTGGCATATAACGGATAAAAGAACACGTTGGACTGTGTTAAAATCGCAGATGGGTAATCGCTTAAAAACTTGGTTTTTGACAGAAATATCAGTACAAGTCATCACAAAAATAAGGTTATTTAGAGAGCAGTTCAAGAGCACAGAAAGTCCAGCGTAAAACTGAGACGAACTTTGAATGATACGCTGATATTTAGGCTCGTTACGTTGTCTGCAGCATAAATTTAGGCTTTCAACAAACTTGCATGAATCCAAGAAGCGAATTCATGAAAGCCGCTGTATTTATGGTGGAGAACCTTGAAGAGTCTCGAATTTAATGAGCTGTCCCAATTATGCGTCACAACGCAACACCTGTTCGTCAAAGTGAGAGTGTGGCGATATCTTTGATCCAGCTTTAAAGTGTGTGCACTAATCAGGCAGTAAATATAATGTAAAAAACTTTGATGTTACTAGCCGCATCATGATCATTTACAAGGCCAAGCAGGTGCCAGTATTTTAATAGAAAAAGCATCAGTAGCAGCGCCTAATAAATAAATGACATCCAAGTCTTGCGAACGCAACTGCCTTTGTTATAAACGCGGGTGCAATATATCATTGTATCTCCCTTAAGTATGAGAAAACAGTCATTAGAAACCTCGAGAAACCCGTCATGTGAAACCAACTTGCTGGGTTCATGTGTCTTTCTTTTGCGGAAAACTGTCTTACAACACTTAGTTGACACGTCACACACACGTTTTATTGATGAACTGCGGCGAAAGTTTTCCCGTAGGACACCTGTTACATTGGGACATTACTGTCTGACGTCGTAGACCACCGTCCTTGCGAAGTTCGACAGATGTTGTTCAGCGTCATGAGGGGGGTGTTGGCTCATTCAGTAAAAAAGATGTGGCAAGAAACGCACAAAAGGTAAAACCATGAAACTCTTTCAGACATGTGCACTGCTTACTAAGACGCAAAGATCAGTGTTTCGTGCTTACCCAGTCCATAGCCCAGGATGCTCCCATACAGCAAAACTGTTTCTGGTGTCAGTTCAAAACCACGAGAGAAGGTTAAGACTGTCGTATACCAGTAAACTGAGCATTACAATCTTGAAGGAGCTGGTAGTGTAGACTAAAGAGGCAAAAGACAAAGTTCTGCGAAACATTTTTGCTGTATAACAACGAATAAATCCATCCCAACTCCCAAATAACCAGAAGAAACGGGAGCTAAATGTTGACAGTCATATTCTCCCTACGCACTAATCTACACACCAGAGGCACTTCTTTACCACCCACTTCACTTTCAAGACAGTAAAACCTCCCATGTTAGCTAATTTATCTACATCCCGGACAAACCTGTTCAGTTTGTTTGGGATATGAGGACTTCACCTTCAGATATATAAAGCATTCACTCTTCTACAAACCATTCCTTTTTATATCTAACAAAGGGGAGTAAAGATATACACTCCTGGATAGTATGCCCCAAAGCGGTGCCGGGATTGTGTCACATGTTCTAACGTGCAACAGTTAGTAACTTACAAATTACTTGCCCAGTGTCATTCAAATTTGATGGGTTTGACGCTATGGACCTGACCGCATACATTACCTTCTCTAAGCTATATACGATAGGCTACCGGATTGGGGGTCACGAGGTTTCATCAAGGTACAGTCTTCTTGCGTTACTCATCCATTTATGATTGATTGTACATCCTGTTATCTCGGCGATAAAACAAAATGTCCGTTTGTGACCTTCCCTATGTTATCGGCCACTTCTAGGAACGTTTTCGTGAGATTCTGGACTCTAGTGAGACTCAGTTTAGCTTACAAACCATGTTCTTATTGCCTTATCTGTAAGACGCGGCGGAACATATTGGCCGTACGTGAAACAAAAAACTGGGGCCTGCATAAACGGCCAACATCAATCGTGCCCAGTTTTTTTTACCTATGAGCCGAGGCTATTCATGGGGCTGTGCCAACAAAGAAAAGGTACGCCCTCGCAATCGTATTTTGTCCTTAGGTTGAAGCTTTAAATCTGTGGACGGTGTGGCGAGAAGCCCATAAAAACAGGCTTTGTTAATTTGCGCCAGCGTTCAAAGCATCAGCGGGCGTTTGAAGTTCGTGAATCGACCGATATCTCTATCTCAATAGTCATTGTGCGTAGGGTTCAACTCTAACTGTTTTGAAATAGTAAATTCTCTGATATCGGATGCCTTAGGATAGGTATCTAGCCACATAGCTCGCGCAAGTGGTGGAGCTGCGGATTAGGCCAGTTAAAATATCGACAAATTGTAAAACGCATTAGGCGCCCTAAATAAACACCTCCACAACAAAACTCATCGTGATTGTGCTCAGTAACCCTCTACTTTTGCCCCACGTTGTCGGACATAACAAAAAACATGCATCGAGGATTTCTGTTTTTTTTCATCAGACCACGCATTAGGATAAAACAAACTTCATATTTTTTCCCGATGACATTACATTACGACCACTGGTGGTCTGAACCTTCAACCCTCTACTCTAACCAAGCAGCACAACCCGCAAGAAAGTATTTCAGACATACATGCATCTGGAGTGAAAGCCTAGAAATTTATACGTTGGCCGATTATTTGTTTGGAGCCCTTTAAAAGCTTGGGCATCTGCATTTCATTATATTTCCTTCTGAGTGGTCTTATGGTTGTTCCTTTAAATACGAGAGGAGGACGGTAAGACACAATCGCCCGCTGTTGGACTATGCTTCCAAGGTCGTTGGCAAAGTTTTCCACCATTTAGTTTTTGCATGCTCTCCGCAGCCCTTTTGGCATTATTATTTAAGTTACGGGCATACAAGTACAAGGATATTTGCTTTTGTGTTTCTTTACCACATTGTTTCTACATAATATCACAACGGCGATTTTGTGACTTTGGAGGTTTTTTAGGAAGCGGGTCCGTTGAGGCCTCTAGCGGATGCCAGTGCACAGAGGTTCCCGAGTTGAAATTCTTCCAGGGCCGACATGTTTGTTTAAAACCGAAAGCAAAAGCACCAGTTGGACTTTCCTTGTTGATCTCCTGATTGAATAGCCACTGCCAAATCCGACGTTACAGTTGGGCACTCTGGTCAGGGGAATAAACCGTAAAAAACCACTTAATCTGGTCTCCCACCTGGTGCCAACAGTCGCCAGTGAAATGAAAATGCACTCCTGCGTTTTTACCTGTTGCATGCATTCTTGGTATTTGTGCACGTAAAGGTCTGTTCGGTGGGTACTGGGTGAGTTTTGTCGAGTTTAGGGCGCAGGTTCAAGCATCAAACCTACTTTGTTTTTCGCTCCTTCACAATCTTAAACGTTCAGTATTTGCCAACCGCACTGGCAACCCTATTCACGAAACCTCATCTGTGACAGTCTTCTACAATAAATGGTAGTGCCGGTCGGTGGCCATCGTATAAAGCCGATATTTCCCAAGCTTTTGGTTTATGAAACTGTCAAACAGGGATGGTCAAACCTGTTTTCACACTGCAGGGCCTGACATTAAAAAAGAAGCAAGCGCTCGTAATGTTGAGTGTTTGTTGGGTTTGGCAAGTAGAAACGTCCTTCATACAACGTCAGTCTTACCAGAGTTCATTACATCAACAGACCCTGATTAAACGTAAAGTGCTGGGGTCTTCATCTCCGCTCAACCTTTCCACGATCGCCGGTCACACATCCTCCCTATATTTGCCATCTAGTTAAGTCCACTTCGTCTACACTGTAATTAAGTACGGCTCGGAAATTTTTATCACAGTGTTTGGCCACAGGCATCTCAGTCGCGTGTCATCTAAGTTGGCAGTCGGAGTGCATGTTTAGGTCTCTGGCCGTAATGGCTTCTTTCTTCCCATGCAAGGTCTAATTTGGGGCTAAATGCTATTAGCCAAGGGCAATGATTGTAGGTCTCTAAGGTCTGGTTTTACACGAAGAACAACGCCTACGTGATGTCGTACTTAAAAAGGGCTCTGCAATAGCAAAATCTGTGGCAAAAGCTATCACGCTCTTAACCAACAGGCTTTTCATCTTATGAGTCACACGAAAAAAACACTGGCACCAAGTTGAATTATATAGACACAACCATGCCTTCACGACATCTAATAATAAACTTTAATCATTTGTCGGTAGCACCAACGCTTAGCTCGAAACTACTTATTGCGTGTAAGGCAGACCAAACTATGGGCATATAAGGTAACTTGCCCCGTCAAAACATACCACGCAATACAGGCAAAACGAATAAGGCGCCGGGCACACCAACGTAAACAATGCAAGGATGTACATACTTGGCCACGTTCCAAGCCAGTTTTAAAAGCAAAATTATCGCGAATCTGCTCAGCCTCTAATAGTGTCCCTCAACTAATCTGCAAGCTAAAGCTTCAAAACATGAAAGGTAATGCTCCAAAATTTACCTTAAACTAGGCAAGGCAGCACCACTGGCAGCTCACAAGCAGCAACAGAATAACTTTTTTCAAATCAACCAGACTTACACCATTTTGTTGTTCTATCATCATATTCCTCCATGTTATTGAGCGCATGACGGCGCTCAGTATTTTCACAATGGACTTGAATTTTTGAAAGATATTACGTGTCCCTGATGGACTGAAACACGCAAGCAATTGATTTCAGGATAACAGTCCAAACATTTGAGCCCCCTAGGCATCCCGGGTTCCCAGTGGCAATTGGAAAGTATTTTACCAGAATTTTTCCACCAGAGTTATGATTGCCTCAGTGGGCAATGAAATTAGGTGATCTGCGAGAGTAGATTAGGATGGTTTTTGGTACCAGCATATATGCAACAAAATGCAAGATTTTGGCGCAAAAAGTTTCATACCATTCGCAGAGGTTTTGCAGCCAGGAGCATTGTGCGACCAATGGGCCCCGCGCGTGAAAGTTATCCACTTAGCTGTTTGAAAAACTGCAAACCACCGAGTAACAGGTCGCTATAATAAGCACCCTGAGATCACAACTAAGAGTGGATATGACAAATGAATCCAGAACGTTACAGGGTTTCTCTACGAGGACTACGAGCGCCGCCTAAAAACATATGCACGGATTCAAAAATTTTCGACAAACTATTCAAACTGTGCTCTTTCATCTATGAGCACTATTGTGGAACTCGTGTATACACAAACGAACTATTTGAGATCAGACAGACGGAGATCCTTTCAAGTTTACCCATCCATCTGTCCAAGCAAACAAAACATTTTAATCTCCTGCTTCTACTTTCAACTTTTTAGAGCTATCGAAAAATTAAAATGTTAATTGCTAGAGTGAAGAACAAGGTAAATTTTCAATAAACCTCAGGTACCCATGGCTCCGCAGGCCCTCTTTCTTTTAATTCTATCCAATTTTCTCTTATGTTTGGGTCTTAGGCAAAGATGCTCTGACACTGTCTATGCACATCATAGGCAGCACAAACCAAGAGTTCTGTTTCCTTGCATATAAGCGAGCCCAGGCATTCAAGGTGATCTACGTTAGAGCCTTCAAATATACATGGAAAACCTAGGGAATAAGTTACCACAATTTTGAAGTGTAGCGTAGGTTAATCCCACACCATTTCTTCAGCCAAGGTGTGGCCTTACGGAGAACTATCCAACAAAATGTTTCAGCGATCATACATGCAACTACACAGGGTCCAGTTTAAAAGTACACGAATTTTCAAAAAACGCCTACACAAGCACCATCTTAGCATTTTTGTTTGAGGACGCTACACAATGTCTACGAGCAGTACGTTCGGAATAGGTTTGGATTTTCGCTCGTGCATTTTTTTTAAAAAATTCTCCCGTTTTTTATCTAGTTACAGGTTTAACACGTGTTATTTTGTTGAAATCTTTACTCTAACTTAACGTTTGCGGGAAAACTCTGTTAGCTTGCACTCTTTTCTTGTGGTTCACCCGGTCTCAAACATGAGCCAGCTCATTACAGGCTGCCCTCCACAGCTATCGATGGAGCAAAACAGATGTGGGCGAAATGGGCGTTAATCGAATGTGTGACGTAGCGTGCAATGTCACGCCTGCAGTGGCTGGTGGGGCCTTAAATGAACGGGTTTACAGGGCAGCCAGATAAGCCATTTGTCCAACTCTGCTGGCCCGTTTGTCTGCGCCAACTGCTTCTACCTTAACGGTGCTAGGCATTCTGCAACTGAAAAGAGAGTTTTTAAAAACAAAACCAAGTCCGTAATGCTGAATCGGTAAGGCCAGCGCGAATGTTCCTTTTTAATTGGGATAATGGACGCACAATTAGCTTCTCTTTATAAAGCCCTCGAGGAGGCAGACACGAAGAACCAAGCGGCCTGGACGAAAGTCGATAATGAATTTCCTTCAAACGAGTACCTAGCTCTATCCATCCCGGGTCCGTGTGCCACACAAAACGTCATCCAGCTCTTTGAGGTGGCAATCAAGGCCGCCATGACGTCTTTGGTGGACAGGCGCATAAGTGAGAGCAGGCTGATTACCTGTGGGTCGTTCTCCAGAAAAATCACACCAACGGAACTGGCACAGTCGTTCTTTGGCGGTGTCCACACAGAGCCTGGCCACAGATCTCTTTACGCATCGTGCCTACGCATAAGAGGCAGCAAGTGGCTCTCTGGGCTGTCACCGTTTCCTTCCCACCAGCGATACATAGGATTTTAGAGCAGGCTGTTAACATTCAGAAGGCTTACCCAAATATTAAGCATTTATCCCAGGATCGCCCTCTAGAGGCGCAGAAGCTGGGCCACAGAAGTCCAAGTGAAGGCGCGCGAACAACCGCTTGGCTCGAGTTTATCCGACCCCAAACTTATGGCCAAGTATATGGTAGTTATAGCCCTCTGCGCTGTTGAAAGCACACGGACGCAACTGGCCGCGGCTAAGGATGCAATCTCTACGCAAACACTACAGATCCTTCAACTGCCAAAGGCAACGGTGCTTGGATGGGGCAAGTCTTGCGTGGACGCAGCTTCCAGAGTACGCAAAACTATCATTGCTTATTTCTGCAGCAGACGATAAAGACACAGCAGTAAAATCTTAACCCAAATAACGGATCTAAGCTGCAGTTAGTCAAATGGTAGGGGACAAGCGGCGAAATCTATCATCAAATCAAACACCAGCTTTGACCTCAAGATCAGGAAACGTTGCGAGAACCCTGCAGTCGCTGAGAATGTGAAACTGCCGGTATCCAGGTCCACTCCGTCAAAAGTGGCGTCCGCGATTGTGGAAACAATCGACGCCCACCTCTCCGACAGCCAAAGCCACAAACACGACAATAACGAACCGGAACTTCCTTTGTACACCCAGTTGGCCACGCCGATAGCGGGCGACCCGGTAGTCCACACAGGCACGAAAAAACGACTGCAGACAAACAAGCCACAAACTTCGCCAAATCGGAATGCTATTGGCTAGCTTCGAGATGCAGTCCTCTGCGAAAACGAGCCTCATGGGAGCGTCACCAAAATGAATATTTCTTGGTGCTGCCACCCAACACGGAGCCTCAGAGCGACAACTTATCGATCAAAACGCACCAAAATGTCCACAAAACTAAACAGATGCATTCGAGAAATACCTGATGAGCCCCAAGAAGGGCGAAACCGGTCGTGGGCTGTCGAAGAATTTTCAGCAACCTTATGAGTAGTGCATTACGTATAAACAGATACATGTTTGCCTTAAAGCCTTGAACAACAGCAAAACTAGTCTTCCAGAAGTCGATACTGAACGGGCTAAAAGTAGCAGCGGTTGAAATTTTTGATCACGAGGTATAAAAACCACGTTTTCAAAGGTAAAAGGCCTGCGCAAACCAGACTCTAACGAGATGAAAAATATCCTGCCAATGGGAAACAGCCCTGTATAACACCAACGCAGGAGGCAGACAAATATGCTGCAGAGGCCCCTTCGGGGCCTTGGACTCCAACCCTGCGTACAGTTACTAAATCTTCTAACTTCTGTAGCAGCACACCTCTCGGGTCCCCAATTTTTGAGGCAGCAGAGCTAGTTTTTATATGCTTGTTGACAAACTGTCTCAGTTTTTCAACAAACTTGACGATATTTAAGAGTCAGCTTGCCTTAAACAGCCATCCCTAATCAAACTTACAGAAACCTGCCTCATACCAGATGTCTCTGACGCTTAAGTTGCAACTACTCTGTTTTTCAAGCTGACTCAAAACGCATGAGAGCTGGTTGGATTGCTTCACATTTACATACAGCCATGCCCGTCCGGGTTATCCTCTCCGACACCACCCCTGCACCTTTTTTTGATGCACTGGGGATCCAAATTCCGCTGCTTGGGACCGATTTTTCTCTTCTAGGCGTGGTGCAGCGTTGCCACTGAAGTTTTCCGAAAGATAAGCAATTCCCCATATAAACACTGGATTAACTCTCCTCCCGTTACCACTTCACACATCTCTTGCTGATACGTGCTCTTAACGCCCCTAATGCCTTCTGGTTGGGGCTCCAACGCATCGGATCTAGTGGAACTTTTGAGGCAGCGCTAATCAAAGTCGTGCAACAGAGCGGTTGGACTCGAAATATCGTCGCATCCACTAGATACCACACAAGCCAATTATCATTCCCCTTGATTTGGTCATCGCCAACAACAGACACTTCGTCAATCGGGTTTTAATTAACGCCCCACTGAAACACAATGCTGAATTTTTATTTCATCTGCTACTGGGGCGAAAATCCCGAACCTCAAACGTGGATTCGAAACTTCTGTCGTGCGCATCTGTCTCGATCAATTAAAACGGGGACCAGTTTAAGTGGAAGAGTTGTACAGGAACATTGTCCTGAGAGTTCACGAGACTGACGCGATTTCCATAATATTTCCAAAAATATTTGAGTGTCTGGCTCTCTTCAAACATCCTTCCTACTGCACTATGAGAAGTCGGCTCGAAAGGCATTCGGCGTTCTACGCATGATTAGGCGCAACCTCCCCCATATTACTCGCATGGACTTTCATATACTCTATGCGACCTACGTCAGACCACTTCTTGAATATGCCAACCAAGTTGTATACTCAAGATGCAAAGACGTAACCCTCATTGATCATGTCCAGTGAGCTGCCATGAAAATGGTTGCCGGCCTTAAATCCGTAGGCAGTGAAACGCGTCTTGCGGTGCTTGGCCTCTTTCCTCTGGAGAATCTTTGACTCTGGTAAGACCCAAGACTTACTTATATCCTGTTTGAAGGAGGTTTGGAAAACGGGCTTTTCACTGTTGATCCAGCTAACGCACAGCGGGGACAGAGTAAGCAGATTTTCGAGCTCAACGCACACTTTGACTAGGCAAATTTTTTCTAATTTCGGGTAGTTGCTGCGTAGAATAGCCTTCCTCCGACGGTTGTCTAGGCTACATCTAGTACCAAGTTCAAAGCTATCTGGTGCCGCCATGTGGCAGTAGCGGAGGACTTAAACGAAACTCCTGCAGACCAACATCCCTGTTTGCGTTGCACCCAATGTTAAAGAACGCACGGTTAATTCATTTTTAAATGTGTAGGTCGGTGAGAGTTGCCGCTTGAACAACTTCAAGCAACCAAATATGGCGACACTGGAAACGACTGAACAACAACGACGCGCGACCTTCTAGGCTGTTTGGGGTCTTTGGAATGAGACGTTTCTATAGATGTCTGGACGATTTGGTAGGCCAACAAAGTGACAGATGAGTAACAAAGCCTTCCTAGTATGTCTGTGTGAAGCATTTTCCAATATATACAAAATATTTGGTGGTGTACCTTCGTTTTTAATTAATCTAATGCTCATCTGTCGCACATGCATTTTACATCACTGGGCAAACATAACATGAAGACGGGCTACTTAGTGCCAAAAAAGGGGTTGAATTAGATTTCAAAAAACCAGAAAAGTATTCAACCGATTTTGTACGTACATTTAGCTGCTAAGTTAGTTGTAAACATTAACTCACTAAAGGGAACCAAAACGTCACAACCACCTTAACTGGCCAGAAGGTGACAGTTGGGCTTTCTCGAACTTTTGCATTGCTATGTCCAGTCAATGAAGCGCACAAGAACTGCAACATGTTCAAATGTGTTGCATCACCGGGTGCGTATTTTGGGCTCTGAAAGTCCACTGACTTTAACCTATTCATCTCCGACCCAGTGATGCATCGAAACCTCAAACGGAGTATCCTTAAGACACAAAAGTTGTTTTGGCCATGGAAACATACACTTGTTAGTGTACGTTTAGAGGAAGAGTAACGTGTCGTTAAAATGCAAATCTATTGCTTGGCAATGGCGAATATTACTGAAATTCCTTGCACAATAAACGACCTATGCAAATATGCATCCGTCTGATTAGGTTATTTGGTTATGTGATTAGAGCTGATGAACTTTTCCGTGAACCTGAATCTGTTGGCTGATTGTTACGCTCAATTGCGGCCACTCGGACACCTTATTTAATATAATGAATATCCCAAAACCAGCAACCTGTTTGAATTCCTTCTATGCGAGGCGGTTTAGCGAAATACCACCTGCCGAACTGGTGAAAATTCCTCACTTGTTTAGTTTGAAACATTCATCGTTTAAAGGTAGTCCAATCCAGAAATTTAGAACAGTGTTTTTATCCATGCAGGCACCTATTCTATCTGCAGTAGTGAACCCACTAAGTCTGGTCATAAGCTTCGTCGAACGGCCAGAATGTTTCGCCACCCGAATCATACCAGCCTGACACCTGAGTCAAATCATCATGGCAAAAATCATAAAATTTTCAAGGAGAAGGGGGATATATACCTTCTTGACCGCAGTGGTAATTTCTGCATTTTAAAGGCTAACTGGTGACGTGTACCATACCACCAAACAGGTCTAATTTGTCGACCATTTCACACATCTGTTACGCTCCACAGCAGTTCTTCGTTGATACCCAAGTGACAGTGTGTAATAATGGACAAAGAAAATAGGGAAAAAAGAACAGATGTAAAAAAAGAATGAAGGACTTATAAAACAAAAGATATTGCTTGGAAGTCAAGAGAACTTTAGTTGTCCCACTGCTGGCATATGACTTGGCATGTACCACAAATATTGCACAAAAGTTAATCATATCTGTAAGCCAAAAGCTTTGGCAAAACTCCATGAACGTATTGTGTATGAGGGGAATTCAACTTAAAACTCCACTCCTGGATCCGCAAGGGGCCTGTAGCTTCTATTAAGGCTGCACAATCGGTTGAAAAATTATCATTGACTGATGAATGCACTGGTTGTCAAAGCTGGTTGACTAAAGAATTCCAAGCAGTTTTTTAATTCTGTCTGTTTTCAAAACATGTGCTTCCAAAACACTGGGAAACACACTGATGTTGGATAAATACAGCGGATCTACACGACAGATGATTCTCCAGGGTATATGAAAAGTATTGCTGAAGGATTAGGTTCCGTACACTGCTTTTACATCCTCAACCAATCAGGCCACATCTGCCTTGGCTATGAACTCCAGTCCAAGCATCTTAGCACCTGAATTTCAAACCTCAACCTACACACCTAGTTCACGTGAATTACTTCATATATTCCAGTCAACATAGTGTTCCGGAAAATTCAGTCAGAGTGGGTTTCGAAGAGCAATTTTCACGCCTGGTAGCCAGCTGTTCAACAGTTATCTAATGTACCCAAAATATACCAGCACTTTCGAAGATTTCAACTTGGCGCTTGCTTAATTTTTGAGGCTACAGCAACAAATGAGGCCAGTAGTTCAAATGTCTTCTTTCAAGGTGCTGTCCATGGAACTGGTGACCGGTCTTCACACAAAGCCTCATTAAAACTTACCGAAATTTTCCTACATGGGGTGTTTTTTGAACGTTTGACAAACTGGAATGATCATTATGGGTCCTTCAATGTTGTGACCTTTGAGCTTCTTTGGGTTTGCCATTATTCTGAGAGTCTCGACTGCCTCCCTAAAGTTACACCCATTACAAATGCAGGCCTTGCTTCTGTAGCACCTAGAGCCCCATGGAAAGTTGCTTGTAAAAAGCTCAAAAAGAACGCACCCTCAGGGGCATTATTATGGACACCTGTTACGATTTGTTTAACTACGTTTTCACCAGTCCGTTCATTGTACACAAGTCCGGGAAACTCTCGGATCTGTCCACTGTACAAGCTACATATGAATGGTACCCTTCTGAATTACGCTTATTTGGGGTGCAGGCAAATTTGATGATTTTGAGACGAAGACAACTGCACGGAAGCACCGCAATTAGTGAGCTTTTGTGGTCGCTTTCAACAAGGACATACGCCATTTGTTCCTTTGTCGAACCCAAGTTCGTGCTAAACTACTGCGATCTGAACCCAGCCGGTATGGTCTATTTTGTCTTTAAGACCTTTAATCGAACCGGCAATGGCAGTGAACTGCTTCCTATTAGAACTAGGTTGCAAGTCTATTCATATAATAATCTGGATCTTCATTCTAATTCAGTGCGATAAAGTTTAGTAAACCTCATACTATGCGTTCAAATGTAGCTGAATATTCATCAACGGGGTTATCCACTCAAAAATCAGTAAATGGGTCACTAAAAGTTAATTTTCAGTCCCAGATATCAACTTTAAGCCTGTTTTCGAAAGCTAAATGTGACCAGACTGTGGCTGCGAGGCAATAAGTCCGGGCCCGTGTAAATGTGCACAGGGATAATGAAAACAACTGCACTGCTTTTAGCCGTTTTGTTCATCAAAATCTTGTAAACATTACTGCTCCCGCCAAAATTCTTGGTGTTTTCTCAGGCTTTTAATTCCAAAACTGCCAACTAGGGCAATGAGTGAATCGTATCCAGTCCCATTTATTGCTTTCCTGAAGTAACTCTCACGCTCAAGCCGCTAGGAAGGCTGCAGGTTAAAAACGCTACTGCTCTTGATCTGGTGCCCGTCCTTGAACCTCGAGATACGTTGCAGTCTTGCGAAGTAGCGTGTGTCACAAAAGACAACACCAGATGTATCGAGCCATAATAGACAGCGGAAGAGTAGCATGGCTAAGGCCTACAGCAAGCTGAACATTGAAAAGTGATAAGCACGGGCATCATGGTTCGTTCATGAGGCAACGCAATCTTCAATCGGTATAGCGAATCCGGAATCATCCAAGTTAAGAATCCGATTTCAACTAACTAATGCTGCTTTTAGACCCAGACGGAATGGTGTTGTTCTCCTAACAACTGCCGGCATGCTATGCTTCCTTAGATAGAATTCAACCTCTTTTTCACTCTTTTGTTGGCTTCGTGAGACTGAGTTCTCGGGATTAGCGAAAAGTTAAATATAGAGAATCGAGTGCCACAAATCCGTTTGGCTAGCTCACGCTGGTGTCTAATGAACGCATGTTTATCTAATATACGGGAAAACGCGTGGCCGCGTATCCGAAAACCCATTAGCTAGAAGCCACAATCCTATGCCTATTCACCGTCTGCTGCATTCGGGCGCGATAGACCATCTCCCTCTCATAATTCAGACCTATCTCCTCATACGAGCTCCTTGATCCTGATTACGATTCAATCAATCATTCTATGGGATTGTAACATCGTAGTAATAAACCGATATTTAGGTGAGTCGAAAAGCATCCAGCTGGCTTTGACACTCAATTAATTTTTAATGAGTCAACTTAACATCCTGAGGAGCTTTGTAAGGCGGGTGCGATTTCAGATGAAACCACGCGGACTATTTTTTGTGCCACATGTTGCCAGATGCAGAAATAAGCGATTTGTCTCAAGCTTCAACATATGATTTTTAGCGGGAACCAGGCGTTAAGTGACAGGTTAGGCCCATAACCCGTCTCAGGTACGGATATGTCGGTCGCTGGGTGATACCGTCTAACCATTTACCTTTTGTAAGAACAAAGAGAATCCACCAGTTTTTCGCCGAAAATAGGCCTTAGACCATGCACCAAGGCCTTTCTCATCCTCCTGGGACTTACTTAATCCCAAGTTCATAAACTTTGTCAACTTTATCAGCCAAAAGATTCACCATTATCGCAAACGCACAGGTGAGGGATTTCATTTAATCGTGGTTCCCATTCGGCCTTTGTATAATTTTTGTAGGAACGTTAGGATTATAGATCTTTGCACATCAAAGCGAGTCACCCTTTTGTTTCAACTCACCTGACTAGGGTTGCAGCCGAAAATGATCCCCCAAACAAACGGACTATTTGGTTCAATTTAAAACTCACTATATACGTATGTTATTTGCTGTTTCAACACTGTTATTTAATTTTGCGGATACTGAAGTTCGGCAAATATTCTTAACTCTATTGGATATAAATTTAACTATCCCGGAACTTTGAACACCGAATACCACGCGAGTCGCCCTATCCGTTATCTTCGGAAACACCTTATAAACCTTCTAAAATATATGGCAAGCCACTGTGTTAACCCATCAAAGCCGAGTGCCTCCATCAGAATCGGCTGCCAGAACTTATAACGAGCCTAAAAGCGTAATCCATAATCTTCAGAATTACCCTCCGAACAATATTTTCTTGCTGAAATATATGTCCTTACCTAACTATTCACACCGTACACAGATGTTTTGACTTTATAAAACAGTTTGTGTGGTAAATTGCGCCACCGGACAGGGGATTGCAGGACACATATAATGTTGTACATGATAATTAATAAATGCGCCCGAATTTATCCCTGCCGGCAGCCCCAGTTTGTAATAAAAGCAGTTTGTTCCACCCACTGATTGAACAACTGTGGCGGGCTACTTCTGTCAAGTGCCTAGTAGACACAAAATAGGTTTTCTGAAACCTGTCGTTCAACAGGCTCACGGAGTATAATGTGTGACGGACGTTCCGTGGTTGCGTGTCACTGAATTGAGTGAAAAGGATCATATGTTTATAGTTTTTTCTGACAGATCCCATCGGCACAGTGGTCCTGTAAACGTATGAGACCATAGCGGAAATAATAATTTTTCGTGAAACATTTGTGGTGCAGACACACTGCTGGATTTACGCACGTCACCACTTTTAATATCAGCGGTAATCAAACCTGGGCCTTGTCGTTAATTTTTACTGTATTGGACGTTTGCATAAGATAACTTAAAGCATTTAATGTCTGAGACGAACGGACGGAATTCGAACGCAGTTGTCCGGATATAGAGCGGAAAGTGTAGCTCAAAAACGCCCTGGTAGGGTAAGACACTTAGCCAAAATGTTTCAGGAGGTCAACCACACATCTCAGAACTGCATAAGATCCTCTTTGCTGACAAGAGGCTCAAGCAGTCATGATGATCTAGAAAATCCAATTCACTCACTTGGCTACGTAAATGTGGTAGGTAGTGTATAACTTACACAACTCAGTGTGACAATTGTAACCTTACGAACCTGGCCAAAAAACATCGAGGACTCTGGTTCTCATGGCGCATTTTGGCGCTCTTTTGGGCACCTTATACCACGTTCTCACGAGTTCTAAAAAACGTGGTGAATAAAAATCCGAAATGGCCTGGGAAACTCTCTGTTACCTATGCCCTATACTGTACAAGATGTCTTTATAAATGATGCACTGAACGAAGAGGAATAAAGCTGTTTAATACACCTTCGCAAACACATGCAGCTGTGCAAAACAGCATGAAATGATTCAAAAAGTAAACAAAGGGCAAGATTTTCCATAACCGAACGCCATTACCCTGTCAGAGCAATTTGAGGCTTGTTTTTTAATCAATTGGAAAATGTTTGAGACCGACTGAGTAGTCATCTTTTCGGAGGGATTTGGTAAGCACTCAGTGGGTTCGTTGATGGGCAATGTTTCGCTTGTGATATAAAAGCCTCATCAGGCCAAGTGAGTAATTTACCAGGTTGACCGGATTTTAAGGTAGTCAAAGAATCACGACTGGTTCCGCCCTTCTCGCGGCTCATCCAGTAGGTGCACTCCTCGAGTTTCCGTCAACCTTATGTTCCACCTGAAACCAAATTGCGTGACATTCTACAAATACACTCATTAATGTATTAATTAGGTTTTCCCAGGAGAGTCACTTGAATCTCAGCTGAAGAATATCATAAAAGAAAGATGCATCTGCAATATAGTTGAATCTCACGTGGAAACCTAATTGGTACGCGAATATGTATAGTCGTGGGACACCGAATACTATTTGCGCAAGTATTCGTACGCCGCGGATTTTCAATAAGAGTTCTATGCAACTTCGTACGGATTACTGCAGAAGTCTGGAGCTGCATACCTGGGTTGCATATAACGAAAATGTATAAATATATAAATATAAATGTAACCAAATTATGAAGCCTACCAAAAAGAAATCCGAAGAATATATTATTCATGCCGGCGAAGTCAACCTTGGATGCGAACAATCGAAGTCCAGCACCTATGGCCACCCCTTCACATGTACCGCCGAAGACAGATCCATTGCTGCAACCCAGACGTCCTACCGGTCGCACTAGATAATTGCTGGAACCTTTAAAACTTGATCTGCGTCGACAAGCTTACGTTGAACGGCCAAAAGTGGGAGGTATCAGGAAGGTCACATTCCTGAAAGTAACCACTGAACGCCCGAAATCTACTGAGATCCTCAACTCCACTAGATGCTGACCAGAGAGGCGATGCCTTCTCAATATGCAGCGCGCCACGGCCTTTTAGCAAAGCCAGACAGCGTGAGTCAGCATTGGTTCAAGGTCAGACAACGCTCCGTCAATATGCAGCACGCGACAGCTTTGTATCAAAGCCGGACGGCGCAAGAAAGCGTTGGATCAAGTTAAGATGGGGTCCCTCGAACAAAATAGATTAAGGCCGTTGTACTTTCGCACTCGTGCTCCCGCACTCGCTTGTTAGAACTGTTGTGTTCCTTATCCGAGAGTCTTTTTCTGGCACTAGGCACTGGAGTGGGAACAGCAGCCAGATACAGCAGTTTGGCGACTCAGCAAACATAACAAAATGTCTTTGTGAATTCCATGCCATCCCAATTCAAAAACCAATTACGTAAGCGCGTCAAGTTTCGAATGTTCCCGGAAACTTATTCCCTTTGACAAAGTGCACTGTTGTCACAGCTATCCAATCAGATACGTCATGTACCACAAATTTGACAGAGTTCGGTTGTTTTCAATCAGTTCGCAACATTAACCTAGATACCAGTACGGGGAACCAAGATTTCTCTAATGTATTCGAGAACCCGGTGTTGGCACTTAGAATCTAGGTTTTTTGTCACAAGTGATAAGTTCCTCAGGAGAATTGTTGTAAGTACGAGCAACGTAAGGGTAATACTTTTTGGTATTGCCTTTTGCAAGGCACTCTACTGGTATGTTTGAGTGTGCCATTACGGGTTGCATCTTTCCAGTCGTCGGGATGTGCACGGCTCCTCTTCGTGAACAGTCAGGAGATTTATTCCACTGCAAATTTCTGCCAGAAGGTGGACCTCCTTGTTATTGGTCTACAAGTCTTCGAAGGCCCCGATATTTGCATTTTTGTTGTTGTATGGACTAGCGGTGCCCCTATCGGTTTCGAACTTGAGATATACAAAAAGTTGGTTAAGATCGAGTTGTGAGTGCCCCCGTGTTCAAGGGTACCGAACACTTCCGAACAATTCCACCATATTGGTTACTGGCCTTGTAGTCCATTTAGGAAACTCTATGACTAGACCTATGACCTCGGACCAGAACGAATAACAAGCTGAGACGTCACACATTTACTATCAGTACACCTTAGGACTTGCCTCCTCGATTTTGTCGTTTGGATATTTTGTCTGATACCGGTTCGAAAGATGCACATTAGCGATCACCCCCACATCGGAACTCAAGCAAGCTGACCACTAACAACAATTCTGGCCTCTTCACGTGCAGATTTTTACCCGCTTGTCCGAATACTCCACCAGCACTTATATAAGCAGTCACGGACTTTTGCTATTAATGGGTCAGGTACAGTTTAGGCCTAGCCGAGCGAAATTCTTATCCAAGCTGAAACTGAAGCATTCCAGGCGGTCCACTCAATCCAACTGTGATCCAAACATAAATGCTGTCCTGTGCAAGTATGCCTTCGGAAACACTTCCATGAACTGCTTCAGATATGCAATCGGACAGGATGTTTTGCTACCAGCAATATGTTGTCGTGAAAATGCCTTGGGAGTGAAGCCATTAATTAGTGCTTTGAAATGTTTGCGTGGTGGAGCCACTGTTAACTGCCCAAACACGATAAATGGTGTAACATCCGAGAAAGTTAACTTTTTCCTTCGTGAACCACACTAATCTTTGGATTGTTGAGTAGTGGGTTCCATCAAGAAAACATAGCGCAATATCTCGAATATGGTACCGAGTAAAATGTCAAATTTTCTTTGTGCAGCACATTTAGCTAAGGAATACAAACGGAGCCTAAGCTGGGATTCTTTTTAGTCTTCTGCGAGCACCAACTTAATTTGCAAATGAGTTCATTTCGCCGACTACGCTTCGTTTTATTCTAAACGCCTAAAAAAATTTTTTGAGATCGCTTCTCAAGGCGTTCCATTGTTCCCTCATTGCTGATGCATCACCATCCCAAATTAGCGTCGTGTACAGGTAGAACACCTACAATGTTATGTAGATTTTTAGAGGCCCAACTGCTTTCGAACGGGTCTATGCTCAGACTCGCTGACTACAGTTGGTCGTTGATGGTTTGCCTGTTTGTTTCAAAATTCACAATTGTATCTCGAAGTGAGGCCTTGCAGATTATTAATCATTTAGTGGAACTCTTTTATATGCATTCAGAAGCAGAGTAACCATATCCGCCTACGACTATTGAACCTAGCACTAACGTTGCAGAAATATACCATTTGATGAGCATGTTTAACGGTGTGGGCAGTTTTGAGGCATTGTTTATCCAATTGTTTGCTTATTTAAACACTTTACGGCTACGCGACGGATGATTTCTGACAAAAGGTGCCTTCAATTTTCCATATCTTGAGATTCGATAAAACCGCAAAAGGTCGTTTTTTGGACACCAACTTTAGAAGGACAATAATTAGAAATAGCCCGGCAATCGTCATACTTTCAGACGGGCCCTGTATATTCTGGCCATCGCGCTGCAGTAACAACCGAAAAAATTATCCTATCTTGTTTGTTAGAGGCCGAAAATTAATAGCGATTTTTTACGGCTTAATGACCAGCTTAAACAATGTTTGTATAAGCGGCGTGCCCACCCTTCAAAGTGGAAATCTTTGTTTACTTCCTGTAGGCTTGAGGACAGAAACCCGACTTGCTACTGCGGCTGTTTCTGAGCGTATACCTGTCTCTGGTACAAACCACTTGCTTTTCTTGATGGCCACTTTCTTACTGCATCAAAGTAGTAGATTCTAAGTCCACAACCCGGGTGATATGAAGGATATTTAGTCGAGAGACTGTGGCACAGTATTAGTTGGCGAGCGTGGAATGCGTTTCATTGGAGCCTGAGTGGCCGGCTGCTTGAGGAGTGTCGGTTATTGTCATCTAGTTACAGCAACAAGGCTTTCGCAAGTGGTTTGTCCACAAATTCATCGCATAATCTTGAGGCTGCAACGCAGGACGTTAATCCACCGACATTTAAGAAAGCTATAATGCGTGACGGAAATCCTTTCCTCACTTTCGCAACTCTGTTTATGCTATTGCCATCAAAAGTCCAATCAAGTTGTCTAACTAATTACAACTACGTGCACTTTCGTAACGAATCAAAGAATCAAGGACATAAGTTACTTACCTGGCATATACTACACTAATAATTTAGAGATTGGGAGTTAAATTTCCAGACGAAACTAGACATTTTGTGCATGAAAGATTTTGCTCAAATAAAGCATGGGTTATTTCGTGTTATGAATGAAGATAAAGTATATATAACCCAAACAAAACTAATTCTGTCTTGAGAGTTCCTGTTCCTCCTGTGTAAGAGGTTCAGAGCGTGTTTCTACTCAAATGCAAAGAGGATAGGAAAACCACTAAATTCACCTGAGCAGTGGTGGACACTGCGGTTGTAACAGATAGCCTTTGTTCGTCTGTATGTTTATGGACGTGACGACGAGGCTAATTACTCTTCACGTTCCTAGTTGATAGTTTATTGTGATGAACATGATTGACACTCTATTCATTGCTCTATTCATTATTCTCTTGTTTTGATATTCCATATGCTGTACATATACGCCAATTCGAATATATACGTGCTACTTGTTGCGCTGCACTGAATTCTAGATTTCTAGTTCGTCTGGTTATACTGATATACGTGCGGAACTTAACTCTCACATTTATCCACACTTATCACTAAAGACTGCGACCGCTGTCAGACTGGTCTTTCACAAATCACGTAAGCCACTGATGGATACCTTGTATACGAACGTCCCCGGCTCCTAAAGCGATTTTCGTACCCGGCGCGTGCTTCATGCACGATAACTATACAATTGTCGGTTCATTGTGAGCCCATGATGATTTACTTTAATTAACCTAATCACGAGCAGCAAAAAGAGAAACTTCCTCTTTCTCACGGGGTGGTTAGCTGGAGTGGATAGACGATTACCGTCTCAGCTGACAGCCAGACTAGCCAGCCGAGGCAAGGGTACAAGTTTAAAAAAAACTTGGGGAAGAAAGACTAGGGAATTAGGCAAATTATGTGCCTAATAAAATAGGGAATTCAAACGGCAAAGCTATCCATACTGATTACCAAGGAAGTAAGCGGCATTAGCTTACCTAGAGAAAACGCCAATCCTCAGAGCGGATCAGCAGAGACAGTCTCCACTCCAGTGGTGGGGAGCGGGAAACAGTCTGCGCAGATCTCAACACCGATCTGCGCAGTTTTATCGGTATTATAATAGTGGTCATAGAAAGTCAATTCTAGCACCGCTGCAGGCTAAAATCTCCGGAAGATCCAGAGTATTGCAGGCAGTCAACTGCTGACTCTAATGTAAACAGCTTAAAAATAGTGTTCTTTTGGGGTGAATTTGTGACAAGTGCAGCCCCCAGCACATCGGTATGGTGTCCTGTAATCTACCGTGCAGTAAAGTTAAAAGTGAATTGTAACATAGTCAAAAGTTTAACACACCGAAGTGCCGTAATGCATTTCGTTTAGAGACCAATGTAGAGATAACTCGACAGTTAATCCGACGGTTCCTGCTTTTGGTATACTGTCATCTTAATTTGTCGAAATGCTCAAATCGCACAACGTAACATTCTTTGGCCATTGTCTGGCCTTTTTACTACCACATTGTGATAATCAGGGAAATTCATTACCATCACCGTTCAAGAAATAAATATTGGATATCCCCGAACAGTTAAAAGGGGCCTGATAACCTCTGTCAAGAAACTGTTCGCTGATGGTCATCCAGTTTAAGAAAACCCGCACAAACATAGTTGCAGTTACGGCAAATTCAACTGATTCTGTAGCCGGCTTGCGTGTTCTTGCCCTCGGTTATAGTTTTTATATCCCTTGATTGACAACCAGCAGCATGTAGCATCTCTCACCATGCCGCACTGATTGTCGGATTGCATTGTATTAAGTGCTGCTAACTAATAGTCATAAACGTCTCAGTGTGCCCTTCTAGAATTCTTCTAGCATTTTTATTCTGGATGAAGTAGCTAACAAAGTGCTGCACAGAAATTCCGAGGGTTTTTGCGTCACGTGCTCATGTGGCAAAGCTTCTTTAGAGTTTAGTTCATTGTGTGCACTTCACATTATTCACAAATCGATCGGCTGCACATGACAACGGAAGACAGAATAGTTAACAAACATATGTTCATGCCAAGTGGCTTGGCGAAGAATCAACATTCTACGTGAAGTCGAGGGAGAAAGAATTCAATTATGAGTCTATAGATGGAAATTTTAGTTGAATCAGAATAACTCATACGTGCTGATTACACTAACGAAATCAAGACTGAAACTGCGAGACCTATGGCTTCACCTACGGAAAACGTCCATTCACCTATTCTGTTCCCAAACAGTCCAGTTGCCAGGATAGTGTTCATTCCGTCACAGTCAAACAAACGGTGGAGTGATTATGATGGCAAATTTTCAATTCATTGCGGCGCCGTAGATTCGCTTGGAAGAGTTCACAATTACTGTGGACACCGGGGATTGAGGGTCGATGAAGTCGGCTGGGCGGACGCAATGGTAATCAACCTAGCAACTGTTTTGGATCCATTGAAGGTCCAGTCCAGAATGTGGGATACAGCTATTCATGAATGTTCCGAAGATCTTCTTAGAGGACATTCTGATGATCCCAACTTGCACGCGGATAAGGAAAGATTTGATTGTTTGGATTTCCTCGTAAGTATTGTACGTCAACTTGTTCCGGGAACCCGTATAGACCGTCTAAAGTTGTCCGGCTTGCTTGCGAACAAGTTAACTTATCTGACTTAATACTTCTTTGTGCAGCCAAGTACTAAGATACAAATTGGCTAACTCCAAGCATTCTTTACAAGCCACTCCGTGGAAATCACAGTTTTGTAGACCACGTGTCTGGAATCGACCAGCGCATAGTAAATTATGATACGGTTTCAAACGTGTTATTTTGTTGTAGGTGATTTTTATCAGAATAAATCGTACTTGAAGTCACAAAACTTTGGCTAGGTATTTAATATGGATAGCATAAAGGATCCGTGTCCAGTTAAAGTCTTTGAATCCTTTAACTGTATCTGACATGCTTCTCCGTAATAATTCGGTGACCAATAAGAACCACTGCCTAGTCTAGACAGTCGTAAGGTGATGGCTATTGTTAGCTGATATCACGACTATAGTGTGGTTGGCTTGACGGCAGCTACGCCAACGGTTGTCATCTAAGTGTTAAGCAATGCAGGATTCAACCTTCCGAAAGAGAAAAATGCAAGGAGCTAAGATTTAAATATGCTTGTTATATGCTTGTTAAATATGCTTGTATTGAAGTGAATTTATATCGCCTTAGGTTATACAATGTACCCAAGCCCTAAAGTTTGCGGACAAAACTCGAATGAGTTTACTGGTTGTTCATCAGGTGGATGTTGATCTGTTCGCCGAGCTTGGCAACTGACTTGCAAACGTTTCGTCGCCATACGAGGAGACTTCTTCAGTGCGCAGTTGGGTGGGTACCTACTGCTTGCGTGCTTGCGTTTATATAGCTGTTGTAGCGTCTGTAATCGGTTGGCACATATTTACCATTTTTTCTGAACTTGAACTACACTTTGTAACTGTCGTACATATTTTATCATGACGTTTGTTTTAATGCTACGAATACACAATTTCCCGGCGCGACTTGCTGACTTCTTGCTGAACGAGTGTATTTACGCTCCGTTGGACTGTTTGCCGACTGCTGAACCAGTGGAACTAGATCTCTGTGTTTGCGTCAACTATCGAACGTCACAATAAATCCTCGTGACATTTTTCAGCCGTGAATAACTTTCCTATCGTGGAGTATATCACTCACACGTGAATCATTCCGTGGGGAATTGCTACGAGTGAATATTTCTTTCGCAGCCGGTTACTGCATTTGGATCGGTGTAGTGGACTATTGGATCGACGCATTCGTGAGTCCTCATTTGACTACTCATTCTTTTCTTATTGTGATTTTGTATTGGTTACTTTGCTTGGTAATTTTGTTCGAACTCGCTGATAATCCTAGTCCGCTAACATAATGGTGAGCCCGAATCATTCCTTAACTTTATTCTCAGCAGTACTCCCGTGCTTTAGTACATTTATTTTCCACGTCAGCATGGCTTCTGAACAAACACAGACAACCGAAATAGACAATGTTGTTTACGTTAAGTTGCCTGAATTCGGTGCACTTGATCCGAGGCTTTGGTTCACCCAACTTGAGGCAATTTTTGAATCGCGTCGCATTACCTCGCAGAGCAGCAGATACAACTACGTGGTAGGATGCTTACCAGACTTCGTTGCCCGAGTTGCTAGGCACCGAAAGGGTTTTACAGCTTAACGGTTTTTTCTACCATGTCTTTGTCCACAGACAGCAAAAGGATCAATGCGATGCAATCTAATCAGTACAATCAGGCAAAAGCACAAGATGACAATCCTTTAAGTACTCTCCATCAGATAACTCAAAGATACCTGTTGACAGCATGGGATTTTGGAATTTCAGTCGAGATTTCATTCTGCAAGTGAAGTAAGTCTAGGCTCAAAACCCAAGAATCACTGCATAGCTGTTTCATCCCTAATGAGAATAATTAAGTGTGCATTACACGGATCACCATGGTGATTCATGGATGCGCACAGCTGATCATTCCTAATGAGGGTGAAAAAGCTGTACAGTGCTGTTTGGTTCTTCGACACAGATTGGGTTTACCCAGTGGAGGAAATCTCGAGTTAAAGATAGTTGTGGTTGATCCGAAAACGCGAAACATTTTTCCGCAGTTCTTTGACACTGGGAACGATGAATCTTGGGAGCACATAAGAGCACTTCCATGCGCATCATATTCTACTTCCAAATGCCCAGCCTTGGAATCAGCTGTGTGAAGCTTGATTTCGCCGCGTAGAGGTTAAAATAACCAAGTGACTAAGGGAAACAGCATCACACGAGTCAGTGGCCAGTGAATAAACTCTTCAAGAACGGCAGCAGCAGCAGCAGCAGCAACAACAACAACAACAACAATACCACTTTCACACAAAAACACCTTAAACAGTTTCAGAACACATTGCGGCTACCCATTTTATATATTGTGTGTTAAGGTGAGTCACAGTTCATGTACATCCGGGGAAAAAGGCACCGTGTGTATGGAAAATATGATTGAAATAGCTCTTCATGTCAGTGAACAGTGGAATCATAAATTAACGAAAAGTTGCCGGAAACCGTGACGGAAACGGGAAGAAAGTCCATCCCATTGACTGATGCACGGTAGCATATTTGGATGGGAAGTCAAACGTTCATTGCCTGCTCGTGAAGTTTAAGGACTGGAGGTGACGGCTCTGCGGGTTCTGCTGAAAACTATAGCGCTGATAGCATAGAATTGCTTACTTTTACGAACAGATGCTAGTTTTCTTCGGTAATTGTTTATATCTTTTGTGGTGACTAGTTTCCAGAATTGGTCTTTCATATATTCCCTTATCGCCTGAATGGAGTTTTCAACCCTGAATAGGTCAAGACACTGGTGCAATTGAGACATGCTGAGATGTCGGTTGACAGAAAGTTGCTCATACAATTCTTTCGATAGTGGGTGATTGTGCCCAACGTCATATGAGGTCAACATTAGAAAGCCAACTCGATTTCGTACGCAGAAACGAGCAGGGCAGCATGTATCGTCTGACCTGTGGGCATTTGACAAAACATCTAACACAACTTACAAACGACGAATACCGCGACTGCTGCTCCGCCTTCTCATGTCGCATACAGCGGAAAACACCCGCCATCGTTGTTTGAAGTCAGAGTAGCTTACTAAGTTGTAGAGTAGTTGTAAATCGCTCCCGCGCTTAACTAACACACACAAACTTTACGTGATAATTTTGCATGTATGTTTGCAAAACTGATTCAAACTCGTCCCAAGATGTGTACTTGAGCGTAGCAACATTTCTCATAAACGCAACAACTTCGGTCCAAGATTGTGTGGGCAGAGAGTCTAACGGCTCATAAGGTATGACCAGTAACCGGTCTTGAGTAAACTGAAAGTGAAAGCCGCACATCACCATCATCGACAGCATGACATCAGTGTTCAATACTGATGTTTTCGCTGCCGTACAACCATGGTTTATTTGAAACCCTTATTGTGAAGAAAAGAATAAAGATGGACGTGGGAGGGACTTACTGATGCTCCTTACTAACCATCGTTTATTTGAAAGAGCATGGTCACAGACATAAAAAGTGAATGCAAGGATGAACGCGAGGTGCCTACACCTCCAAACACTCATTCAGGCAATCTGGATAGAAACTGACAACAAGATCTCCACTGACATCGGTTGGCAGCCATATCTTGCAGCGTCTCCAACCAGGCGCAGTGGGGATCACGCGGTCCCCATCCTGGAAGGCGAGTAGCACCGACAGCACCCAAACGTTTCGTGATTTCTTTCATACCCTTCTGCCAGGTCAAGGGTTGGCCACGTCTCTGCTTACGCCACTCTGAATTGGGCACGGAAAACAGCACTCTCTTCGGCAAACGATGGTTAGGCATGCAACACATGTCCCAACCAACGCAGCTTCTGGTGCTGGACACATTCTTCAATGGAAGTACCCGTTGCACAACCCAAAAAACTCTAACTGCCTCGTTACGGATTCGCCGACACCAACCCACACGAGCTATGGTTCTGAGACAACGATTGTCGAACACCTGAAGACGTCTCAGTTCCGCTGCTCGAAAAGGCCAAGTCTCACAGCCATACAACAAAACAGCCCGCACTGTAGCTTGATACACACGTCCCTTGAGATTCAGGGATACACCATTTGACGCCATAGGTGTCTCAAATTAGCAAACGCGACCCAGCCTTGAGATTCGTGCATTTACCTCATCTGTCACACTACAATCAGAACTAATACAACTTCCAAGATATGTAAAACGCTCCACAACTCCCAGTGATTGTAAGTGGCGTGTTCAGTGACTGCATGTCCAGGAGCATGACCTTACACTTTGTGGGTGCAAAGTGCATACCAAAGACGGGATGACTTTGGTCAGTTCATCCAAAAACACCTGCGCCTCCTCCTCCTCCTCAAAGATGAGAACGATGTCATCTGCATATTCCAGATCGACAAGGTTTTCGTCACAGGCTATTTGAACACCGGGGTTTTGAGACCTTCCAGCGTTCGTCTCAAGTTCACCGATCACGAAGTTAAACAGGAATGGGGAAGTGGGCATCCCTGACGGACACCACTTTGTGTACGGAAGCTTTTGGAGAGCTCGCCGTATACCCTCACACGTCCGGAGTCTTGGAATACAAAAGCTTATTTATGTTCACAAACTTCCGGGGCATTCCTTGGTGGGCAAGCGTGTCAAGCAAAACAGACCAGTCAACCGAGTCAAATGCGCCTTAGAAATCCAGGAATACTAGAATTGTGGGTCACTTACACGTATGGCGTTGTTCTAGCACCTGACGAAGTGTGAAGATTTGGTAAACGCAACCCCCACCAGGCCGGAATCCCGCTTGCTGCTCTGGAGTCAGTGTCTCACGAGCCACCGTGAGGCGACGAAGCACAAGTGGCGCCAACAGTCTCGTTACGACCGGGGTCAAGCTGATCCCTGTGTTGCGACACTCAATATGAGCTCCTTTCTTGAAAATGGGCACTATCACCGACTTCTCCTCAGTTGTCTGGAACAGACTCCTTTTCTTAGATGCAAGCAAACAGATCAGACAAGCGTTGACTGAGGATTTCACCCCATCTTTGAACAAACGGGTGGGTCATCCGGACCAGAGGCTCGGTGACGCTTGAGAGAACATATGCAGTCATAAACCTCCGATTCAAGCAGTGCCACTGTTCGGTCTGATATCCAGTGCTTGAGTGCGCCTGGTGGTGCCGTGCCACAAGCAAAGTTCCCAGCACTATGCAAAGAGGTGGCAATCTCGTCCCAGTATGCGTTCACATCTGATGGTGGAGTATTTGAAGAGACTCTAGAAGACGATTCTGGTACATTCGTCTAGCTCCGGATCTGCCAGTCCGCCCAGTGACTTAGGACGATACCAACCCATGCACATCCCGCCGCAGCCACTTCTGTGTTATGAATAGAATATCGATCCTGATTGAGCGCGAGAACAAGAGTAAATAGTGTAGAATGAACAGCACTTTACTTGTCTAAGAATAGACGTACATAAGCTTAAAGTGAAGGTAAAATCATGGGTAATACAAAACGACAATGTGAACACAAAGAATACTGATGGCACTCGATCACCAGGGTGCGTAGCCGGAAGCGAGTGGAGACTGACGGGGCGGTTAGCTCAATCACTGTGCTTACATCTTGAATTCTCGTTTCTGGAACACAGCACAAATCAATGCCAAGCGAGTCCAGTGTGAGCGCAAGAGCAGCTTGTTGTCTTGCTTGCTTCAGAGTGCGGACATTGAAGGAAGCCAGATAGACTGGGTGTCGAGGATTGAAGAGTGATTTGGATATACCTGAGGATGTCGGCGCCATGTGACGAGCAGGTGCTGCACGCAAAGCCGATGCAAGACAAACAGAGTCATCAGTCATAAGTGATGGGCCTATAAGAGGAGAGTTAGTAATGGGGCGGGAAGAGGGGGAAGAAAAGTATGTGAAAGAGAAAGAAGGGAGGCGTCAGCAGTAGCCTGTTTTCGCTTACCCGCCCTGCTGTATGCAGCAAGTAAGGCGACCCGGCTGATGGCACCACGCGACGCCCGAGGTGGCATGAGTTTATTTGGATGTGTGCAGTTCATGGTTGTACATGGGCTAGGATACTGTCAGGGCGCCCACACCTAGACAGGAGGACGATTAGGGTCCTCAACCAAAGCTTTGGCTCAAAAGCCTAACCGCAAGGCAGAGGTGTTTGGCGGGAAATGCGAATGCATTACTGTTTCCACGGAACGAGTCGCCACATGTTCCAACCCCAACCTGGAGGACCAGGAGACTGCGTTCGTCACACCTCTAGCCACTGACCAATCTGGTATGAGAGACTCTGAGTGTCGCGGGGACATCCCCAGCATAGCTCAATGGGTCGCTGAGGTGCGCGAACTGCCGCACCACGGTAAGGTCCAGTCTCTTCGTGACGGGCGAAAGCCGTACAATGAGCCGCAAAGCGAGGAACGCCAAGTAAAGCGATGGGTGCAGTGTGGCAACGAATTCAATGCATGCACTGCATTGTTTTGTGTGACAATTTCACGTGTACACCATCACCCTGTACTAATGTTTGGTTTATGAGCGCAGTAGTAAAAGTATTTATCGGGAAAAAGTCCTGTTCGGAAGAATCAACGGTACCTGTAATGAGCATTCAGATGAAATGCTTCAGACAAAAAAGAAATGAAAGGTTATTTAGTATCAGACTCAGTTCCACACGGTTAGCGCACGAAATTATTGTTTGGCAAAATCTGACGTAGTTGCTCTCTTATCATGCACTGGCTGTAGCAACGAGCAACTGACCTTTTCTCATATTTATCCCAGAAGGTACTTTACTTCCGGACAAAATCCACATCCTAATATGAAACGAACCAAATACACCTCTTCAAACAGTTTAAACTCAAAGCTACGTCAACAAACTTCAAGGGGAGGTGTTAGGCGGAATTCCACACAGATGTAGCGGGCTTAGGACCTTATTAGCGTGTTGGATCAAATAAACGAGCAAAGTAACAAAATCACAATAAGGAAAGAATAAGCAATCGATAAGGACTCACGAAAGTATAGATCCAATAGTCCACTACATAATTGGTGAGCCCTAATGTTTTCTTAAATTTTTCTCTGCAGTACTCCCGTGTTTTATTGTATTTATTTTCCACGTCCTCATCACGTCATCATGGCTTCTGAGCAAACGCAGACACCCGAGATAGACAACGTTGTTTATGTTAAGTTGCCTGAATTCGGTGCTCGTGATCCTAGGCTATGGTTCGCTCAACTTGAGGCTATTTTTGAATCGCGTCGCATTACCTCGCAGAGCAGCAGATACAACTATGTGGTAGGATGCTTACCAGACTTTGTTGCCCGAGTTGCTAAATTAATATACACTCGACCATCCACCGATCCGTATGATGTTCTCAAAGCAGCTATCATTTCTCGCGCCGCTTCCAGCGATGAACAGAATCTGCGGAAACTTCTCTCCGGTGTTGACGTCAGCGACAAAACACCATCACAACATTCGAGCAATACACTCATTTGCAAATCGATTTTGTTTTCGCGAGAGACTCACCTGGAACCCAGCTGAATCTCCCGTTTGTGATGTTTTCAGGCAACCGAATGTGCTGCACCAGGCCACCTCATGTTCCAGTTGCTACGATATTCGAGATATCGCGATACATGTATATACGTAATGCACTACTCATAAGGTTGCTGACCATCACAACATCTTCGCCACATGATGCACCTACAAGGTGAACATCCGGTCAACGATGCGGTTTTGAAAGAGATTTGGCACTAAAGCCTCCTTGTTGAAGTTCGTAAAGTCTTTTCTGTCATCGAAACAGATTTTCCCTAGCGAAGCTAGCCGAGGTGGCCAACCGTGTCCATGAAACCTGCAGGCAATTCGTTGTCTCAAACGTTCAGCAACCATCCACTTCGCAGTCTAACCTGGAGCTTGAGTTCAATTCTATGAAAGCTCAATTTTCCGAGTTGTCTCTCCAACTGAATGAAGTTACTAATTTCATTAGTCGCCCGCAACAATATAGACGATCCCGGCATCGATCCCACAGTCGTGCTCCCAAGCACAGCGACCAACCTGGCTGGTGTTACTACCATCGTCGTTTCGGTGACCGCGCCGTCCGATGCACTAGACCTTGCACTTTCCCCACGAAGCCTTCGAATTCGAGAAACGCCATGGTCGGTCAGCAATGGCGACCACTGCAACCGGCTCCTCTGCTTGTCGCCTGTTCTTCGTGTATGACCGCTCTACATCCTGGAGTTTCCTCATCAATACCGGTGCTGAGGTTAGTGTAATCCCTCCTCCTCCACGCAAGCATAACCTACAGCCGGTGGCATATATCCTGAAGGCAGCCAACGGTACGAGCACTAAGACCTATGGTGAAAAGCTTCTTACTCTCTATCTAGGTCTTCGCCGTCAGTTCCCGTGGGTTTTCACAGTGGCCGTTAAAAAACCCATCATTGGTCTGGACTTTCTCACGTCATTTGGTCTCACGGTTGATCTCCGCAGACGGCAGTTGCTTGACAATTCGACGGCTCTCTCCATCAATGGCAAATCTTCATCCATTAATTCTATTGGAATCCGTCCAACTTTGCCAGATAATCGTTACATTGCTTCGTCAATCTCCAGAGATCCTGCAACCTGCTTTCAAGACCAATTCCGTAAAACATGATGTTTTCCACCATATCTCGACCAAAGGCCCACCAACCGCATCCCGCCCACGACGGTTAGCTCCGGAAAAGCTTGCCATAGCCAAAACCAAATTCCAGCATTTGCTTCAACTGGATATCATACGGCCATAATGCAGCCCTTGGTCATCTCCACTGCATATGGTCCCCAAAAAGTCCGAGGGAGATTGGAGACCATGCGGCGATTATCGCGCACTAAATCGTGTCACTATCCCGAACAAATATCCGATTCCGCATCTACATGCTTTCGCCCTTACTCTTCACGGCAAATCTGTCTTTAGTAAATTGGACTTTGTCAGATCGTATCACCAGATACCTGTCGCTCCAGACGATATTCCCAAAATTGCCATCATTACCCCATTCGGTCTGCATGAATTCGTTCGTATGTGTGGCGTTTTGTACCTTTATTTTGCTTTCATTATAACACCACGTATTTCATTTGCATAATCGCTTTTGTTTGAATACAAAAACTACAAAACGCTCACTTGTACAATTTCACGCAATACAAACGTGGTCACGTGCTTCGACTCTCTCTGATTTCGCCCGCGCTTGCAGCGGTCATTTGCGAGTGTCATGTGCTAAATCTGGTATCAAAAATTTCAGACCATCTTCGGAATCTGTTATATGTTGGAACTGTTCAGAAGAAGACCCCTGGAACACCATAATTGGATTATTGTTTGTTCGCTTACCTGGGCCGACGACGAACTATTTTAAGGAGAACAATTATTAGTGAGTCTGCTCCATCTGACCTCTTTATTATTGTATACCCAAGCTAGCGTTATTATTTTTATTTCTTTGCCACACACTTGGTGAAGTAACTTATTGGGTAGCCAGACCACTACATGCCATTTGGCTCAGAAATGCAGCTCAAACATTTCAACGATTCATGGATTAAGTTTTACGTGGATTAGACTTCGTCTACGCTTATATCGATGATGTACTTATCGCCAATCGGTCCAAAGACGAGCATGTGCTTCACTTAAACCAAGTTTTTGAAAGATTTCAGCAGTATGGTATAGTCGTCAATAGCAGTAAATGCCAATTTGGTGTTTCGTCACTAGAAATTCTAGGGCATATTGTTGACTTGAACGGCATCCGTACCCTGCCATCAAAAGTTTCCGCCATTTGCGATTTTCCAGCCCCCAACAGCATTAAAAAGTTGAGACGTTTCCTTGGTCTTATCAATTACTACCGTCGCTTTATCCCTAACTGTGCCGAGGTTGTCCAACCGCTCACTGACCTACTCAGACTGAAAACTCGCAACTTCACCCTCACAGCGGAGGTCATTGCGTCATTTGAAACGGTTAAGGAAGTGTTAAATCAGGCAACTAATTTGGCATATATAAATCCTGATCCGGCTACACCTCTTTTCCTGGTTACTGACGCCTCACAAACCGCAGTTGGCGCAGTTTTACAAAGGAGGTCAACGGTGAAACACGGCCTATATCATTCTTTTCGCATCGTTTACAACCTGCACAGACTCGATATAGCACTTTTGCCGTGAACTTCTCGCAATCTACTTAGCCGTTCGGCACTTCCGACATATTTTGGAAAGTCGACACTTCGTGATTCTTCACAGATCATAAGCCGCTCACTTTTGCACTCAATGCGACACCTGATCGTTATTCACCGGGGGAAACCAGACAGTTGGATTATATCAGCAATTCACTAGTGACATCCGTCATATTAGTGGTCGCAGCAATTTAGTTGCAGATGCTTTATCCCGTGCTCATATCAACCACTTGGTACACGCTCCGTTCGATCTGCAATTAATAGCTGAAAGCCAAAAGCATGACGAAGAATTACAGGAGCTTAGATCACATCCTTCCCTGAAGTTCGTTGATATGCCGCTGTTAAACTGTGATTCTAAAGTTCTGTGTGACATGTCCACTGGTAAACCTCGTCCATTTGTGCCTCAGAAATATCGTCGGTCAGTCTTTACGCATTTCCACTCTATTTCACATCCGAGTATCCGCTCAACCGCTCGATTGATTTGTGAGCGTTTCTTGTGGCCTGGTATGCAGAAAGAGATCCGACAATGGGCAAAACAGTGCAAAACCTGTCAACTGAGTAAAGTTCACAAACACACGGTTACGCCACACGGAAGCTTCAACTTGCCTGCAAGCCGTTTCCAGCATATACATGTAGACATCGTTGGACCACTTCCACCATCCAATGAATGTTCTTATGTGTTAACAATAGTCGATCGCTTCACGCGCTGGCCTCAAGCGACTCCCATGCGTGATTGTTCGTCCGAGACCGTAGCCAGACACCTTGTCGATTCTTGGGTATCCCATTTTGGTGTCCCTGAGAGCATCACTACGGATCGTGGGAGTCAGTTTACCTGTGCCTTGTTTCGTGAACTGAACCACCTATTGGGATGCAATCATTTCAAAACTACAGCTTACCATCCTGCAGCCAACGGCTTAGTCGAACGTCTTCATCGACAACTGAAAGCCGCCATTATGGCTAAGTCATCATCACAGCTGTGGACCGAATCGATATCAGTGATATTACTTGGTATTCGGAATACCGTGAAGGAGGATATTGGTTGCACTCCAGCCCAACTTGTCTATGGACAAACGCTACGTCTTCCCGGAGATATGGTATGTGTATCCACACCCAGTGAGGATCTCTCACCATCGACATACGTCAGTCGACTGCAAGATCATATGCGTACTCTTCGCCCGTCTGACACTCGGAAGTCCGGCCGACACACACATTTGGATCCCGGTTTATCTTCTTGTACACATGTATTTGTCCGTGTTGACAGCGTCAAACGACCGTTACAATATACGTATGATGGTCGGTTTAAAGCCATTTCTCGCAAGGACAAGTTTTTTGTGGCTGAGAGGAACGGACAACAGGACTCCATCAGTATCGACAGACTCAAAATTGCATTCATTGATGTCACTGTACTCACAAGTTCCCCAACCTCCAGTACAGTCATCCCAGGGAACCCCGAACATATGGCACGACGTACTGACGATCACCCATTACCCATCCTGAAGCAAAGCAAGACTCCTGTTTGCTTCGCGGACTACACCCCATGAATTTTTGTCACACTATCGAGCGTCATTCCCTTGCATTATTCCTAACGCTCTAGTGGGGAGTACTGTGGCGTCTGTAGTCGGTTGGCGCATATTTACCATTTTTTCCTGAACTTGAACTACACTTTGTAACTGTCGTACATATTTTATCATGACGTTTGTTTTAATGCTACGAATACACAATTTCCCGGCGCGACTTGCTGACTTCTTGCTGAACGAGTGTATTTACGCTCCGTTGGACTGTTTGCCGACTGCTGAACCAGTGGAACTAGATCTCTGTGTTTGCGTCAACTATCGAACGTCACAATAAATCCTCGTGACATTTTTCAGCCGTGAATAACTTTCCTATCGTGGAGTATATCACTCACACGTGAATCATTCCGTGGGGAATTGCTACGAGTGAATATTTCTTTCACAGCCGGTTACTGCATTTGGATCGGTGTAGTGGACTATTGGATCGACGCATTCGTGAGTCCTCATTTGACTACTCATTCTTTTCTTATTGTGATTTTGTATTGGTTACTTTGCTTGGTAATTTTGTTCGAACACGCTGATTAGGTCCTAGTCCGCTACACGATCTACCAATATTTCGATCCCCAGTCATGCTTCATTATGGCTGTAACCATATGGTCAAACGCTTTTTGAGAATAGAGGTTTATTTTATTATTATTTTGTTATTTGGTTATGTTGTGACGTATGTTGTGGGCAGAATAAATTTGAAAATCTGCTTTGATGTAATTTGCATGCTCAGCTATGAATGAACTGGCAATTCAAACGCTGTCTATCTTAGCGTAGGCAATAAACAAACCACGCAAAATTTCATCCATGAAACTTTCAAAGGTTTGGGCTGCACTTCGAAGACCAAAATGCATATGCGTGGATTCGAAAACACCAAACGTGGTGGTGACAGCTACTTTTGGTATGTCATTCGGGACTACGGGATGCGGTAGTCATACTAGGTCGAATTTGAAGGAGATATTTGTATGACCTAAGGTACTTGCGGAATCGTGGATATGTGCGACGGATTAGCTGTCTGGGATAGTGGCGTTATTGAGGGAACGGTAATCTCCACTGGGTCTCCGATCACCTTTGGATTCCTTGGGTACCATATGCCGGGGTGACGATCAGTGACCCCATGAAGTGCGGATGATGAGGGGCCCGGACATGTGTTCAAACTCGTGTTTCACGATCTGGAGCTTACCCGAATGGAGACGACGGGGATTCGTATGGACAGGTGGACCACTCGTTTGGATATGGTGAACAGCGGAATGCGTGATCGGCTAAGTGTACTGACATGGATAAGTAAGGGTAGGAAAATCCGTAAGGATGTCGGCAAAATGGGTACCTTTGGATGAATTTGTGGCACTTATTCCGTGGACCGAGCGAGGGAAGTCAGCAGGTCAAAGAGACTTTTGTGTCACACATCAACGAATAAGTTGTAGTGGGTTAGAAAGTCTGCGGTAAGGATGAGTGTTTAGACGTCGGCGAAAAGTAAAAACCACCTGGATGCACGTCGCAATCCGAGGTCAGGGGTGAGGGAACGTTCGCCGTATGTAACGATGCGGGTACCGTTAGCGGCTTGTACCGAAAAAGAAGCGGAGTCAGGCAGCGGACTTTTATGTGGTAGCCCGCTAACGTCAGCTCAAGTATCTTCAAGGAAGCGTAGAGCACTTGGACCATCGGTGATATGGAACAGCGACTAGTGCAAGGAGGGCCACAGACAGTCGTCGGCGTTACTGACTGGCCGGGGTGTTCAAAGGGCTGTTAGAACGCGGCCTGAAGGAAAACGGCGTCTGCCATTTGCGTGCTTTGGGACAGGAAGACTGATGGTGCGATCACCACGAGGCACAGGAACGCCCCAGCGATAGAGGCCATTAACATGGTCGATATTTGTTGATTTCGGGCCCTGTAGACGATCAGTTTAGGTATCAAATCTCGTCTGCAGTTGCGAGATGGTGGAAGGTGTTGGGTCGGAAGCTGTGGAAGTAGCTTGTGTAGGGTGGGAGACGGAGCTAACGGGATGACTGGGGTAGGCTTCGTCAGTTTTGTCGGCCATGTGAGCTAGCTGCTCCAGGTTGTGGTCATCAACAAATGAACTGAGCACGCGAAACACGGAGGGTGGAAGTTTGTCGGGCCAGCCTTGTGACATGATTTCTGCCGCCAGCTTACGGCCGTATAGGAGGCTGAAAATTTGGCGAACTGGTTGCGATGTTGAACTGTCACTAATTGTGTTGGATAAATCTCTAAGCATCTTATTCTGTTATTTGCCCGTCCTCCTAATGACAGCCGTTCGAAGAGCGTCGTATAGATTTCCTTTGAGGATATCTTCACATAGATCTGTTTCTGTTGCCACATCATTAGGAAGATGTTGGACCACATTAAAAGCGGGTGGCTTGAGAAGTAATACGTCGTCTAGTGAAAACAGCCTCGACTTGGTGAAACCACACAATGGAGATTATAGAGTGCTAAATGGATACTAATCGTATCCTCGACCAAATAAATTGATGTGAAGAGTGTATCCATAATGACCGGACAAAAACCACGACGACTTGAAAGGAAAAGATAAAAAATATTTAGGAAGACTCGAGCTCACCAAATTTGAGGTGGTCCGGTTATCCTAAAATCTAACTTACCAAGAGTGTGTGACAAAAAATAAAAATAATAAACCGAAATTGAATGTATATGTATAAGGAAGGGGGTCACATGGAGTAGACTCAATCAGGATTGTTCTTTTCAAAATGGTTCGTCGTTGGCCTAAATCAGCGAATGAATAAAAACCCAACTATGGTTGTCCAGCGGTATTGTTTTGAACGGTTCTCACATATTATAAAAGTGTGTGATTTTTTTTGATACCAGAGTTAGTACATAAAACTCGCGAATGAACGCTGCAAGAGAGAGCAAAATCAGAAAAGAAAACCGAAACACGTGACCGCGTTTGTAGTGGGCGTAAATTGGTCGTTGGTTCGTTCGCTGAGATAGATTGTCTGCTTGCAAAGGTTTCATCACTGATTGAATTTACATCATCAGTGCGTTGTTAGAGAGCATATTGGAGCGTAGCCACGGTTGTGCGTTGAGTACTGTTGTGCTTGTTAATATACATGCTGCCAGCCGGAGCTGACCATCGCTCACGGTCGATTTTTCGGTCGGTCGGTTCCATTGGTTGCTCTGCCATTCTGTATCCTGACTGATCAATGACCATGGGAGCTTCGACTCTGGCCTCCTTTGCCCTCGTGTTCTGATCAGTGGCTGAAGTGACCTCCGTCGTTGACTCCCATTGGTTCCGGCTTGTGACCTTTGTTGATCCGACTTCAAGGGGCTTCTTGGTACTTGGTTTGTGAATCCGATATTTGGCTCTTCTTGAGTGTACTGTTGGAGGAGTTGGTCCTTTGCACATAGTTGTGCGTAAACTAGGTCCAGTTTAGTGCATCGGTTGATCGAATCACCCGCGGAGTACCATGATTCCAGAAATTCCCCTTTGTGTCTCGCTTCTCCATGTGCCTATTTTTTATTCTCAAGATTGAATTTGTGACCTTCTTAGTCCCCGTGTATAGATATCAATGATAGGGGGGGTCATGAATCTTGACGGCCTCGTTGTGTTTCTTTAGTCGTGTGCATAATTTTCTCCCAGTTTGTTACAGTTGTTGCAGCTAATTTGGTACATCATATTGTTTCTCTTGGTTTTGTCTTGGTCGTCCCTCCGCCCAATGTTTCCTCAACGCAGCATTCGGTTTGCGGGCTACGAGGATTCCTATGTGGGCTAGTAATCTGGTTGTGAGTTCAGATATGTTCTGGATGTAAGGCAGTTCTACCCGTCTGGTCACTTGTTCCTGCTGGTGCTGTTATTGAGAAGTTTTCTTCTTCAAGCTTCTCCTGATACAGTCTCCTGGATATCCGTCGATCTGGAACACTCTGCGCACTCTTTCTTCTTCCGTAATTCTGTGGTGCCGCAGTGTGCCTCCGCTGGCCTAAGAAGGGTTTGCACGCAACTCATCTTGTGGTTCATTAGAAGATTGTTGTTGTTATTCAGTATTTGATCCGCATATGCCTCTTTCGGGTGTATGAAGGTTTCTAGGGTCCCATCCGCCTTCATGTTCACTAAGACGTTCAAGAATGGTAGTTGATTGTTCCTGTCTAGTTCGATTGTAAACTTGATAGCTTCAAAGGTGGTATTGATCAGTTCTTGCGTCTTGTGTAATGTATATCGTTTCATGATGACAAAGGTTCACGGTTGGTAGTACTGCGCGCTCCAAACTCCGCAGTACCGCCTCAGCAATAAGCCCTGTTATTGAAGACCCCACTGGGGTCCTCTCTAGCTGTCGATATATTTGTCCATCAAAGCTAGAGTATGCATCCATGCAAAAATCCAACAGCTTGCATAGGCTTTCGGGTTTCATGGTGCCTGTCGTGTTCGAATTATTCTGAAGCGGTTCTGCTATGGTTTCTCCGGCGAGGTTGTGGTTGATTTAAGAGAACTGAGATGTGACGTCACCTGAAAGCATGGTTTTGCCGTCTTCTATGCTGACGTTACGTAATTTGCGTAGAAATTGGCCAGCGTCGTTGATTGTATGTTCCGATCCAAAAATTACATGTTTCAATTTTTTTTATAAATCTTTTGCTAAGTTGTAAGGTGGAATTCTCGGGAATGAAATGACCGGTCAAAGTGGAATTCCTGCTTTGTGCACCCTTGGTAGTCCGTGCAGTGTTGGTGCCGTCAGCTTCATTTTCCATCGTTCCTGGCTGGTTATCTCGTGCTCATCGCAGTTGCCTGGGCGTTTTGTTGATTCGATTGATAAATTCGAAGTTGAGTCATGATTAACCTCTAGATCGTCGTATCATTTAGTATTTGTTCGGCCTTTTCAATGTAATCTTGCTTTTCCATTATCACCATGCCGATGGTATCATGGTTGTTTCATTCTTTTTTAGATCTCTGAGCCTATCTCGTTCTTGTTTAGGAAAAAGTTGCATATTTCTGTTTCGTGCGATTTCTGGTTTGATATCCTGTCGGATCGGTTGTTGAATCTCCCCGAAGATTTCGTCTGATTTCAAGGCGTATCTAAGCTAGCTAGGTAACCTTTATGGTACGCGTCCTCAAAGTTGAAGTTGAGACCTTTCATTAGAAGTAGTTGTTCACCTGTGCTAAGTTGACGGAGTGGTGTTTTGCATCTTCCTCTTGCTTCCATTATAACAACGTATTCTGCCAATTGCATAAGCGTTTTTTGTTTGAATACGAGGAACTACAAAATGCGCACTTGTACCATTTCACGCAATACAAACGTGATCACATGCAGTATGCGCTTCATGTACAAGCCAGGAAGCGCGCGTTCAAATTGCATTTGTGCAAAATTCAAGAAAAAACGAGCTAAATAGTTAAAGCACATAAACTAAGGGAAAATGGACTGTCAATGCAAGCGAAAAATATCACGAAGCAATTTGAAGCTTTTAGTTCGGGAAACGTCTGTTGCTCCGCGTAAAATATGTACAGTTTAACGTCTATAAAGTAAATAAGTGCACTTCACATCACAACGCCTATCCGCGTACCTTAAAATGCCCTCCATGGACCTGCCTTTCTCCACTACCCACATCAATTCTTCCAATAAATGTTTGGCGGGAACTCGACATTTGTGTTTTCGGAAATCTCCATTCAAACCTAACAGTAGTTTTGGGTATTTATCCTAGATTTTTGCACTTGGAGCTTTAATTTACTTGCATCTTGGTCAATAATATTTTTATGCTGGAAAACCTGTACTTTCCTAAGAAGAAACGTGTTAACGAGGAAAGTCAAAAAGGCGAACAACAAGTCCGGTGCTTGAACCGCGGACCAGCAGGTCCGTGGGACCAAGCTTATCACACTACGCCATCGGGCTGAGAGTAGCCATTGATGCATATCTTTGCTAAGCAGCTACGCCTTGTATGAAGCAGTCGTATGTTTTGGTATGAATCACATGTTTCGAAGCAGCCAATCATTTGCTTGAGTTTTGCTTGTGCATGAATCGACTAGCGGCATGCGATTCCTGCACAGGCCAGCATTCGGATTGGCTAGTTGTGCACAAGCCAGGAAGCGCGCGCGTTCAAACCGCATTTTTGCGCAATCCAAGAGAAGACGAGTTAAATGGCTAAGACGCATAAACTGAGGAAAGATGAACTGTCGACGCAGGCGGGAAAATGATATGAAACAATTTAAAGAATTTATTTCAATAGGCCTCTGTTTCTCCGCGAACCAGCAGGTTCGTGCGCCAAAGCTTATCCCACGAGGCCATCAAGCCACGTGCAGTTGTTGGTGCGTACGTTTGCTAAGCATGGACCACGTGACTTGAGGCAGCCAGTCATCTGCTTGTGTTTGGCTGGTGCGTGAATCGACTACTGTCACATGCTTTAACTCCATCTTCTGGTTTCGCTCCCTCTTACAGCGGTCATTCGCGAGGTTCGTGTGCCAACTCTGGTATAAAAACATTTCAGCCTATTTTTGCATCTTACTATATGTGAGAATAGTTCACCAGAAGACCCCTGGACAACCATGATTGGATTATAATCTATTCTCCGACCTGGGCCAACGACGGACTACTTTAAAGAGAACAATTGTTAGTGAGCCTGTTCCATCTGACCTAATTATTACCGTGTACTGAATCTAGCCTTATTAGTTTTATTTCTTTGTCCCACTCGTGGTAAAATAGCATTTGGGTAGCCAGACCTCTACAACGGTCAGGTAAGTGTTTGTTCAAAAACTCGAAATTGCGGAGTTTATTTTTGCTCGTGGGTTCGTGTAATTTCGTTTCCACGGCTGCTCTGCATTTGATCTTGGCATTTTCTCCTCGGCGTCCATTTGTTGCTTTAAGTTCTGCTAAAGTGTACAGAAGCGCGTTTTTATTGTTTGTGTGTAATCAACCAAAAACGTCTATGCAATCGAAGAAATACGTCGTCAAATGGTCGTGATAATGGTGGCTGATGCTATTACCACAACCTTACGAAGAATTTCTCGTTGCTTTCTCTAAAACTTTGCTTCTTCTCAAGCTGTATCGGACAGTAAAGTCCTCACTTAAAACTTAATCGTTATGCACCATAGCTGGATGATGCTTTAGGTATATATGCGTGCATGCAGAAACCGTGCAAGCTGCCGGATATTGCATAAAATCCTTATGCCTCAGGCAAATATGGAGTACAGCTGCAACAAAAACACCGTTGCAATGCACATGAAGCAACTTGTGGTTGAGGTTTCTATTAAAGTTCTGCGGAGCCTTCCGCGAAATCCTCATAGGTTACAGAAATGAAAAGTCAAAATGTTGTGGTAATAGTGGTATAATGTGTTACAATGTTAGTGTAGTGCTATAATGGAAAGAAAAGAAAGGCTCAAAACATCGCACGGCATCTGACTCAATGAGTTTCAGTCGCGCTTCTTCAAACTGCTTTGCTGGCGCTTCTATAAATCTCGGAGCTGACTCAATTCGATAGGAATTGTGGGGTGTGTTCACTAATGGTAGTGAAGGTATTTTCTCTGCTTAATAGTCGGTAGCGAAAGTTCACTTCAAAACAACCACCGAAGGTGCACAACGTGAATTACGCCCAAAACAAGGTCAAAACACATTGTCCATCGCCTCGTATATACAACAATGTTCTGGAAATTCCGACGTCTTCTGGATGCACCGGTATCCGGCAGATACTGGAGCATGATTGTCTGACGCGTAAAGATTTTGGGAAAATCAGAGCTTGCCTTAATGCTGGAACGGAAAGCGATCCGTCGTTCTGGCAATTCCAATACGCGATAAATTTTTTGGCCGTAGGAGCGTTCAGATCCGGTATCTTTGCGGAATTCCGTTCAACTCCAATCGTGCATGAAAGTCTCTGCGAGCGCCGCACGGAGAAGGTCCATTATGGCTCAACGGGAACACTGACGCTACCATCAGCGGGGTCTCCTACTTCGCCCCATAGAGCAGGGCAGGAAAAGGAGAACGGGCTATTGCTGACGCCTCCCTTCAATCCCTTTCACATAATTTTCCATCCCCCTCTCTCTCCACCCCATTAATAACTGTCTTTGTGGGCCCGTCAGTTGAGACTGATGACTCCGTTTGTTCTGCATCGGTTTTGCAAGCAACATCTGCGCATCATCCGACGCTGACATCCTCAGGCATCTCGGAATCGACGCTCAAGCTTCGACACTTAGTTTATCTGGCTGCTTTTAATGTTTGCAAGCAGGACAACAAGCTCCTCTTGCTCTTACACTGGCCCCGCTCGACATTTATGTGTATCAATGTACTGTGTATCAGAAAATAAATTCAAGGTGTGGATGAATACCTCAGCAACTGAGAGGCTGGCAAGTCCGGATGTTAGACGAATTTACCGGAATCGTCTTCTGGAGTCTCTTCCAACTGACCCACCATCAGATGTGAATTGATACTGGAACCGGATCGCTACCTCTTTGCTTTGTGGCACGGCGCTACCAAGCCCACTCGAACACTAGATATCAGACCGAACACGGGCACTGCTTGAATTTGGAAAAAATGTCCCCTCCGGTCCCGAACATAATTTGGCCCGACAAACTATCAGACGTCAAATGAAGGTGAGCGTGTGCGCCGACCGTGAAGTCCTGTGGATTCGGAAGGCTCAGGAAATAAAAGGGGCCTATAAAGCCGGGAGTGTCCAAAGATTGTTTCAGTTGATCCTTGCGACGGGTCCCCGGAAAACACCTGTGAGCAAAGCCATCAAGGACCAGAGTAAAGCAACCATATTAAATAAGGGAGAACGCTTCGACCGGTGGGCTGAATACTTCAAACGACAACTCTCGTGGCCATGAGCTACCACTCATTTGAAGTCTGCAGATGGCGTAGTAGCCTGGACGGTGATCTGGAACCTTCTTTGCCTCGGGGGTTCATGATTGCATATGTTCTCTCAAGCGCCACCGAGCCCCTGGTCCGGATGAGCTTCCATTCGCATTTTTTAACGATGAGGCTGAAGTCCTCAATCGTTGCTTATCTGGTCCACTTGCCTGAATTTGGGAAAAGCGAACTGTCCCAAAAAACTGGGGGAAATTAGTCATAGTGCCCATCTGCAAAAGGGGGCATGAATTGAGTGTGGTAATCACGCGGTGGAGCTGGCGCTCGGTCGTCAAAAGACTGTTGGCGTCATTTATCGTCTTTCGCCTTGTGGTGATTCGTGAAACACTGACTCGAGAGCAGCAAGCTAGATTCAGGCCCGGTAGGGGTTGCGTCGACCAAATCTCCACTCCCCGCCAGGTGCTTCAACAACGACTCACGTACACACGACTCAAAACTTAAGTATCCTTGGATTTTCAAGGCGCATTCAACTCGGTTGACCGGTCTGTACTCGTTAACACGTTTGTCTATCAAGGAATGCCTTGGAAGTCTGTGAACACAATAATTTTTTCGTATCCTCAGACATCTTGACGAGCGAGAGTGTGCGAAGAGCTCCGTACGCAAGGCAGTGTTTTCGTCAGAGGTGCCCACTTTCCTTAATCCTATTTAATTTCGTGATCGATGAGATAATGAGACGAACGTTGTAAGGTCTTCAAAACCTTGGTGTTCAAATTGCCTCTGACAGAAACATCGCCGATCTGTAAAATGCAAAAGACATCGTTCTCGTCTTTAAAGAGGAGATCGTGCAAGTGTTTTTGGATGGACTGTACTTTCGCATGCGCTTGGCATCCACAAAGTGCAAGGTCGTGCTCATGGACATGCAGTCACTGAACACGCCACTTACAATCCAGGGGAAGGCACTGGAAGTTGTGGAGTGTTTAGCATATCTCGGAAGTTATATTAGTTCTGATTGTAGTGTGACAGATAAGGTCAATTCACGAATCTACAAGGTTTGCGTCGCGTTTGATAATTCGAGACACCTTTGGCATCAAATTGGTATATTCCCGAGTATCAATGGACGTATTCATCAAACTACAGTACGGGCTGTTTTGTTCCATGGATGTGAGACCTTGCCTGTTGGAGCAGCGGAACTGAGACGTTTTAGGTGTTCGATAATCGTTATCCCAGAACCATAGTTTATGTGGGCTGGTGACCGAGAATATGGAACGGGGTAAGTAAAAAGCGAGTTTTCGGTTGTGCAACGGGGAATTTTATCGAAGAATATGTCCAGCACGGAAAGCTGCATTGGTTAGGCCATGTATTGCGTATGCCGAAGAGGGTGCTGTTTTCCGTGCCCAATTCAGAGTGGCAGGCGCAGAAAGGTGGCCAATCCTTGGCCAGGATCAGAAGGGCATGAAAGGCAATACGAAATGCTTTGGTGCTGTCTGTGCTAGTCGCCTTCCAGGATGGGGATCGCTTGATCTACACCATGCCTGGTTGGAGACGCCACAAGATGTGGCTGCTAATAGATGTCCTTGGCGTTGTTGTTATCAGTTTCTATCGAGATTGTTCGGATGAGCGTCTGGAAGCGTGGGCATTTTGTAATGGTTGCTGTAGACTGGCATCAAGTCTTTTCCACCTCCACATTTACTCTGTTCTTCGCAATAACACCTTCAACTAAATCATGGTTGCACGACAGCTAAATATCAGTTTTAAACACTTGAGGATTCTGGTGAAGATGACGATGGTGATGCGACAAAGCGTATTGTTGCTATGCGGAGCGATGCGGAAATGCCTGCAGGATGGAGGCATTATTCTTTTCTTTATCAAGGTTAGATGAATACTATGTGAGAGCCCTCGTGGCATTAGTTCGGCAGCTTTGGCTTCTAAAGTGCACAATGTTCTCATCCTTCGAAGGTTGTCTGAACACAGAGTGGTAGATCCATGTAATCCAAACCGATTCCTGTACAGATTCCGAAGGAGAGTCACTTCTTTCTGCGACCAACATTGTTATACTTTCCTTATTTCATAGCTGCCTTTGAGTGGGTGGATCCTCAGGCCTTGTGGAGGTGTTAATGTAGTAAGGCGTGGTGGATACATTCCTAACCCACTTTGAAGCGCTGCATACCAACTCCCGTGGGAGCGTGAAGGTCTACGGGAGGCTCTCACCTGAGTTCACCGTAGCACGTATTGTCAGGCAAGGCTGTCCCGATGATGCGATCATGGAATATTTACCCCTCCGTCTAATGCCTGCGGGGTTGAAATACTACGAAGAGCGTCCGCTTATACACTTAGAGTACGCAGATGACGTAGCTCCTGTGGGATGTGGCGCCATAGTCTAAATAATTCTGCCTCACGGTTTTGTATGCCCTTCACTCCTTTCAAGTATAGAATGCTGCCTGGAAGGGCTCGAAACCTAGCCTCATGCTTGCGGACAAACCGACCAAGGTAGCTGACAAACTCGTCTGTCTGATTGGTTGTAGCATTCCCACACGAAAGATGATTGTGAAGACCGGAAATTCTTTGTCAAGCTGCATGACCTCTGGCACAGGCGTGGTGTCAGCTTATCTGCCAAGAGTGTTTACAATGTTGCGGTGCGCTCCACATTGTTATATGGGTCAGAAACCTGGTTGCTGCAAGCTGAGAATGTTAAAAATTGTACAGTGTTTGACGATCATCTGTGTTTTGGAGCATTTTTCGAATCTGGTTGGAACACCTAATCAGTGACGCTTGTATAGAATGGATTTTGAGAGGAATAACTCGACTAAGGTAGAGGAACTGGTCCCACTAGTAGGTTGTACTAGCTGGGTCACGTGCTCCGTACGCCAGTCAACCGAATTCCTAGGAGAGATCTTTTCGCACAACCAAATGGAGGAGGGGGTGGCCAAGGTCCGAATACATTACTAAAACACTCAGCTGATCTGGCCACTGCCGTCTCTCTGAATGGGAACTTCAAGGCAGGACACATCAGTGGTTGAAGCCATTGACAAACGTGAATGTTGTGTTCGATCAGGGATGGAGTGCAGCGACAGTCAGAATGAGAATAGAAAAGACTGAGGAACGGGAAGCTATGCTTTGTTCATCCAAAACTTTGACACTGAGAGCTGAAACGAAAGGTGATTCAGCAGTAAACTATTAATCGTTTGAAGAGCAGCAAATATAGAATATTTAATCCTCGCAAAGATAAAAGCTCCTAGGAATTCGCTTTACAGTTGAATACTTTCAGGCCTCTTTGTTGCACAAGACGTACGGTTGTGTCCGCTGTTGTTGTGCAACCAACGGATGTTCAGAAGGGTTCGACATTTCAGTTTCCGAAGCAGTCAGATAATTCCGGCTTAATAAATGAATCAGTATTGGGCTGCGGTTGTTGCTGTTCGGATGCTGGAGCACATACAAAATTTGCGGAAGGCACCAGGTGACGTAGGGATACCGTTTATTTCATGCCTCTACGGTGCTTGACATGCGTACTCGGGGTTACACTCCAGGAGCTCAGCCTCTTCGACTCTGGGGTCATACTTCGAAGGTCGTGTATTTCGCCGCATCAGAACTGGTCCTGGCGAAAGCAACCACTGTAACAACGATGTACCGACCGTGGATTTTTTATTGTGATGAAACATTCGCTTGTATAGAGTGGCATTGGTGGCGGTGCACAACAAAGAACAAATCGAATGGAGGGCGTCTTGTAAAACTGCTTCCCAATGACTGATTTGAAGACCTTTTGATCGCAATGAAAGCATAACAGCTTTCCACAAAGTTCCATTTAATCGTTCCACCTGACTGTTTCTCCTTGGGTTATATGGGGTGGTCCGGCTGATCTCATCCAAAATGAATGATGAGCCGCGATCCGAATGCACGAAACTGGGCAGACCGAATGTAGCGAAGAGCGGCGCAAGGCATGATATCACCGTAGACGAACTTATATTTGGACAGGCATATGCGAATGGAAAACGGGAATATTCGTCTACGATCGTCAGTAGATATTTGTTTCGAGTCGACGAAGGCAGTGGTCCCTTGAAGTCAATGCTTAAACGTTCGAAGGTTTGTGTGGCTTTAATGAGTGTACCACCAGATGGCTTGAAGAAACGTGGTTTTAATTCCGCACACACACGACACTGCTTAATGACGAGTCGGATGTCCTCTAGAGAGAATGGGAGGTTCTTGGCACGAACGAAATGCATCATGCGTGTTGCTCCAGGATGACACAGAGTTTCGTGTAAGCGTTTTAGATCCAGCTGAGATGAAGTGTTTGCACAGACGCTCCGAGAGAGCGTGTCAGCAGCTTTGTTTTCTGTGCCTGGTCTGTAGGTTATGTCAAAAGAAAAAGGCGATAACCCCACATGCCATCGCTGGATTTTGTCATTTTTTATTTTTCCTTTTTGTTGTGTTGAATACATGAACGCAACGGACCGCTGATCGGTTACAACCTTGAAATGGGTCCGGAGTAGGTAATGTCTCCATTTGCGCACTGCTTCGGCAGCTTGGCACGCTTCTTTCTCAGTAGGAGACTGATGTTTTTTGCTGACAGGCAGTGAACATGAGAAGAATGAGACCGGTGTGCCATCTTGATTGAGTGTAGTGGCAATCGCAACATCCGTTTCGAGTACCAAAGGTATTCTCGGATCGATAGTGACCACGGCTGCATCCGCCAACTCTTTTCAAATGCTTTCCTAACAGATTCATGAACAAACAAGTTTGTATTGTGAGTGATTGGGTGGATTTTTTTCAGAGGAACGGCTTATCCAAAGAGAATAGCACGCGAACATGCCAACCAATCGCTGTTGAGACTTCATATCCTTCGGAACGGGTAGTTCTGGCAAGACCTTAAAGCGTTCAGGGTCTGGCGTGACGACGCCTTCAGAAATATCATAGCCAAGGAGTCTGAGTTTAGTGGTGGAAATTGTTCTTTTATCCTGATTCAACTGAAGGCCTACTTTTGTACTACGGTGAGAAAACGCTGGAATGTTCGATCGTGTTTTCCTTGATTCTTTCCACAAATGGTGATATTATCCGCATACGCATATGTCCCGGTAAGTTTTTCGGCGCGTATTATGCCATCCACTACACTTTGGAAACATGCTACTCAATTCGCTACTCCGAAAGGCATTAGACGGAACTGAGAGAGATTGTTGCAAACCCCAAAAGCCTGTATATCATGTCATTTTCGTTTATGGATATCTGAAAATACGCACTTTCAAGATCAGGTGTGCTGGAAATACGATATTGAGCCATTTTACTCACCATCATCATCATCATCGGCGACAGCATGACATCATTGTTCAACACTGATGCTCCACTGCCATACAACCATGATTCATTTGAAAGCCTCATTGTAAAGAAAAGAATAAAGGTGGATGGGGAAGGGATTTGGTGGTAGCTTACTACAATCAATCCCAGGTGTCCATGCCTCCAAACATTCACTGGGGCAATCTGCATAGAAAGTGACGATAAGAACGCCACTGACATTGGTTGGTGGCCGTATCTCGTAGTGTCTCTGTAGTATCGGTACTTTTCTCAGCTTAGTTCTCGGTCTGAGCCTCCCAGGCTAGCGTTCACGTCAAAACAGCCGCCAAAGGCGCACAAGGCATATTGACGACCAAAACGAAGTCAAGGTCATTAGTGCAGGGTTTCATAAATATAGCGTACGCGGCAATAACTTTCTGGAAGTTATAACGCCTTCTGGATGCAGGATTGGCAACCGGCACCCGGCCAATACTGAGTCATGATTGACTCAGTCAGATCTAGCCATGATGCCGGACCGGCAAGCGTCCCGAATTTCTGGCCAATCGTGCGTGAGGAAGGCTTTTCGGCCGTAGCAGCACCCGACCGCGAGCGGTAAAGCGGTGAGCCTTAATGTTTTCTTAAGTTTTTCTCTGCAGTACTCCCGTGTTTTATTGTATTTATTTTCCACGTCCTCATCACGTCATCATGGCTTCTGAGCAAACGCAGACACCCGAGATAGACAACGTTGTTTATGTTAAGTTGCCTGAATTCGGTGCTCGTGATCCTAGGCTATGGTTCGCTCAACTTGAGGCTATTTTTGAATCGCGTCGCATTACCTCGCAGAGCAGCAGATACAACTATGTGGTAGGATGCTTACCAGACTTTGTTGCCCGAGTTGCTAAATTAATATACACTCGACCATCCACCGATCCGTATGATGTTCTCAAAGCAGCTATCATTTCTCGCGCCGCTTCCAGCGATGAACAGAATCTGCGGAAACTTTTTCTCCGGTGTTGAGGTCGGCGACAAAATACCATCACAACATCTTCGCCACATGATGCACCTACAAGGTAAACATCCGGTCAACGATGCGGTTTTGAAAGAGATTTGGCACTAAAGCCTCCCTGCTGAAGTTCGTCTCGGTGTGAAAATCCCCGGATGGCTCGCACTAAGCAAGCCGCTCGGAAGTCCACTAGTGGCAAGGCCCCAAGGAAGCAGCTCGCCACAAGGTGGCTCGCAAGAGCTCGCCGGCGACTGGTGTGAAGAAGCCTCATCGATACAGGCCCGGCACCGTCGCACTGCGCGAAATTCGTCGTTACCAGAAGAGCACTGAGCTCTTGATTCGCAAACTGCCATTCCAACGCTTTGTCCGTGAGATCGCCCAAGATTTCAAGATGGACCTTCGCTTCCAAAGCTCGTCTGTCAGCTCTAGGGAAGCCAGCGAGGCGTACCTTGTTGGCCTCTCCGAAGACACCAACCTCTGCGCCGTCCACGCCAAGCGTGTTACTAAAGACAGATTTGCCGTGAAGAGTAAGGGCGAAAGCATGTAGATGCGGAATCGGATATTTGTTCGGGATAGTGACACGACTTAGTGCGCGATAATCACCACATGGTCTCCAATCTCCCTCGGACTTTTTGGGGACCATATGCAGTGGAGATGACCAAGGGCTGCATTATGGCCGTATGATATCCAGTTGAAGCAAATGCTGGAATTCGGTTTTGGCTATGGCAAGCTTTTCCGGAGCTAACCGTCGTGGGCGGGATGCGGTTGGTGGGCCTTTGGTCGAGATATGGTGGAAAACATCATGTTTTACGGAATTGGTCTTGAAAGCAGGTTGCAGGATCTCTGGAGATTGACGAAGCAATGTAACGATTATCTGGCAAAGTTGGACGGATTCCAATAGAATTAATGGATGAAGATTTGCCATTGATGGAGAGAGCCGTCGAATTGTCAAGCAACTGCCGTCTGCGGAGATCAACCGTGAGACCAAATGACGTGAGAAAGTCCAGACCAATGATGGGTTTTTTAACACCGGCCACTGTGAAAACCCACGGGAACTGACGGCGAAGACCTAGATAGAGAGTAAGAAGCTTTTCACCATAGGTCTTAGTGCTCGTACCGTTGGCTGCCTTCAGGATATATGCCACCGGCTGTAGGTTATGCTTGCGTGGAGGAGGAGGGATTACACTAACCTCAGCACCGGTATTGATGAGGAAACTCCAGGATGTAGAGCGGTCATACACGAAGAACAGGCGACAAGCAGAGGAGCCGGTTGCAGTGGTCGCCATTGCTGACCGACCATGGCGTTTCTCGAATTCGAAGGCTTCGTGGGGAAAGTGCAAGGTCTAGTGCATCGGACGGCGCGGTCACCGAAACGACGATGGTAGTAACACCAGCCAGGTTGGTCGCTGTGCTTGGGAGCACGACTGTGGGATCGATGCCGGGATCGTCTATATTGTTGCGGGCGACTAATGAAATTAGTAACTTCATTCAGTTGGAGAGACAACTCGGAAAATTGAGCTTTCATAGAATTGAACTCAAGCTCCAGGTTAGACTGCGAAGTGGATGGTTGCTGAACGTTTGAGACAACGAATTGCCTGCAGGTTTCATGGACACGGTTGGCCACCTCGGCTAGCTTCGCTAGGGAAAAATCTGTTTCGATGACAGAAAAGACTTTACGAACTTCAACAAGGAGGCTTTAGTGCCAAATCTCTTTCAAAACCGCATCGTTGACCGGATGTTCACCTTGTAGGTGCATCATGTGGCGAAGATGTTGTGATGGTCAGCAACCTTATGAGTAGTGCATTACGTATATACATGTATCGCGATATCTCGAATATCGTAGCAACTGGAACATGAGGTGGCCTGGTGCAGCACATTCGGTTGCCTGAAAACATCACAAACGGGAGATTCAGCAGGGTTGAATTAATGGATGAAGATTTGCCATTGATGGAGAGAGCCGTCGAATTGTCAAGCAACTGCCGTCTGCGGAGATCAACCGTGAGACCAAATGACGTGAGAAAGTCCAGACCAATGATGGGTTTTTTAACACCGGCCACTGTGAAAACCCACGGGAACTGACGGCGAAGACCTAGATAGAGAGTAAGAAGCTTTTCACCATAGGTCTTAGTGCTCGTACCGTTGGCTGCCTTCAGGATATATGCCACCGGCTGTAGGTTATGCTTGCGTGGAGGAGGAGGGATTACACTAACCTCAGCACCGGTATTGATGAGGAAACTCCAGGATGTAGAGCGGTCATACACGAAGAACAGGCGACAAGCAGAGGAGCCGGTTGCAGTGGTCGCCATTGCTGACCGACCATGGCGTTTCTCGAATTCGAAGGCTTCGTGGGGAAAGTGCAAGGTCTAGTGCATCGGACGGCGCGGTCACCGAAACGACGATGGTAGTAACACCAGCCAGGTTGGTCGCTGTGCTTGGGAGCACGACTGTGGGATCGATGCCGGGATCGTCTATATTGTTGCGGGCGACTAATGAAATTAGTAACTTCATTCAGTTGGAGAGACAACTCGGAAAATTGAGCTTTCATAGAATTGAACTCAAGCTCCAGGTTAGACTGCGAAGTGGATGGTTGCTGAACGTTTGAGACAACGAATTGCCTGCAGGTTTCATGGACACGGTTGGCCACCTCGGCTAGCTTCGCTAGGGAAAAATCTGTTTCGATGACAGAAAAGACTTTACGAACTTCAACAAGGAGGCTTTAGTGCCAAATCTCTTTCAAAACCGCATCGTTGACCGGATGGCGAAGATGTTGTGATGGTCAGCAACCTTATGAGTAGTGCATTACGTATATACATGTATCGCGATATCTCGAATATCGTAGCAACTGGAACATGAGGTGGCCTGGTGCAGCACATTCGGTTGCCTGAAAACATCACAAACGGGAGATTCAGCTGGGTTCCAGGTGAGTCTCTCGCGAAAACCAAATCGATTTGCAAATGAGTGTATTGCTCGAATGTTGTGATGGTGTTTTGTCGCTGACGTCAACACCGGAGAGAAGTTTCCGCAGATTCTGTTCATCGCTGGAAGCGGCGCGAGAAATGATAGCTGCTTTGAGAACATCATACGGATCGGTGGATGGTCGAGTGTATATTAATTTAGCAACTCGGGCAACAAAGTCTGGTAAGCATCCTACCACATAGTTGTATCTGCTGCTCTGCGAGGTAATGCGACGCGATTCAAAAATAGCCTCAAGTTGAGCGAACCATAGCCTAGGATCACGAGCACCGAATTCAGGCAACTTAACATAAACAACGTTGTCTATCTCGGGTGTCTGCGTTTGCTCAGAAGCCATGATGACGTGATGAGGACGTGGAAAATAAATAATAAAACACGGGAGTACTGCAGAGAAAAATTTAAGAAAACATTAGGGCTCACCAATTATGTAGTGGACTATTGGATCTATACTTTCGTGAGTCCTTATCGATTGCTTATTCTTTCCTTATTGTGATTTTGTTACTTTGCTCGTTTATTTGATCCAACACGCTAATAAGGTCCTAAGCCCGCTACATCTGTGTGGAATTCCGCCTAACACCTCCCCCTTGAAGTTTGTTGACGTAGCTTTGAGTTTAAACTGTTTGAAGAGGTGTATTTGGTTCGTTTCATATTAGGATGTGGATTTTGTCCGGGAAGTAAAGTACCTTCTGGGATAAATATGAGAAAAGGTCAGTTGCTCGTTGCTACAGCCAGTGCATGATAAGAGAGCAACTACGTCAGATTTTGCCAAACAATAATTTCGTGCGCTAACCGTGTGGAACTGAGTCTGATACTAAATAACCTTTCATTTCTTTTTTTGTCTGAAGCATTTCATCTGAATGCTCATTACAGGTACCGTTGATTCTTCCGAACAGGACTTTTTTCCCGATAAATACTTTTACTACTGCGCTCATAAACCAAACATTAGTACAGGGTGATGGTGTACACGTGAAATTGTCACACAAAACAATGCAGTGCATGCATTGAATTCGTTGCCACACTGCACCCATCGCTTTACTTGGCGTTCCTCGCTTTGCGGCTCATTGTACGGCTTTCGCCCGTCACGAAGAGACTGGACCTTACCGTGGTGCGGCAGTTCGCGCACCTCAGCGACCCATTGAGCTATGCTGGGGGATGTCCCCGCGACACTCAGAGTCTCTCATACCAGATTGGTCAGTGGCTAGAGGTGTGACGAACGCAGTCTCCTGGTCCTCCAGGTTGGGGGTTGGAACATGTGGCGACTCGTTCCGTGGAAACAGTAATGCATTCGCATTTCCCGCCAAACACCTCTGCCTTGCGGTTAGGCTTTTGAGCCAAAAGCTTTGGTTGAGGACCCTAATCGTCCTCCTGTCTAGGTGTGGGCGCCCTGACAGTATCCTAGCCCATGTACAACCATGAACTGCACACATACAAATAAACTCATGCCACCTCGGGCGTCGCGTGGTGCCATCAGCCGGGTCGCCTTACTTGCTGCATACAGCAGGGCGGGTAAGCGAAAACAGGCTACTGCTGACGCCTCCCTTCTTTCTCTTTCACATACTTTTTCTTCCCCCTCTTCCCGCCCCATTACTAACTCTCCTCTTATAGGCCCATCACTTATGACTGATGACTCTGTTTGTCTTGCATCGGCTTTGCGTGCAGCACCTGCTCGTCACATAGCGCCGACATCCTCAGGTATAATCACGAAAACTTCCAGACAACTCTCCATAGGTTTTATCAGATGAGCCCCAAGAAGAACGAGACAGGCCGTAAAGTCTCGAAGAGTTTCCAGCAACCCTTTGTATAGGGCGCTACGTCAATAAAAAGAAAAGAGGCACCTGAGGTAACGAAGGTCAGTTAATTCCTTTCGTACTGCAGAATTTAACCGTTTCTTCAACCGTCAGAAAACTGCGAAAATTCATTCGTGCTCGAATAATCGTCCAGTATTCTTTGTGTTCACATTGTCGTTTTGTATTACCCATGATTTTACCTTCACTTTAAGCTTATGTACGTCTATTCTTAGACAAGTAAAGTGCTGTTCATTCTACACTATTTACTCTTGTTCTCGCGCTCAATCAGGATCGATATTCTATTCATAACACAGAAGTGGCTGCGGCGGGATGTGCATGGGTTGGTATCGTCCTAAGTCACTGGGCGGACTGGCAGATCCGGAGCTAGACGAATGTACCAGAATCGTCTTCTAGAGTCTCTTCCAAATACTCCACCATCAGATGTGAACGCATACTGGGACGAGATTGCCACCTCTTTGCATAGTGCTGGGAACTTTGCTTGTGGCACGGCACCACCAGGCGCACTCAAGCACTGGATATCAGACCGAACGGTGGCACTGCTTAAATCTCGGAGAAATATCCCAGCCGGCCCGGAACATAACTTGGTGCGACGAATTATCAGTCTGGTCCGGATGACCCACCCGTTTTGTTCAAAGATGGGGGTGAAATCCTCAGTCAACGCTTGTCTGATCTGTTTGCTTGCATCTAAGAAAAGGAGTCTGTTCCAGACAACTGAGGAAAGTCGGTGATAGTGCCCATTTTCAAGAAAGGAGCTCATATTGAGTGTCGCAACCACAGGGATCAGCTTGACCCCGGTCGTAACGAGACTGTTGGCGCCACTTGTGCTTCGTCGCCTCACGGTGGCTCGTGAGACACTGACTCCAGAGCAGCAAGCGGGATTCCGGCCTGGTGGGGGTTGCGTTTACCAAATCTTCACACTTCGTCAGGTGCTAGAACAACGCCATACGTGTAAGTGACCCACAATTCTAGTATTCCTGGATTTCTAAGGCGCATTTGACTCGGTTGACTGGTCTGTTTTGCTTGACACGCTTGCCCACCAAGGAATGCCCCGGAAGTTTGTGAATATAATAAGCTTTTTGTATTCCAAGACTCACGGACGTGTGAGGGTATACGGCGAGCCCTCCAAAAGCTTCCGTACGCATAGTGGTGCCCGTCAGGGATACCCACTTTCCCCATTCCTGTTTAAATTCGTGATCGGTGAACTTGTGAAATGAACGCTGGAAGGTCTACAAAACCCCGGTGTTCAAATAGCCTGTGACGGAAAGCTTGTCGATCTGGAATATGCTGACGACATCGTTCTCATCTTCGAAGAGGAGGAGGAGGAGGCGCAAGTGTTTTTGGATGAACTGACCAAAGTCATCCCATCTTTTGGTATACACTTTGCACCCACAAAGGTAAGGTTATGCTCCTGGACATGCAGTCACTGAACGCGCCACTTACAATCACTGGGAGTTGTGGAGCGTTTTACATATCTTGGAAGTTGTATTCCTTCTGATTGTAGTGTAACAGATAAGGTAAATGCACGAATCTCCAAGGCTGGGTTCGCGTTTGCTAATTTGAGACACCTGTGGCGTCAGAATGGTGTATCCCTGAATCTCAAGGGACGTGTGTATCAAGCTACAGGACGGGCTGTTTTGTTGTATGGCTGTGAGACTTGGTCTTTTCGGGCAGCGGAACTGAGACGTTTTCGGGTGTTCGACAGTCGTTGTCTCAGAACCATAGCTCGTGTGGGTTGATGTCGGAGAATCCGTAACGAGGCAATTAGAGTTTTGGGTTGTGCAACGGGTACTTCCATTGAAGAATGTGTCCAGCACTAGAAGCTGCGTTGGTTGGGACATGTGTTACGCATGCCTAACCATCGTTTGCCGAAGAGGGTGCTGTTTTCCGTGCCCAATTCAGTGTGGCGGGAACAGAGACGTGGTCAACCCTTGATCTGGCAGAAGGGTATGAAAGAAATCACGAAACGTTTGGGTGCTGTCGATGTTACTCGCCTTCCAGGATGGGGACCGCGTGATCCCCACTTTGCCTGGTTGGAGACGCTGCAAGTTATGGCTGCTAACCGATGTCAGTGGAGATCTTGTTGTCAGTTTCTATCCAGATTGCCTGAATGGGTGTTTGGAGGTGTAGGCACCTCGCATTCATCGCTTGCATTCACTTTTTATGTCTGTGACCATGCTCTTCAAAAATAAACGATAATTAGTAAGGCATCAGTAAGTCCCTCCCCGTCCATCTTTATTCTTTTCTTCACAATAAGGGTTTCAAATAAACCATGGTTGTACGGCAGCGAAGCATCAGTATTGAACACTGATGTCATGCTGTCGATGATGGTGATGTGCGGCTTTCGCACTTTCAGTTTACTCAAGACCAGTTACTGGTCATACCTTATGAGCCGTTAGACTCTCTGCCCACACAATCACTTGGACCGAAGTTGTTGCGTTTATGAGAAATGTTGCTACGCTCAAGTACACATCTTGGGACGAGTTTGAATCAGTTTTGCAAACATACATGCAAAATTATCACGTAAAGTTTGTGTGTGTTAGTAGCAAGCGCGGGAGCGATTTACAACTACTCTACAACTTAGTAAGCTACTCTTGACTTCAACACAACGATGGCGGGTGTTTTTCCGCTGTATACGACATGCCAGAAGGCGGAGCAGCAGTCGCGGTATTCGTCGAGGTTTGTAAGTTGTGTTAGATGTTTTGTCAAATGCCCACAGGTCAGACGATACATGCTGCCCTGCTCGTTTCTGCGTACGAAATCGAGTTGGCTTTCTAATGTTGACCTCATATGACGTTGGGCACAATCACCCACTATCGAAAGAATTGTATGAGCAACTTTCTGTCAACCGACATCTCAGCATGTCTCAATTGCACCAGTGTCTTGACCTATTCAGGGTTGAAAACTCCATTCAGGCGATAAGGGAATATATGAAAGACCAATTCTGGAAACTAGTCACCACAAAAGATATAAACAATTACCGAAGAAAACTAGCATCTGTTCGTAAAAGTAAGCAATTCTATGCTATCAGCGCTATAGTTTTCAGCAGAACCCGCAGAGCCGTCACCTCCAGTCCTTAAACTTCACGAGCAGGCAATGAACGTTTGACTTCCCATCCAAATATGCTACCGTGCATCAGTCAATGGGATGGACTTTCTTCCCGTTTCCGTCACGGTTTCCGGCAACTTTTCGTTAATTTATGATTCCACTGTTCACTGACATGAAGAGCTATTTCAATCATATTTTCCATACACACGGTGCCTTTTTCCCCGGATGTACATGAACTGTGACTCACCTTAACACACAATATATAAAATGGGTAGCCGCAATGTGTTCTGAAACTGTTTAAGGTGTTTTTGTGTGAAAGTGGTATTGTTGTTGTTGTTGTTGTTGTGCTGCTGCTGCTGCTGCTGCCGTTCTACAACAGTTTATTCACTGGCCACTGACTCGTGTGATGCTGTTTCCCTTAGTCACTTGGTTATTTTAACCTCTACGCGGCGAAATCAAGCTTCACACAGCTGATTCCAAGGCTGGGCATTTGGAAGTAGAATATGATGCGCATGGAAGTGCTCTTATGTGCTCCCAAGATTCATCGTTCCCAGTGTCAAAGAACTGCGGAAAAATGTTTCGCGTTTTCGGATCAACCACAACTATCTTTAACTCGAGATTTCCTCCACTGGGTAAACCCAATCTGTGTCGAAGAACCAAACAGCACTGTACAGCTTTTTCACCCTCATTAGGAATGATCAGCTGTGCGCATCCCATGAATCACCATGGTGATCCGTGTAATGCACACTTAATTATTCTCATTAGGGATGAAACAGCTATGCAGTGATTCTTGGGTTTTGAGCCTAGACTTACTTCACTTGCAGAATGAAATCTCGACTGAAATTCCAAAATCCCATGCTGTCAACAGGTATCTTTGAGTTATCTGATGGAGAGTACTTAAAGGATTGTCATCTTGTGCTTTTTGCCTGATTGTACTGATTAGATTGCATCGCATTGATCCTTTTGCTGTCTGTGGACAAAGACATGGTAGAAAAAACCGTTAAGCTGTAAAACCCTTTTGGTGCCTAGCTACCATGCCACCCGAAGGAAGTACGAAGGCTGGAATACTGCCAGGTTGTCCAAGCATAGACAGGAACAGTCGGGATGCAGAGGTCGTGCCTCAAGTTGGGTGAACCAAAGCCTCGGATCAAGTGCACCGAATTCAGGCAACTTAACGTAAACAACATTGTCTATTTCGGTTGTCTGTGTTTGTTCAGAAGCCATGCTGACGTGGAAAATAAATGTACTAAAGCACGGGAGTACTGCTGAGAATAAAGTTAAGGAATGATTCGGGCTCACCAATACCACTGAACCAACTCGCCCCCAAACGACGTGATAGAAGAGCGGGTTGCATATAAGCCGTCAGAAGCATGTGTGCGACGTTGACGATAGAGTTTTATTTGTGCTTGGAGGATCTGACACTTCACCTCCTTGCAAGATAGTCATCCGTTCGGGATATCATCTACAGTTTGTCCGGATAGGGCCAGATGTTACGGACAATTCTCAGGGTATTGTGGAGTGTTGTGTTTCCATGTAGTAGCTAGAGTGTATTTAGAAGGGGATAACGCGAACAACGTGATACTATAGAGGTCAGAAAGTCAGCATGATTTGTCGAATGCGTTTCAAGATAGATGCGTTTGTGCATCGTGAAGTATGACATCATCGCCGACCTCCATACTATTTGAGCACAGGGAGGTAATTCTGTTGTTTCATGATAGCATAACTCTTGAGTATTTGACGTATAGAACCAATTTTTTATTCACGGGATCCGTCGGGTCCGGGCTGTTACTGCTAATGATTAAAATTTGGAAGGGACACCACTGGGTTCATTTCAACTCACTGGTTCAACTATAGACTACTTACCCATATACAATGCTTCCAGCTGTCAACGTTCGGAGGGAAGACATGAACAAACACGAGAGAACGTTCAGTTGTATCACCCAATTGGTGCCTAACTGCCACCCGAAGGAGGCACGAGGGTTTGGATACTGTCAAGTCGCTCAAGCCCAGACAGGGGAAGTCGAAATGCAGTGGTCGGATTCGAACCGCCATTCAGGGCCATTTAATGTACAGATTGGTAGTTTAACCTGGAGAGGAGCGCTCAGGGATTGAAGACGATAGCTCTGAAGTAGAATCATTATGGATATTGTCTCGGTTTTACTTTCGGTGACGTGAAACTTAATTACACTCGGTAGCTTAAACTGGTTAATCCACGTACTTCGAACACCAGAAGGCCAACTTCTCTGAAAATTTCCTTGCTTCCTACTGCCTGCATTGAAATACCGTACATAAAAACCCTTACAGGAGATCCAGGTCCGTGGGGATTTTCAGGTCATATCTCTCGTGCTTCTGTGCTGACGTACTCAACTCCGGTCCAACAATCTCCTTATTATGTTTACATCGGTGTGTGCGTTTGAGTTCAGCTGGTCGATTGAGCGCATTTGTGACATGAGATGGTTGGAGGCTTTTGGTTTTCACCAGTTTGGTTATACTTTTTGGAAGAGTTCGCCTACTAGCTGGATCATACCGTTTTCAACGTATTTTTTATGACCTTTGTTCCAAGTGTAAGGTGATGTTCGCTTCGTTGTTTGGATTGCACATGTGACTTTTGAACCCACGCTTGCTGGACGAGATGGATGAGCACGCCCACATTTCTTTGGTTCCGGTTACTAACCTGGATCCGACACACGAGATGGCTTCGATTCTTGCATGCAAAGACAATGATATAAATCCATTCGAGGCGTTTGTACGTTTGAGTAAGTTCTTAGTGACACTAACCGGTGCTTTTCAGAACCAAGAGCTGCTGGCTGTTTCAGCTATGAATTCAATGACAAGGTTCATGGTCACCAGCATATTACGTGTCAGTTCAATGGTGGTTTACCATGGTCCAATATCACTGTCTGGTATACTCGCAGCACATTACCACTATCGCTGCTCGAGGATCGATCATTCGTATTATCCTTTAGAACACAGGTAACCCGTTTTCTCTGCGTCCATTTCACCTTCCTGGTGCAGCCTACACAAACGGAAACTATTTATGAAGAGTACAAGGCCGATGAAATACCGGTCGTAAATTCGGAAGATAATAGTGCTCAAACGCTTGTGATTGCTGGATCAGCTTTTGGTGAGTAAAAGCAACTGAAGGGTTTTTGTCGATCCATTTCGCTCCCTCCGTATAGGATTCGTGGTTCCGGACAAATCTAAAACTGTCCATTATACTTCACTATGTTTCAATTCCTTCTTACAGGTGAATGTTATTAATCATTTTGAGTTTGCTTTTTGTCTGACAACGTGCCCTATTAAAATGTATGGGCTAATGGAGTGGTTCGAAGAGACAATTAGTCGATATCGTAATAACTGGCTCACAAACATTGCCATTGTGTTTTAGTTGACCTGGAGCATCACAGCGAAGCATCCTTGTTTGGGTTGGGCTCCGAAACTCGTCTAGACACTGGTAACAATGCATGGTCCAGTAAAGTCGATTGTTTCTCTCGCCTTCCGGATATCCAATGAATGTACCGCGATAGTATACACACGTAACTTTGACGTGCATATCATTGTGTGAGTGACTACTTCGGATTTTTTAGTGTTTCTGACCAGCGGGCTAGGACCAGGCTCATATTCTAGTAACTTTAGTGCACTAAATCATTTATGCAGCTGGCGTAGGTGATCAAGAAAGTTCTGTCCACCCAAAGTTGGTAGTGGTAATAAGTTCAATTCCTTCGTGGCGTCCGTCAACAGGGAGGGGTGTTTCAATAGATAGGCTCGAAGCTGAACTGTGAATACGGTGCATCACCTCCACACCGTCACTTGATATAACGCAACCCTTAATTACATTCCTGTTCATAGGGTCTTCCTTGGTATCCGTCACCCGCCGTGCGTTGTAGCCAGAACTTCGCGTTGTTGGTCGCCTTCAGAAATTGATTCTACCAATGCCACGCCGCCCGTTTTGCGGCTTTGGTCAAGCGATGGAGCATAGTGCTCGTAAATGCTACTCCCTAAGCTGGGCAATCGCCGTTGAGGAGAGTGGCAAGGAAAATAAGTTGTTTATCTGACTCAACCAGATACAGTGTTCTGTACAATGCGCTATCCGTTAACATGCAATAACCTCCCTGGATGAAGTGATTTTAGCGAACCGATATATTCTACAAAATTCCTTCGTTATCACAGGCAACCCCGGAGGTGATTATATATATATATATATACTGAAGTCCACGATTGTGACCATCTGAATTCATTGTGGTGGCTAAGAGGATGGTCAGTCCTCGGGAGGTGTCTTTCAGAAGTCGTTGCATAGGTGAACACGGTAAAGGATAAGCTTTCATTATTTCGACTGGTAGGAGTTTACAAAAGCGGAAAGTCGACTGTTTACAAGTGCTTACTCTAGGATGAAGCCTCAGCTCGTAAACGTAGAGCTATATCGATACCGGTGCAGCCCACTGCAGCAACTGTGGCATCAATTGAGATCTGAGTTTTGTAATCAGTAGCGTTTAGGCAGGCAGTATGACGCAATGTCGACTACTATACTTGGATGTTGTATTCGAGTTTAAGAGTTTCAGTATGTCACTCCATTAGCTTTCTAGAGTCCGCTCAAAGATAGCTTTTTGACCGACCTGCCTAAGAGTTTGCACAATAAAAATTTTAATAACAGCAAGATAAACAGGCGTAAATATCGGATGCGGACGATAGGTCCGAGCGGTGGCGTACCATCATACAGTAATTTGTGTGCCTGACTGACACGCCTACAGCTGAGATCTACAGACAAGTGCGTATGACACAGGAGAGAGGGGGATTAAGACACAACAATGAAGAAGGATGGAAGGCGTTAGAATCATATGTCTTAATCCGTCCTGTTGTGTCCAGTGAAACGGGGCGGAACATCAGGTTTCACCACGTGAGGCAGCGGTAGTTAACACAGGTCCAAATTTTACGGACAACTCGTCACACTTGTCCTAACCTTCAACTTGGAGCTCCGGAAGTCTGTTGGACCTTCTATCCATCCAAAGACCGAACGTTTCTTGGGAATCCTCCAGCGTCCTCAAATTACTGAGGTACGCAAACCGTTGCAATACGGTGAGTTCCGATCTCTTCGCGATGGCGGTCTGTCCTCTTTTTTGCTGGAGGTGGGTGAAAGCCGTCCGAACGAACTCAATGTGTTTGGGGCGAATAAAAAAGACGCTACTTATTCCAAGGATATCCAAAGAAAATTGATACTGATATAGAGAAAGAAGTGAAGCGAGTAATGTTATCATTAAACAACATCGGTCACATAATGTAATTGAGCTCAAGATAGCTCAGTGGTTGAGGCGCGAACTTGCTGACCGGAAGGTCCGTGGTTTAAACCCAACCTCGGCATCTCGACTGCTCGTGTCCAGGTTTGGGCAACCTGGCATCATCTCATCCCTAGTGATTTCTTCGGTTGGCATGGCAGCTGGCAGCCGGCAGCCGAAAGGGTTTTACAGCTAAACGACTACATAATCTAATATCGTCCCTGGCTGATTACCACATGTACATTCCATATGTCTATGGCTTATTCGAACACTTACAATGAGCTTCGTTGTCAAATCAATTTGCAAGATAAGTGGTGTCCAAATACCGTCCTCAGAACTTTAAGAGAGTCGGGACATCTGGATCGCTGCCATAGTGCTCCAGGAAGTGACCTTATTGACCGTCTTTGTTGTTTCTCTACGATGTTCAGGATTGAAATTCGATATATACGACCGGAATCCGCTGAATTTGAAACTACAGCGGAATCTTAGTATGACGTTACATGCGAAAATCCCATTCGTCATATTAAGAAAAGTATTTCTTAAGCATACAAGATTAAATAAGCTCGAAAGACGATGTCATTGGTGATTCTACTCAGAAAATTCACATTCCATTTTGCTCTAGAAGACTGTAATCTTTGTTGTGATGCATCTTTTGCTAACATTATGCACCTATTCTTACTGAAATTTTGACCTTAATGTATCACATTGTCCCTCATATCCGTCGAGCATTGTTTCCCACTCTAATGGTTTCTTCGATTTTTAGTGCGTATTTCACACGTATTGATGTACCCGATGATGGATTTTCAGTTTTCATTTTTCGAAACTTTGGACGTTTACTATTGTACTATGTATTATTATGTATGTGTTATTATATCTTAGTGTCGTATTTAGTGAATATGCGTCTTCTGGTTTAGTCTATCATGAGGTTTTTGTGCATCTTTCTCTGAATACTTGATATTTACAATCTTTTGAAAGTTGTGAACACAGCATCATGCAAATCACACTGGTCACCAGTTTCCTTAAGTAAAATTGCAGAAAGTTATGACCAATAATATTGTTGGTGTGCAATTAGCGTATCAGGAGAAACATTATAACGAGCAATTTATTTTCTGTTCAAATGGTCAGAGCGCGAATTTGCTGACCGGAAGATCTGTGGTTCGAACGCGACCTCTGCCTCCAGACTTCCCCTGTCTAGGCTTGGGCAACCTGGCAGTATCCCGGCCCTCGTGCTTCCTCTGGGTGGCATGGCAGCTAGGCACCGGAAGGGCGTTACAGCTGAACGGTTCTTACCACAAAATTTGTCGGTAAGGTCATCACCAAACTCTATCGAAGGTTCACTTCGTGAAGTACCACTGTCACTTTTTCGAAAGACTAAGTCATAGCGCACATAACATACTACTATCTGAAAGTGTCCTACTGAAAATGCTGCTAAATAGTTTTGAAAACGATCGCCACCGATGTCTCAAAAAGTTTTCTTTCTGTTTATCACACAGTATGGTATCAGTTCATACTGAATTTCGTAGGTTATGTTGCGTTATGTTGCGCCAGTGTCTTGGTTGTTTCGCATAGGTTTTGAGAGCTTGCACGTAGACTCTTCACTACGTTTCTTTGTGCTAACTAGAGCGTGCTTTTTCTCCATATCATAATAACTGGTATTTCCGCTGATTGAACTATTTGAACCACGGTTGAGTTATTAAATGCGTTACGACAACGAAGCATCAGTGTTCAACACTGATGGGCTGTCGATTATGTTGAAAACATTAACACTACTAACCTGAGACTTCCAACCATAGAACCTGATATGTTTCGTTAGGAATCACTATTGGGCATTCTGGGAGTATTTCGATTAGGTTTTGAAAACGCCGGTTTTGTAGCTCTAACGAGACTGGACCCGTTGGTGTCCGGTGGTTTGCGTGCTTCAGCAATCCACTAAATTCTACAGGAGGTGCCCATGCAGCCTCCTCAGTCTGTCCGTGCGGTCAGTAGTTAGCGATGTACCAGAAGCAGTCATCTGACCATTCATGCCGGCTATTGGACCGAAGTTGCCCCTTATTCTTTAAAAGTATCAGCACTCCACTAGCCGTAAATCGAGCGCTACTTCCTAGTGACCATGCTGTTTAACCGAATGTTTTGGTTGGGGACTCAGATCTTTTCTAAGTTGAAACATCCTACCAGTATCTCTGCTCATACAACAACCGTGGCTTGCACATACGAAGTAGTGCTATTCCACCTCAACCATCAATTGGTGCCAGCAACGACTTCCATTTTTTGTACAATCGTCACAGCTTTCTGTCTGAGCGATTTTCATCACTCGATCTTCCCGGGGGCATTTTGCATGCAAATATGCTTGTTCGATTATGACTAGATGGGATTTTAGTCTGTCTTACCATTGGCACTCACATATGATAGTCCACATTAAAGTTGGACTAGATTGCCCGGAGTAATTGCGCCAGGGTCCGTAAGCAGGTGATGCAAACACACCTGTACTATTCTTGACTTGTTGCCGACTGATTTCGCAAATATTTTCCGTTTCACTTGCCAGGTGTTGAAGGAGTGGTGCAGACGGATCCTCCGGTGTTGGCTGTCGATGTTCGCCTCAAACAGGTTCACCACACACCGTCAACTTACGATTTGCTGCTAGCGGAACACTACGATACTGGATTAATTCACGTATGGGAATTCCCAAGCTCTGAGCGCAGTTCTGCATGCACCGTAACATCAGATGGTAATACTCAACAGCTTTCTGGGGATTCAGTCGCGATAGTACGACCATTTCGTGGACATGTCAAACTACGTTTGTTGGATCATATTGAAAGTAGGCTTATTTATCTTCAGCATTCTTCCACCGGCTATATCATGGTTGTTGTAAGGTTGACTTTGAAGATTTCATATTGATCGCTCTGGAAACTGCACTGTTGAGCACTTTGAATCCCAACTCACTTTATGATGAAATACTTCTCAAAGGTACCCTACAGACATTAGCACATATTGACCTTATTCCCTTATCTGTACAGTACTGGTCCTGGTGAATGCGGTGCAGTAATAATGTTGCGTGTAGAGGCCAGCGAGTTGTTCTTACCGATCATGATTCCGTTTCAACCTTCACACTAACGCGCTCAGTACGATACGGCAGATTAGCATAGCATACTATGCCATTGTCGTTTATTTTTTAAGAGCATGGTCAGAAAAACATAAAGGAAATCCAGGCGGCAGATGTAGAAGGATGTACAGGAGAACATTTGATAAAAGGAGGAAAGCGTCCCATTCGAAGGCGTGCCATCGGGATGCTTGCACTCAGGCTTGGGATGCCAATTCTCCCATGTTGTTTACCGGCATGGATGTAGCTGATCGGGATACCTTTCGGTAGACGTAGTCAGCCACGAATAGATTGCTTGATGTAATTGTTCAACCGTTTGAGTGTGTTTCGGTGAACTTGGCAGAGTATGAGCGAGTAGGTCAGCCTCAGTATCAGGTAGTTCCTTGTGGTCCTCATTCTTTGATGCGGCTTCAATGGGATGTGCCTCACCTTCTCAAGCAGTTTGAGCAGATGCTGTCGGTGGTTGCAGACTCCTGTCCCCCTGAACATAAAGGGGATGCCTAAATATTTTACGATATCTATCGGACCCAGGTGATTGATGAGTCCCTTGGTGACTGAGACCGCTGTCGCCCAATGTTTATTGTCCCTACAAATGACCATTGCTTTTGTCTTTCTAACCTTGGTCTTCATACCAGCTATTCCCAACTCGACCGCAGCAGCTTCAAGCTTCATTTAAGACGAGCCTGACTTTCTGCACACGCGACCCAATCGTCAACGAAGGCAAAACCACCCAGTGAGGCGTCGTGGGACTGGTGTCTTAGTTGCGGCATCGACAAAGAACCTCATCGATTACCGTGACGAACTATAATGGGGAAAGTGGATCTCCCCGCCTCACACCTATGTGGCAGTGAACGTCGGAAATGGAGAAAGCTGTTACAGCATCCTCATAGGACTGCAATGTATCGAACTAGGGGTGAGGGTACTGCAAACGTTTCGGCCGATCTGACAATTGTGTCATACGAAGCTGAATCGAACGCTTTCGAGATATCAACAAACGGCAAGCTGAGATTAGAAGCAGTCGCCGGTGAGTGAAGAAACAGGGCTCGTAACAGTGATGTAGACTCTAAACAACCATCTCGGTGTTGAAATGCAAACTGGAGTTAGGGCAGTTGCAATATGCGCCTTCAGCGATCCATCGAACCTACGCAACTAGGGTATACGAGCACGACACAGCTGCGGCGGACAACCCCCAGATAGCAAAAGTAACTTGAAATACCCGGCGAGGGCGTTGGCATTGAACCGGCAAGGCATCCTGGGTGTGGGCTTTTCCAGATCTGCGGACGAATTGTCCATTAAACGGATCGTACGGCTGACTTCCTCACTTGTAATTGCCTTGATCGAACTCCAATAGGATGATAACACTGCGCGACTTGGCCAGCTATCCACGTGTTTTGGAGCAGAGAGCACCTGTTTTCAATACTGCTCAGCGTCCAGAGGTAGGCTGCAGTTACCTTTATAGATCCTTCCATGACCTATCGAGCACAACAGATGCTGTGTCTTTCCGTCTTTGGTGGTATAGGGTCTGGATGGCGGCATAGTTTGCTCGACGGATCTGCTTTCTGTTGGCCGGCACATGATAGGCCAGCTGACGACGGCGTCGGGAGACAGGATTTCACGTGTGTGGTAATGTGTTGAAGGCGTGAAGGTCCAGAACTGACAGGACTTGCTCCGGTGTCATAATGCCATGCTCCAACCGTCTGGCAAATGCCAGAAGGTCAACAACAGCAAGCGAACTGGATTCCAAGAGTGACACGGTGCAACCCACAGTTTGTTTAAACCAGGTGCTATAATCATCAGCTTTTGACCAATAGACCGCTGTTTGACCGATGGTATGGTTAGGGTCACCAGGTGATGATTCTTCCAATTCTGCGTGCCAGTTAAACACAAGTAACCTAGTTTTAATGCTGATAGCTGATCGACCAGGGAAATATCTTACGAACAGCGCGGTTTGCGTGTCACAAGATGAATACAGATTGTTAGCCAGGCGCAAGAGTGATTGTGACTCTTATTGGGACTAGCTGGGAACGAGCTGGCTCACTGGTTAGAGCGCGAGTTTACTGACCGGAAGGTCCGTGCTTCGAACCCAACCTCCGTCTCTCGACTTCCCCTGTCTGTGCTTGGGCATTCTGGCAGTACCCCAGCCCTCGCGCTTCCTTCGGGTGACATGGCAGTTGAGCTGGACGATTTTTTTCTCTCTCGATATTTTGGGCTACCTGACACGGGATTTTTCACTCTGCCAAGTTTATCTGCATTATGCTGAGTGGGGTGTACGTTTTGAAACAATCCAATCTTCGGAAAAAGGCGGGAACAATGCACGCAGGCCAATTTGGCGACCACGTTCGTGCCAACGCTTTCATAGACGGGAACTCGACGGTAGGCTACCAAGCCAGCCCTCGATTGGCAGCACCTACCACATTCCTCACACCTAAGCTCCACGAGTCTCCCCTGTGTACTGGTTGGAACTGGTGCGGGGGCGCCAGATGATTCGTATTGTACATTGTCGAAAGTAACCAGCACATCGAAACCAAACAGGGTGGTCAGCCCTGTCTGGAGTTGCTGAACCCTTAGCTCACCTAGACTGATGTTCGGGTTACCCAGTCGGCACCAGAAGGAGGTTGTTCAGTGCACCTATCTTATACTATACCGGCCTACAATGCACTACACTGTAGTACGGCAGTGAAGCATGATTGTCAACACTGATGTTGCTGTCTTTGATGATGATGATGACTAAACTGTACTATGCCATACCATGGTACACTACAGTGTGCGATAATGCATTTTATTCAATAGTTTGCCTCACTATACTGTGCTATTTTATGTTATACTACTGAAGCTCATGAAAAGGCTCATCTTCCATCGCGTGGAAGAATGTCAACGTTGGACCGAAGGCGATTAGTAGCTATAAAGTCGTCCGTTCTGTGGTATTTGTATTAGTTGGCTTCCCTTCACCTTGTGCCTGATTCTTGTTTCCGTATGTCTCACAGGTTGTCGAGTTCTCATCATCGCTGGGAAGCGTGTCAATGACACATAAGGCGGTAGGTAGCTTATCTTTTTTGTTGTCCGTATAAGTCGGCTTGGTATTATCTTCAGACTAGTCTTATGCTGTTCAGCAAATTTGTTACACTCCTTGATAACTCGTCGCATAGTTTGGTCCGCTTGAGGTGATGAGTGATGTCGCCGAGTTTCAAGGGCTACAATGCGGAGGAGTTTGTAGCGGTTTGGACCTAAATTACAGCACACAAACTGACTAAAATCCACTTAGCCTTCCGTAGCCCCATTGTGCTAGCACTTGCTAACCCTCGCAGACCGACAAAATTTGTGGACGACACATGAGAGGAATATTCAGGTAAACCGCCTTAAACCGGAAAATGGTCTCATCACCCCCATCAGTCGTAAGTGTTAGTCACCCACACCAACCAACAAAAACTGCTGACTAACGTTCAACGCTGATTAAGTCTGTTGTTTGAGAGGGATCTCACCGATTGTTTCTTCGTCTGCCGTAAAACCGTCAGTCTGATAAGTTGCCCGAAAGCTTTGTATCAAAAGCGAGATGGTAACTTGCCTTAAATTTATCGATCTTTTACCAAGCCCTCCAGAGGATGGTTTCTCGATTGGTTCCGGGCATTTTCCAGTTAATTGAAACATAGTTTAATCCGTTTATCTTTATTTACTTTTTTTGACGTGAGAAACAGACACTGCGAGCGGTTTTTCCATAATTGGAGCTTTCATAAGATGGTGCCAATGAATCTATAGTAGTAAAGGAGTGTGTGAATGCGGTAGCCTGACCATATGCTGTGGCCTCTAAGTGGCTTTTTACTGAAAAGAATTTCTCATTCTGTTCAATCTGCATTTAACGCCTATTATATTGCTATTTCTTCCACGACTGGTTTGATGCGGACATGTCGCCGCATCATCTGTAGATGTTATTCGAGAAAAATGACTCAATGTTCCCCCTGAATGCGTGTGGCGTTGACACATATTACTGATGACTGTTTACTGAATACAGACTTCTTCAACTCTTTTTTCCACGTTGTTCCGTTTTTGTGTTCTAGCACTAGCCCTGGCAGTATTTCCACCCACATGCGATTTCTGTCTGATGTGTACAACCGTTGTTTTTTTACAGTCATGGCCTTTGTGTTAGTTCCATCAAACGTGGCGTCCGTACCGATGCGGTACAATCTACGACCTTCTGTAGCTCATTAGTTGTCTGTTAACCTCCATTATTTGTACATCCAGCTTGGTTAATAAATTGTTTTTTCTTGCGTAAATTTGTCATTTGTTTCTAGACTGCATGCGTTAGTTTCTGCTCTGCGACTGCTGCCACAAGCAGCCCAATGCCATTCTCCATTCTCTGTTACCCTTATCCAGATTCCTGCTAACAGTTATGGAGGTTTGTGGTGGGTTGGGAGCCAAATGCTGACCAGTTTCTAGGCTCTATATAAAAGAGACGGCATCCCAAGGTTACGGGCTCGGATCTTCAGCCCAGCTTTGAGCATGAGGGTCAATTAAAGTGAGGTTTTTACGCTACTGACAAACTATCAGCAGTACACTTAGAAAATCATCTTGAAAACCGGTTGGGCGACCGCACAACCCAGGTCGAAATGCTGGTACTCTGTGTTTACCTCCGTCAATATTTTAGCTGAAATGAGCTTCGGATCTCTATCTGCTGACTCTAGATCAAGGTGGCACACAAAGATGCTCATCGGAAGGGAGAGCTCTTCGTCACAGGCTGCTGCGGTTGACAGAATAACCGTGTAGGGTCGAGGTGATGACAGTTGGTCTTCGTTCGGACAATGTTCCATTATTTATCATACTTGAGAATGGCTAAGAAGCAAATCCAAGCCTTGAATGAACGAATTGCATAAGATTGGGCAATGGTAAAGATTCGCCAGGATTATCCGTGCACCACCGGCATACATGTGTTAAAATCGTTCAGCTGTAGCACCCTTTCGCTGCAAGCTGTCATGCCACCAGAAGGAAGCACGAGGACTGGGATACTGTCAGGTCGCCCTAGACAGGGGAGGTCGCGAGACAGAGGTCCGGTTCGAACCGCGGACCTTCTGGTCAGTAAATTTCCGCTCTAACCACTGAACCGTCTCGTCCTTGTGTGTAACCCTTGCTTTGACCCAAATAACCGCGAATACCTTGGAATGATCAGGTTTTGTGTAGCCGTCATGGAAGAACACTTACCTGGTGGACTCGGTTGCTGTCACCAGTCGTACGTATTTGACAGATCTAGCTGTCAAGGACGAGAGCAGTTGCAAGAGCAGTTGCAAACTGACGTATCAGCTGATATCGAGGTGAGATTTCGCGGTACTAGCGGGTGACTGGAACGCTTGTGTTCGTAGACCAGCGGATAACATGCTTGATACGCCTGTCAGGCGCTGCGGGGACGAGGAAGCCTCATCCATTTCGCTAGCATCACACATTTTCATGGTCCATAACATAACAACGCCATAACATTGGCATTGTAAATCGGTCGGCGGGAACCCACCTTAGCAGCCAAGTGATATTTTCGTGCATGCTCGGTAAGCTTTCTCAGCCAGCATTTGTAAGCCATGTGAAGGC
>CM030370.1:87920048-87925960 GCA_003604175.2 Clonorchis sinensis | reverse complement strand
TGAGCTGAAACTGTGCGCTAGAATCAGCGAGTTGGTCAGACAGCCTTTAATTCATGTTCGTGACCACGTTCCCCGATTGACGTATTGTGGGATCAATCTCATTTATACCATCAAGAAAACATGTACAAGCCTCATGGATGTGGTCAGAATGGGATTATTTCCATCTTCTGCAATGGTTGACTGTATATCAGAAGCTTTCTCCACACCATCTACACCTGATAAACTGATACATCCAAAGGTAACGAAGGAACTATCCTGTGGTCCGGAAAACCTGCGTTTTATAACCTACGGCCAGAACCAGTTCGCTCGCACAAGAAAAGAAGACTTCGACTATAACGAAGAAAAAACCACCACAAACGTTGGAAGTACAAAAATCTATCCAGCGAAAAATTCTCAGTCATTGCGCTACTCTCTATTCAGATCCAATGACGGTGCGTCAGAAGTTTCGTACAACTACAGCATACAAAAACTAAATTCGGCCGCATCAGCGAGACTTAAATTGTGGAAACGATTTGCTCAATTGCAAGTTAGGTGTACGTACAGTGATGAGTTTTTACAATCCGGGAGCTTTGAAGCAAGGAACAAACCACTAGATTTTCCCAGTTTGCTACGGGCATGAAAAACTCGGTGACTGGTTTAAATGGTGTAAATAGACACTCCAAAGAAGCTTTTATGTTGCTTTTACATGCCTAATTCGATAGCTTGTCTCCGGATTTTCGGACATTCGGTTATTCATGTACATCTTGCCTTTTCACAGACTAATTTATATTCTGTCCAATTGAGAATCGATCACACTGCTGTTCAGCTGATCAAGGCCACCGGCCGGAATGTCACGGGTTCGAAACTCTCTGGGTTTTGTGAGATGATGATTCCAAACGAGAATGAAACAGCTGTACAGTGCTCCTTTTTTCAGCGTATGTTGGCCCCACCGACAGGACGGAAACTCAGCTGATAATTCATGTTTTTTCTCTTTGTCTACTCCAAACCTACCGTGCTTTTTTCACTGTTCACACTGCCGTTTATACCTATGCACGTCACGTCGAATCTTTCACCTATCAACGTGAGGTGTTGGTCATCATTTTGCTCGCTGAACCTGACGTCTATTGCAAAAGTTTTACCACAAATCAAGGAAGCATCGTCAATGGGTAGTTCTGACGGGCATTTCCGTCGCATCTGGTTTCAAAATGCACGTTCAGTCGTGGCAACTGGAGTTCAACCGGCCTGTCGCAAAAGCAGTCGGAGTTCAACTCCCGGCACGGCTGAGTGCATGCACGTCTGATTGGTTCCACTAATGGGTGTCAACAAAACTAATCGCGCCAGGACATGTAGTTTTCATGTAAAAATGGCGCGGAAAAATTTCCCCTCATCCTTGCTTGTCTTGATCTTCTTTATCAGCCAATCACGTTCGTCATTTCCGTCGACCCTGGATCACATATGTGAGAACTGCAGTGGTTATTCTGTCATTAGTTCCAAACCGTGAGCAGCAGATCGTCCAGCTGCCTTCCTCTTCTTTCCCCTGGAAATATGGACAGGCGAAGTTCATCGTCTGCGTCTGTCTGCCTTAACTAATCGTACCGCGTTAAACGAGTCTCTGGTGTTTTGTTTAACTGGCATGTTTCTGATTGCAGCCAGTCAAAGTTCAGAGTGGGAATGCTACAATTTGTCTTTTTCAAGCGACGGTTAGCGATTTAGTAAGCTTAAATGCATTGCAAAATACCCTCTGCAGTGCTTGCGCTTTCCCGTCCGGTGACCGTACAAGTGGTAGCTCCCTTTTGTTGGCAAACGTGACTTACGTGTTTCTTCCTCATACCTTCAGATTTTAATTGAACACAAATTCATTGAAAAGCCTAACGAAAACCGTTGTCATTGCATTGTTTTTCCTAAGAGCGTTGACACTAAATTCATTGTCATCAACCGCTTTATTATTTTTAAGCATTCCCAACGCCAGTTGATTCGTTTCGATTAATTGAGGGGCACCTCAAGAGGATCTTTCTTTATCAGAGCTGAACTGTCTACATTCGGTTTTTGAGGAACTGTAAGACCTATTTCACTGTAAGGCAGTATTCAATATAGCTGAATCTAGCCAAACAAGTCTACTTAGTCCGATCATTGGGATGCGTTTTAGGTCACTTGGTTGTTTGAAATAAACCAACTACGACCTGTCCTGCTGTTATGTTTCCTGGTTCGCTTCAGCATACAACTCCGATGACCACACCCTTATCTGGAATTTTTACCGTCAAGCCTACTGGCTGGCAAGAGTAATGTGTGCAATAGGTAACTAGTAAGGCTAGATCTTGCGTCCTAACATTTGTCATGTCGTGACTGGTCAGGCATCAACTGCCGTAATTTACAGGTTTAAGTTCTTCGATTTTGGAAAGGAAATATTCCCGGTTGCGGATTAGTCAGGCGGAAATTAGTATCTATTTTCTAGTGGCCTTTGTTCTTTTGTCCTCAGTTTTGTTATTAGCTCGTTAGTAAAGCTCGTGGAACCAGGACGCAAGAGTCACCTTTTGGGACAATGTCTCTCAAAATGAGGCAAGTCACAAGGAAAACATCCGCTGTTAACTGTGTACTTTCATGCATGAAATGTGTTCAGACGAGGGAAAATACTTGTTGTGAGCCTTTATGCAAAAAACGACAGTGTCCCTCCTCTTTCCTTTAATGTCGGAAGCTGTACTTTGTTTCGTGATTTTCAAAAATTTCGGTGCACTGCGTCGATCGACAGAGGTTTTTGGTGTCCTCCTTGTCGCCAAGATTTATTGAAATCACACCTTTTGATATAGAAAATGCAGCTAGGCGTCCTGTTTGTTTAAAATCAAGTGAATGTATACAAGCTGCTGAATGAGAATACACGAAGTAGCCACATGCACGTTGTTCTTCCAAATCGTTGCTCCCTTGGATTTGCTAAAGCTGCTACCAGTGCTTGGAACACATTATGCAGAAATACATACAAAATACAGATTATACATACTATGTAGTATGTAGGTCGGATTTAAAGATGTGCAATGATGTAGTCTTATCGCCGTCATCTTTATTGGTCATTTGGTTCGTTGACAGCCCGGAGATCCGGATTGGAAACCAATGTATTGGCTTTTTACCTGTCACCGAAGTGAAGTCTCATTGTGTTGTATCATCACTGCTGGTGTGGATAGGTAGTTTTCGGACATTCACCTATTCAGTCGTGGAGTTGGAGACAAATCAGGAAAATAATCCTAGTAAATTAACCACTCCGGGGGTATTCGAAAAAGCTTTCGGTACAAACAACCATCGCTCAGTATATACGAAATGCACTACTCATAAGGTTGCTGAAAATTCTTCGACAGCCCACGACCGTTCAGTAGGCTTTTTGGCAAATGTGATGTTAACCCTGGTTTTGTGACGGTTATACTCTAAAGCAGTGTAATTCGAAATCAACGTTCAATTCAAGATATGATTGATGATTTTTCGGCTGTAGCACCCTTTCGGTGTTTAGCTGCCATGCCACCCAAAGGAAGCACGAGGGCTGGGATACTGCCAGGTTGCCCAAGCCCAGACAGAGGAAGTCGAGAGGCAGAGGTCGGGTTCGAACCACGGACTTTCCGGTCAGTAAATTCGCGCTCTAACCACTTGAGCCATCTCGCCCCAATTTAAGATATAGGATTGTTCAATGTGAACGACAGGTATGCTCAATTCCAGTGATCCCCAAAACAGCTGCAAAAATGAAGGTCTAATATGTCTGTCTATGCGTGAAAAATATACTTAAGGGTTCCTATGTTCTTGCATCCGTGAATAGAATGTTGCAATCACCGTACCTTTTGGAGGAGGAAGGGTACGGTAGGGTCAATTTTTTCTTTTTGTATCTGTTTCCTTGGTTGAGGCTCCCCTTCGATGAGGCAAACCGATGAAACGGACAATCCATAGTTATTGAAAGCGGCCTTGAGGAAAAGCGTTCCGCCAGCCGTCGTACTGACACCAGCTGACGCTAGTCTTGACGTGACCTCGCAAAACGACCATGGTTAAAAATAAGTTGCACTTCAGAGTTGTTCACGGAGGGGTCATGGTAACAGCCAAGCAAACAAATCTCTGATCGATGCTGACCATAAACTGAGGCCACAAACCACACAGTTTCATCCAATAAGAAACCGCGTAACTAGGTTACCGCGACCAATTAGTTAACCCATATGGGTTTCGTGTCTAGAGCACCGGATTTCAGTGGATAATGCGGTTTCGAAATCGACTCTGCTGCAATGAGTAAAGTAAACATTTTCAGGTGCTTGTAACTAAGACAATCCCCCGTTCTATAAGTTCTTTTGAAAAAAACTGTCCTTTGCTTTAAGGGCTCAACAACATCTTATGATTTTGGTTAAAACGTCCAATGTGGGGTTCATTTTAGAGTGCTCTTCATCAGACCTTGTTTTTACTCATACATTCATTTCATGAATGGTCTGTGTTCTGTATGAAAGAGAGTTTTATGAGAACAACGAACACTTCCACATATTTCAAAATTATCAATCCTCATTCATCCAAAGCTTGGAAGTTCGTTTGAATGTGCAGGACTATCGCTGAGTGGTATCGGTATCGACCAGTCGTCATTGGTTAATTTATCGTGACTAGCTGATCGTCTAGTTACATTGAAATCTCATTAATTAAGTTTCTGATTAATCAACGAACACATTACTAAAGTGAAAAATGGGAAAGCGTAAAGCACAAAACAAGGTTAAATGGACGATGCATTAGCTGTCGAATCTGTGGGAGTGTGGTAACAGAGGTTTATCTAAGTAGATCTGAACGAGTAATACAAACATTAACATTTTATGGATATTATGTATTCCAGAAAACCCCAACCGTAAAAGTTTCTTTACATGGGAATAGAAAAGGCCAACCGGATGGCCACTTGGATGGCAGTGACAACATTTTGATGTTAAGACAGCTCATTCTGTAATACCTCCTAACAAACAGACGTTACCTTAACAGAACTCAATGACTGTCAGTTGTCTGTATGCTGAATGGATAAGCTTTCAGTGTGTTAAATGACAACGGGTAAACCAGAGAGAGAACATACTGTAAGGTATGTCTAAATGGTAAGTGATGACGTTACAGCTGATCAGCTAGTGTGAACCAGTCAATAACGCGAACACTGCAGTCAGTTACTTCATTTCATCGGCTTTAAGTTTTACGGAAAGTCATTGGAATTCATTCAGGGCTTTACGGGTTTTGTACTTGAAGAAGAAACTGGACGCATGTGTCACTTGAAGTGGATTTTCAAAGTGAGACGGAATTACATATAGGCTGTGCCAAATCTCTTGCTTATGGTATTCTCCAATTTAATACGTCACACAAGAGACTTCAGCTGCAAAGATATTCGAGATACGGAAATACTCTCCATGATACAGCACTACGACTTAACCTATAGGCGGGGGGATCGTGTTGACCCATTTGTTAGCAGTGTCTCCATTTGCAGGTTCAAACTGTCCAATTAAATGGAAAAACACAAAATAAGATTCAAGAAATTTTGGGACTCGGTTTGTCTGAGGTCTTTTGGGAAGGGTTACGCCTGTAGTGGACTGTCCAAGAGTTTTTTCAGGATCTTAGCTGACCTGACATCACAGAAACTGCTTTACCAATCTGAATATTCTTTTGCATAAAAGGTGTGCTGGCCTTTGCCAGATTCAGTCAGATACATCATTATAGGCAGATAAGTCAGCTGACGGTGTTGAGGTTGAATTAGGAATCCCTTATCAGGAACCTGATCTTAATTTGCGACAGGTCAACCGCGTATTTTTGACCCAACCAGCTTTGTTCAAACAGGCATCGCCTGAAGAGAGTCTCCAAATCAAACATTTGCCTCCACTCTGTCTCACAGGTGCGCATTTACTTTGAGGAAACCAAAGTGTAAGTAGGAGAATGCATATCAGTAAACTTCCATCATTTTA
>CM030370.1:87715048-87917548 GCA_003604175.2 Clonorchis sinensis | reverse complement strand
TGATGATGATGATGATGATGATGATGATGATGATGATGATGATGATTTAATCAAGTTACTTCGAACATCGTGCAGCTTTTCCGTTCTACAGTGCGATTAGTCGTCGCAGTTAGTGGCTAATTTTAAGTCAACAGTGTGGGTTCTGTTTATGTGTCGATAGCTCTTTACCATCAAACTATCGGTTGCATGTTTAGGCTATGTTGAATGCATTCATTTATGTGGTCCGTATAGCTTCTCAGGGATTCAGCTGAGTGTCCGCTTGAAACCGAATTGCGTTGCAGTTTGAGCCAAGTTATCAGCTGCAGCCAAGGCAATACCAAAACCAAACCGAAGGGGATCTATGTGGATAAACAAGTCAGAAAGGCTGACACAGTATGCGAACTGAATGCAAAATGGTGAGGCGGCTAGTGTGGGACAGCCGACAGACCCCAACAATGGTGACTGTGAACAGACAGTGGTAAACTCACCACACAAGAAGGAATGCGATTGGCCGGCATTATAATCTTTCGAGATTGTTTTTACCTAAAATTATCTCCTTCAGCTGGAACGAATAACTACAATAACTACTCTACGGTACCTTTGCCTTCTGTCATTGCGGTTGTTTCTCGAATAACTCTAGGCTCAAAGTCACTTCATCTCTGAGCGGAGCATCGCCGCCTGAGCCTGTCCGTCGTCGCCGCTATCACAGGAAATGTTGGTCATTCTTGACCATGAAAACCGTATCCATCTCTCCACCTTTGCAGGGGGAAGAGGAGACCAATCTTTTTAAGAGGCTGTCGTAAAATAAAACTAACTTATCATTAACGTCGTGGTGCACTAGAGTACGACATATCATCGGTTCCATTACACTTACTGCAAACCTGCGCGTTGGTGAACTGCACACTTTCTGATTCAGTACTGCAGGTGCAATCAGTCTGTCCTGATAAGCCTACAAGCATTGCACAGTTGGTTCTCCTTAAATGAAGTCACCTACAAATACCATTTCTTGGCAAATACTATTTTTATTAGGCCAAATAATCAACCACCATGTATACGGGTAGTTCCTTTCCATGTAAACAGCTTTCAGATCATCAAGCTGTAAACGCTTTGAAAATAGCCACAGACGGACGTCAAACATTTTAGTGCGCTTGAATTCCTGCGTGGCTACCCACCAGAGACAGAAATGCTGGAGCAGTCATCCAATTTTTTGCGTCACCCAAAGGATGGCTTACCCGTTATTAAATTCAGCGATTTATAATCACGAGTGGATTTTAATTCCTTTTTCTACATCAATTGTTGCTGGTTTTTAAAAGACGCTCATCATTCTACTCAGCAGTCTTGCTTTGGATTCCAAACTGATGAACTTAAGGAACGCAATAGATTTCGTTGTAGTATCTTGTCCGTCAGACGGAGTAGTGGCCGCGTTTATACGGAGTTCCCTCCATAATACTTTGATTTCATCGGCCCTCCAGTCCAACCGCATGGACTTCTTACAGCTACGGAGGATTCTCCAGTAGTATGGCATCAGTGTTTATATAATATTTTGTACCGTTTGGCAGAAAACTTACCATATAACCACAAGAACCTATAAAACTATGGATATGAAAATGAATTCCACCCATATAACGATGTAGTTGGACTTTGCAGACTTGAAACACCAAGTTACAAACTAAAAGGGTGTGTAGAGGAGATTCAAACGAATCCCTCGTTTGTAGTACTTTCCAAATAAAGATACTGCACAAGGGGCACCTCATACTTCGTTTGGGACGATACTAAATCTACAGAAGTTATTTCCATGGCAAAACACAATAACTATGTACTTACATGCGGGGATCCAATTTCTTCCCTCATCCCCAAGTCCGTAAGTAGTTTCCTTTTGTGGAAACTACTCCTATATCTTGAGTATCATTTCTATCGAAGTGTGGGATGGCCCTTATGCCGCAAATCCAACCTGAAGGATAACAGACAAGCCATTCAGCTAGATATTCATTAATATCGGTGGTGCAACTAAGACTGAGCCAGTCCAATCTGGTCCCGCGACTCCAAAATTGTGAAGCTCAGGGAAACGACCTTTCTGCAACCCATGCCATCTATCAAATCACTTACAGTTGCGGTGACACTGACAATGGCAGAAAGACCGCTGTCCCTCTCAAAGAATCACATAACACATTCCAGTATAGCTGCTGTGCTTCCTGAGATAACAGTCAGCTAGTGATCAGTCTGAAACCCGAAATCTAGCACCGTTGACTGTAAGACACTGGTCACAGTTCATTCCTTTGAAACATGATAACCATTCGCTGTTCAGATGCGTAATCAAGCACCATGGATGTTAGCATTTGGAGTGCTAAAACAAATCAAACTGGAACAACTGGTTCTGTGTGCAATCAAGTTACTGAAAACTTTTGTCTACTTTGACACTAATTTCATATTATCCCTCTCTCCCTCCCAGTTTCTTCTCGTGTTTTTTCAAACCGTAGCTGCCATGTGACAAAACTCTAAATATATGTGTTACATGGACTCCTGATGAGAAAAAAATCAGCGTGCTTTTAATAATACCCTCATATATTTTTGGTGAAAAATTAGGTGAATTGGTTAATGAGTGTAAAAGTTTGTTTTGGGCGATCCAACTCTGGCCTTATTGTATCACTCAAGTTAAGATCCGACAAGAACTGGGCAGAAGAAATCAGATAAATAACTCAAACTATGCCGGCAATTTTTTCCACATTGTTCAGTTGTGCGTTTCCAAACTGAAGGTTTCCGGAAAGTGAGTTACCCTCAGCATCAAAAGTGTAATCCTCCACTGACTATAAAAACCCATTGAGCTGACAGTAAGCATCTTTGTTACGTCAGTGACTCACAAGAAGTCAATACTCTGTACCATGAGGTTCTTGACGTTCACTTATAATATTCTTGAATGCAGGAGTCAGCCCCCATTGTTTTTTTACCTCCGTTCGAATAACTTATCGCTAACAGACTAATCACTCATGGCATGTATATTCAAGTTCAGGAAGATCACTTGTAGACAACGGAAGGCTGTGTACCTTCTTTTAAACCTTCACTCCATCAAAGTGGACCTCGGAAAGCCGGCTTTAAGAGCTTCCAGGTAACGAAGTCTCAACAAAGATAAAAATAATCCAAGCTTCAATCACTGTGCGAGAGATTACAGTGCTACGCTGAAAGCTTGAAGCCAATCAGACTCAACTAACATAACAGTACATATATCAGAGGGGTTTTCAAATTTTTCTGTAGTTTCATACAACTTCCGTCATAGCTTCACCACTCCTCCAGTGTTCCGAAAAAGCGTGCACTCACACGCGGTAATATAGTGACACTTCCCGATTTCTCATAGATCGTTGTGGAGGGGAATTGTTAACATTGGATTTCTCTAGGGAGGAATTCGGTTGCATTTATAATTTACAATTTCGTACACAAGATCAGGGTAGACATGCTTAAAACGTGTTCAATTTCTTGCACTCATGAGCTCCAGCGATGCCACGGGAATTGACATGAATTCACTATTCAAATATCCCTCAGAGGATCAAATTGAAGCGCTCTCTTTTGGGGGCCGTTCTGCCCTATGAAATGTTCTCTAGAGAATTCAGAAAAATCATGCTAGTCAGTAAGTATGAATGTGCTCTGATTTGCACGATATTTGTTGGTGTTTCCTAATGAAATAGTTGACTACCAGCCTGCACATTTTATTGCCATTTTTATTGCCAAGATCTACTCGCCGTGTAGGCAGCCGTTCGAAGCAGGTCAAATCGTTCATCCGCGAGTAGGACCAATGATTTGCATTATTCGGATTCAATCGTGGCACATCTTGTGACCTTATTCAGGTAGCACTTTTTGCATGACCTCAGCTATCCACATAAGTGACACCAACTTCTGCAGGTTTTACCTGAGCGTATTTTTGAATGAACTGTCTAAAAGTGAGCACATGCCGGAGGAACAGGTTTTGCTAATTAAGAGGGAATGGTAGAAGTGTTCGGATTTTCATACCACAAAGGGACGAAGATCTCTCATGAATAATTAATCAGTGTACGTTTTGTTGCTATACCGATGGACGATAGAGGCTTACATTACTTCAGCTAATGCACGAAAAATGGCCACAGGAAATCACAGTAACCAAAGTGGCTAGTCAGGTGTTCATCAACCTTGTATTTCGCGCAGAGCTGAATTTTGCAAAATTTTCCATTAAATGGAAAGTGACGGTAAACATAAAGGAAACCGAACTTCCGAGGAAACACTTATGAAACAATACCCTTTGTTCTAGTCAAATTTTCGTTACCTGACATTCAGTTGATACAACAAAGCAAAGTAATTTCCTCTTGTTAAGATGTCAACTGTTCATTTCTTCGGGTTCGAGATTTTTTGGGAGCGGCGAGATGGCTCGAGATTGCTTGGTGTTTAGGGGGCGAAATTACTCACCGGAAGGTCCATGGTTCAAGCCCAACACTCATATCTCGGCTGCTGTCGTCTAGGCACGGAAAACCTGAGAGTATTTCGGTCCTCATGCGTACTTTGGCAGGTGTGTCGGCTAGGCACCGAAAGGTTGTTTCAGCTGAATGATTGGTATTGTTTTATTATTACGTCTGAATTGCTACTGTCACACTCCTTTGTCACTGGACCTTGTGCAGTTAAGATTTGTTGCCTTTCTTATTCAATGTGGTTCATACTCAATAGGAGACCGACAAGCTACTCATATTTGTCGTTGTTCTGGTGGATACAGAAATCCACAGCTGCGAAACGCATGTTTCCTTTAGCTAACATTACGCACACCGTACATATAGCCACAGATATCATGCATATGTCAGATTCTGACCGGCTGTTTCAATCAACATTCAAATGGATCGGCAGAAAACCCCATATACGTGACACATCGACATTAGACTCAAGTGTTAAGACTGCTGAGTACCACGGAGCAAACTTAGTGACCAGGTCGAGAATCGGCTGCACACACTGCTACTTCACCCTTGTAGGAACAAGTAGCTTACAACCTATACTCGAAGGAATGTGGATGTGGCCTATGAAATCTTGCTGAGTAATCGTTGGAGTGTTTGACAATAATTTCAGAAAAATCTTACCACCAATATGGGTTGCCTCATGCTGTGCTTGAACGTCGATTTATCGAGCAGTGTTCATGATAAACCTGAGTTATTCGCATTCGACTGCGCACCAAATAACTCTGAGGCGATCGAGCTTGAGTGGTCTTTTTGCTTTTTGGGATCACTGTACTTCGGCAACTAATGACCGCAGTGAAGTTTATAGCTTCGAAGAATCGCAAATGAAGATGTTGCAACTCTGCCGAAATATTAGGTTAACTGTTGCAATGAACCGATTTTAAACTCAACGAACTAGTGTTAAGAACCTACGATAGATCCACGAAGGAAGCCCAGTAAAATACACGCCAACCAGATCTACGGGAATTTGGAATATACAAAATACGCTTACAAGGGTTTTATAAGAAAACTTGAAGCTATTGAAAACCGAATTCATCAGACACCGAGTAAACTGCATGATGCTGTCAGAGTCACATATGCTATATTCTACTATAAAAGGCCTCATAATCTCAACAACGGTAACAACTTTAGGAATTGAACATATTGTACACCTGAAAACGACGGCTTCATAAGCAGTATTTGTCGCTCACCACCTTCAATTAAAGTCAACAAAAATACCCAGAGGTGAACAGTTTCCTGGGGGAATTATATTCAAAATCGGGACTTAATATATGAATTAAACGCCAGCTTGGGCTTACAAGCCCAGCAGTCACCGGGAGGTAAGAGGCAAACAGATAGGTAATCGTTTGCTGAGACTTTTTAGCTTGCGGTCAAATGACTACTCTGTAAATCTAATGTGTGAAAGTGTTCTTCTTCTTATCACAGTGCTCAAAAGCTCAATAGAACGGGCCTTCCAAGATGCAACTCGAACATGGCTGGATGCGACTACCTAAGTCAAAGCGGGTATTAGTAACACTCGGTTGTTGTACAGGCTGGAAGTGATAGGTGGGTGCGTCAAGCAAACGTGACGATAGTAAGCCTCGCTGCCACCAGTTGCGGCTAAGCTCTAAATGCCTGTACACGAACACTCAAAAACATGAACTACCGTAGAGGCCATATAAGCCCCAGGTTTCAGCGGACCACCCCTAGATGAGGCCTTAAAATAAAATGCATAAAAAAGAGGAAAAGGTCTATTGATAACGACACACCTGGCGCTTAATCAGGTAATCCGGAATGAAACTAACAACACCCATCTGAAGGCGTTTGGCAAATTCCGACCACAGAAACCAAGTATCCACCGTAAATAAAATAAAACCGCACTAACCTGATCATTTTAAAAGTAAAAGGAACGGTAGATACCTGTTTTCTATATTGATGAAGAAACCCGTGTTCACAGTTTTCAAGACGATAGTCCGTGTGAAGCCATCCATGCAGGATTCGGGATCCAAGTCGTCGGGAGGGTAGTCCGCAATCGAATACCCGTGTACGAAGTGTCCCGGGGCCCCCAGTCGGTGATATTTTGAAACATCCAGTTAAGCCTTGTGCAGACTTCATGTGTCAGCCCCCCACTTAAAAATGGCAATCAAAGGGAGTTTCTTAGAGGCATTTTTCGGCACAAACGAGAAGTACATCTTTGCTGAGCACACTGACAACATAAACACTTGCATGAAGGGGATGATAACTGAGTATGTGGATGGCACTTAAAACAGTTTTAGACAACAATGATTCAAATAACTTACCAAACTAGAAGTAATTGGCTGGTGACTACTGCCGCTTTTTCTTCCAATTTGCTACTGGAAGCCATATTTGGCTGATACACAACTTAGAACTCTATCTTACGGGGACGTTACTCAGAATTACCAGTGGATCCTTCAGAATAATTTCTGGCTAGTTGGGTTACTACCCCACTAGTACAGTAGTCGAACCCATTCATCAGGTTAAAGATGTATTTGGAAAACGAAAAGAACATGCAATGTAGTCTGCTACTCATCGTATAAGCTTTCTCAAAATGTCTTAAACGATGGGGTTTCTTAAGGCGTCCCCAAACGATTGCACGGTCATGGCGCGTGAAAGATTTAGAACCGAATGGATAAAATATATCTCAGCACTGTGCAGACACAGGTTTACTATCAGCTAGGAGAAGAAAATATGATCGAATAACCGTCAAAGAACACTCTGACTAGGAATTCCGAAACCCCTAGTCATCACTTGTGCAACTGTTTAAAAAATTAAATGATAAAGGACATCTGTGCTTCGATTGTCGAAATGACAATTATACTCGTGAGTTAATTAGGATGACGTATTTGGTCCAGTAAAATCGGCCTGACAAGCGAACGTAAAGGGAAGAAAACTGTCAGAAGACCGGGTCTGCACTGTCTGGCGAGTTATATGACTTTCACAACTTGTTAACTCGCTGACCCTTTTTTCAACATCCGATGCAGAGAGTACTACTTTGGTTCATTCTGAAAGCATTTTACGACTAACTAGATGGCGGCACTGTGCTTAACACAGTGACAACACCTGAACACCATGAATTGTGTTTGACAGGCCACGAACTTAGGTTTGAAACTTCACCACAAGAAGCGCTTGAGCAGTTATCAGTACAGAAATGCATGACGACACAGTCAAAGCAGAAGTAGAAGACTGACCCAAGCCTGATTCAAATAATAAGCCAAAGATCTTCCTTGGACCGGCGTCACACTGTTGGAAGTTGTTCGAGGATTAGCTAATATAGACGCGTCGATTACCTGTTAGTGGGTTTTCAGAGTATATGGAAAACGGCAAGCACTTGAAAGGCTGCCCCACACCTTGTACACTGCAGAAAGCATGGACGTTTCCGGCACTTTTACAGCCGAACTGAGCAAATCGGAACGCCCTTATTCCCACGAATAAAATGAAAACTCTAGTTCATCTAAAACAATAACAACACCATCTGCCAGGACAATATTTTATTGTACATACAGAAGTTCAAGAATCTCCGTGGAGGGAGAGAACGTTGACAAGCGTCTTTGAAGAAACGACTCTGAACTCGGCATACAGCAGTACAAAACCGAGTCTGCGTACCACGAAGACCATTCATTCCGCGCTGTCCAATGGATAGCAACTGTAAAATCGCAGCTAGTGGACTCGAGGCGCCCGATACAGCCTCAATGACAGCCCATAGTGGAGCCCATTTAGCACATTTTCAGAAGTGAGAGATCCACGAGTAAATAGGTTGCTGGGAAATGCTATGAAGCCCGTCTTTTATAGCTTTTGTGGGATTACTGAAGCATTCAGTATGAAGTATTTCCCTCCAGTACGGTCCGCTATACAAAAGCCTTGCTTTGCCTCGCGAACTGGTACACGAAACTCCAAGTAATGTAAACCGTAAATTGTAAAAATGTAAAATAAACATACCGGGACAAGTGACAAGAGGAAATAATGGTTGATTCATTAACGCTGCGATGTGGTAGGGATTTTTGCATCTTGTGAATATTGTGAAATTGTCAAAAACCGTATCCAGGCTAACAGAGTCCCCTTATCACAACTAAGTTGCCTACACAGAGACCAATACTCCACTGACTGACTTCCCTAGAATAACACTAGAATATGATTATTATATTGTCATCCGAAGGTGTGAATCAGCTTCCCCTTAAAGACAAAGGGGTCGTAATGGTTTTCAAAAGGTCAATGAATAAATTGTTGTGCTCCTAAACAAAATCATTTCGGTCTTGAAGCCCATTTTGTGAGTACCCTGCTAAATACACTTTGTCACATCCCGAAACAGAGAAAACGCCATTACACAATATGATACTTAATATCCACGGAGGCATCGACCAGAAGAAACGGCGAATTTTGCGGTTAAATTCTCACCAACGCCCCTGAGGAACTCTTCTGAACTGCTACAAACAACTCAACCAAATTTACTTTCGCCAGGAACGGAAACTTGCCGGCCAAGCGGCTTTAAACTGTCCTACGTCTAACAACCGAAATCATCGTTGTTGCGTACGTTTATCTTATGTTTGAACAGACACGAGAAGTTATAAATTGACAGATTGTTTCGAGAGAAGTGCTAATAGCGTTTGGTGACGCAAACGAAGCACGGACCAGAGAATCATAGCCAGTCCCCGCAGAAAATGATGACCGTGGCGTATGATTAGAATTTATCAAATATTCGCGGTACCGCAGCCGGCAGGGGAAATTGAATTCAAGAAACCAGCAAAAAGAAAAACAACAGAAGGAAAACAACAAGGAAGCTGGGGACCTTCATAAAATGAGGAGGATTTTGAGGAGGCGCAGTGAGCTAATTGCTAGAAATGAGCGGAGGTTTCGGTAAAAAAGGTTGTAGAAAGCCAGTTTTCTGTCTTCTTGCTCATTACAGCGTGAAATATTCTGTTAATGGTTGTTGCAAGTTAATTTGCAAGTTGATTACCAAGCTTGACGAACAGATCAACAGCTACTTGAGCGAAGACCAATGAACGCAGGCGATCTACTTACATTTCGACGTTTGCCGTCAGTACTGGGAAGATCAGTTCCCAACCGTTCATGGGAACGATGTTTTATTCTATGCTTTATTTCAAGTGTCGCCACGTCAAGAAATAAATTCTGCGTCCTGACGCCAACTCCTTCCGCCTGCACACAGTAAAATCCTAAAGCCACTTATAAATTTGGAAACAGATTGGTCTCCTGTGGGACACTTGCACAATTCACAATTAAAGATGATTCCATAGCATAGAGGCGTGTCTGCACTTCACTCAGATGTCCCGATAAAAAAGGATATCACATTGAGATTTCTAAAATAACTCATGGTAAAAACGAAGGTGTCTATTTTAAAGTAAGGTGACTCAAAGAGTGTACAGCCCTACTCCGGGAAACTGCATGCTTTCCCTGTTCGCATTTGTGGTTCTCAGTCCGTTTAAACACTCGGTTATCCGTACATCTATCGAAAGCACGCACGAACAGCTCACACTAGGAGTCTTCACGGGTCAGTCTGTCAATCAGTAGGTAGAACCTGCTACCTGGTTAGTAAGACCAAACAAGTGGTGTAAAATTGTTAGGCAGCCGAGAAAACTATCCACATAAGCTCGGTTTGGAATGACTACAGACGGCACGACTGGCAAATCAGACAGTGTGAGAGAACGGATAACTCTTGTCAGGTGTTTAATTTTTGACGGAAAACAACTCACAGTGGGCAATTAATCAGTGCGCAGCGCGGAGTAAACTACGGGTAGATCAGTGGCACATAGTGCCTTACCAAGCAAGCCAATGGGCCAACTACCTTCGCTCTGTCCAAATTCGCTCAATTCGCATGCACTATTTGGTCTACCCCACCGAGAGCATAAGAACGACACAGGTGATTATAAACAGACACCTTCTGAAAATTGATCTGGATTGTTTAACAAGTCATTGTGCACACTACGCAAGTGAGGCTACACGAGATTTGGGAGCAGATGAGGCATCAAATAAACTCTGGGTCTTAGTTTTCGACCATCACGTATCTGAGAGCCTCGAGGCAGCACAAACTTATTCCCCACTTAAGCAGCAGGAAGAAAAGTGCGAAAACCTTCGAAGCACTAACTGGTTGTTTCATGGCTTTCTTGTTGCCAAACAGTTGGTTTTGTATCAGCAATTTATGGCAGCTTAGCTTGTTTTTGACACTTCAGGTACAGCCAATACGTTTCAATTGTTTTGGCAAGTTATATGTATGCATGTAATTATCAGAGTGAAAACATTTTTCCAGTATGATAAACAAAGGCACCTTTCGCACGTATGTTTTCATGGCCTGAAAACGTCGGTTCGTGATTCGCGATAATGACGCTTAATCTGACACACATTTGCTACGACGCAGACCACAGGCTATTGAGTGTAGGTAATGGGTGCCGTGTTCTTTCTGTTTGTGTAGGCCTCTCATGGGTATCACTCTAGCTATGTGACTCCATGCCTGAGTGGGCAGCTGACAAATAAAATGCAAAAAATATAACCATAACACATCATTTGGAGTATAAACAGTAGCAATTGTAATCGTAGCCTCCAAAATAGCCCCCACCGCCACCGCCGTACACATTTTCTCGCGCTCAAAGTAACCGTTCTCTTAGGGTGGATTTTCGCTTTTACACCAGATATGAAATAGTAGTAGCGAGAAAAATGGTCAATTGCAACCAAACCTTGGCGATGTATATTTCATCCTAGAAATTTTGGCTTACTGTTAGTAATAAACGAGCAAATGAGCAACCTCCAATATCTCCTCTAAATCGGGACCTCTGGGTAAGTTTCATATGACTTAAAAGGGAATATGGGATAGAACAGCAAGACACCTGGGGGGGGGTTGAATAATTTTTAGGACGATTATGGCTCAGCCAGACTCCGGCTGCTGTCACTCAGATCCGGGCCAGCTTACTTGATGATTTGGGTGCTATGCTAGCAAATGCCTTGGTGCAGGCTAAGTAGCATTTGCTCACAAACCTTATGAAAACATACAAATAGAACTTGACTTCACAGTTAATTCTGACAAATGCCACTTCATCAGTCTTTGAGACGAAACACCAATTCTAAGTTTCGATAAACCTTCTGGATCAGCACATGATTTAATCAAATGAATAAGATGATGATTCACTGCAACAATTCTCTGCAAATTAGATCAACTGCGACAAGATATTGTTGTGGGCACCAAACTAGCTAGAGGCGGACCTTCAATTGCCATGGATTTATTGGACGAGTTAAGCTATACTATACTAAGCTCAGAGGCTTTAGAGTGCATTGTAATTGCTTTGTTTTTTTGCTTTGTTCATTTGCTTTCCCCCTGTTTTACACGTTTCACAACCAAAAGAACACACTACAAAAACAGTCTCGATCTATACAGATCACGCAATTTTCTCTGGCCATAGCACTGGGGGTAGCGAAATGGAAACGATACAACTAAAGAATTGCCGCACTGCAACACTTCTAGTTTCTTTCAAAATGTCCTTCAAGTGAAACAGTTTTGGTGATCTGAAATCACCTCAACTTGGAAAATGTGTCGTCTTTGTTGGTTTTCCAAGTGAAAGCAATCACAATAGGCTGTGACGCTTAACGTGTACAAAGAGTGCAAAATATTAATATAATCACAGTGCTCTAACGAAACATGAAATCCCCGCTGATCTCCCTGTTGATCTTGCCTCGTCATAAATAGTGCTCGATGAGTTGATAAGAGATTTTTCCGGTCCGAACAAGGAAGTAGTGGCTTGTATCTCTTCATTTTCCACATTTCAGAGAGGAAAGATGTAGTCTCAAAGAAAGGTAGGTGGTTGAGCCACCCAAGAGGCTGTTATTCCAATAAGCGGGTGAGCTCCCCGAATATGTTTCAAACAGGAGGCAGAGTATGACAGACAGTATGTCGTAAACAAGATGGCATTTGTAGGTTTGATGGGTGCGTGCAATTTATTTTGTGCGTTGCCTCAAAAAATCTGTGGGATTAAAATACTGTTGGTCTTCACTCCGCAGATGAATTTAAAGGAATGTACGGTTCACAGTCAAGACAACACGAGTTCGCCTGTACAACATAAAAGTTGGTGTCACCAACCGCGAATATGATGCTTGTCAACGAAGAGTGATTTATTGTGAATAAGATGCACACCTGGTTCGGAAATTCCAATGGAAAGTCAGCTAACTGAACAAATTTGGTGGAGTATATCGGAGCTGGTCGCTGACAGAAAATCAAGATAGGAATATTAGACAACAAACAAACGATATGAGCATACGGTAGCATACGTTCCAGCTACCCAGTACACCATGAAAGTTTGGGAATCTTAATAAAGTAATATTGTGAAGTCTCAATAATTTCCGCCAGCAGTATAAAGTTTTGGCTGTGGTGCCGAATTAAATGGCTCCTGAAATTGCTAGCATGAACTCAGCTGAAAGTTCCAGAGTGTGTTGGTGAAAGAATCTGCTCTGAAGACCGTGTATGGTCACTCAATGAGACTCTTTTATGTGAAAGCTGAAAAACTAAATTTGAGGTCACAAACAACCATAGCAACAGGGTGACGGGGCCATATATTTTCTTCGAGCTCTAGGACAGCCAAAATACTTACCACCTTAATGCCAAAGTAATAGTTTGCTATTGTCAACAAAAATACAAATTAATAGAGTGAATGCAAATAAAAGGACATGATCTTTGATCTATTAGTGGATACCAACCGCTTGTCAAACTTAGGCAGGTGGATGGCAACCACGCCTTAGTTCTCGCCAGCATTTAACTAGCAGTTCAGAAAAGTTTTGCTATTTTGCCGAAACATATAACCCTAAGTGCACGGGAAGGTCATAATGCTGAACTTAACCACAGAATGCCCGAAATCTACTGAGACCTTCAACTCCACTAGATGCCGACCAGATAGACCTGTATCAAAGCCAGACAGCGCGAGACAACGAGACAGATAGTGTCCCTCCAATAAACTAACTTGAGGCCACTGTATTTTGGCACTCGCAGTCGCTTGTTCGCAATAAAGATGTCGTGTTCCTTGTTGGTGAGTCTTTTTTCTGACACTAGGCACTGGAGAGGGGACGACAGTCAGATATAACAAAGCGCATTTTAAAAAATAGGTACGACTTACTGGGAAGAGAACAAGAAGAATTTGGCACAGGCTTTACCAATTCGTCCAGTCGAAACAATTCAGGGAATCTACCAACTAGGATGAGCTGACATTTTGCTGCTGGGATTAACAACGAATGTCCACAATTTAAGCAGATGCATCTAAACCACATTCGATTCTTACTAACTTCAAAAGGCGTGTATGCTCGATTATCCTGCTGGTATTGTCGAAGTGGACAAAACCTGCACTTATTTAGTGCTGTTGTTAGCCGAAAAACTGACTGTACTGATTTGGAACAACACTTACCAGCCGATGTTTTGGTTTAGGGGACAGCACTAACAATATTTTTTTTACAACGTCATTAAATCGACAACCTTCCATTAGTTGGCTGTAGTCTTAAACACAGCCTCTCGTATGTTGCGAATCGCTCTTCTCTAGTCGCAGCAAACCTGGAACGTCTTTCAAGGCGCTATTTTGTCGAATGTTCTACGGCGAGCTATCTGAATCCATAAACTGTTTACAGAATTAGTGCCCGAAAGTCACTTGGGTATGATATGATCCATAAGCCGTTCATCATGTCAGACCTGGGATTTCCATCAGAAAGTGTTTGTTGAAGTACATCCACACATCAAACAAAAGCACAGTATAATGATCTTTGCCTCTGATTTAATCTTAAACGTATTCAGTAGTAGCGTCGTTTGTGTTTCAAAGTTGCAAAGAAGAACCAGATGGTTTGATGTAGACAGCGGTCATACTACTATTACAATGATGCGAGGGTGTATCAAGGTGGTTTGTTTACCAGCTCACCACTTTCGAACTCGCTTTCATGACCCCTCGCCTACTGCTTGCTAATGATTTTTCAGCATGCCTCTGTTACCATGTTAAAGTTCACAAAGCACCGCGTTTCTATTGGAAGTCTCCGTCACCTCCATGAAACGAAGCAGTGATTTCACGGTGAAGTTATACATTGTGACGCTGTGTAAGACTTATTTCGAATGTGAACGTGGAAGAAACAAGTGGTTTGGTTTGGTTCGGAGTGAGGTAAAGTGAGCCAGACGTGCCGTAAGGTTAAAAAAACGCGTTGATTTTATTGAAATTCTAGAAGCAAAGGCCAAATATTATAGAAATAAAAGTTTCAATCAAACATAATGAGAGCTTGTCTGCAATGTCGCTGGTATCGTTAAAATTCACAAAGTACAAAAACCGTAATCGAATGTCAAACAACAAATATTATTGCACCGCTTAGCTATCAATCTGTTTCTACTGAATTTATAAAAATTCCACCTTTTTGATGCAAAGTATGTTATTACTAATGTTCACTGGTTTGAAAAAAGTAAATGAAAAGCGAATGAATAACGGTTGCGTAACCTGTGTTACAAGTCTCAGGACTGTTTGCTGAACTTATAAATCTGTAAAAACAAGAGTCAGACAATAGCATCAACAAGTTCAGGCTCCAGTTCTTTCGGGCATAGGCTGTGAAGATCACACACCAGACATGGGATGAATGTGAATCTTGGTTTTAAGATTTTAAGCTTTTCCAATGGCGTAGGCGTATAGCAAAGGCTGTGGCTATGGTTAAGTGACGCCTTTGAAACGAAATGGCCTGTATCGACACAAGTTACTCCATAGAGGCGTTTCGAGTCATCTGTCCCGTTCTGGCTTTTCTTGGCAACGGCGGAAACTTGGTTGTCGGTCTGTTCGCCGGACCTGTCGGTTGGATTTCAAAAGTCCCGTCACCAAATCAGGTGACGTCATTAGGGCTGATGCTGTTACTTCACCAAATGACCAGAACTTGACTGTTTTCCAAGCAGAAACCGTATAATGTTCGTATTTGTGTGTAGAAGTTCGGCAGATGAACCGTTGGTGAGAATATGTCGAGCTGAATTTTGTGTTCCAGCCTCTCAGAGGACCATTCATACCAATTATCTGGCCTGATAAACCAAATTTCATTAAGTCTTACAAGCGACCAATTGTAGAACACTCTGCTTTTACGATCTACCCTATATATGGATAAAAATTGCGTTGACGATCAACCAGAAGATTATATTTGGTACCATGAATGTGAAGCACATTGAAAAATAAAGGATATATATGTTATTTTGTATTTTGATTGAACAGAAATTTCAGTGTTTAATCGGATTTTCAGGATACTCTATTTGGAGTTCGCGGGCAGATTTTTGTACGCAGAAAAACATCTGAATAGGCCTTTCGAGTAGGCGTGGATTCCTTCAGGAGAGGCGGCACCAAAAGATGCTCATTGCAGTGAAGAACCAGGCAGTGAAGGTCAGTGAAAATGGGGACGCTGAATCTGAAATAGTTTGAATAACGGAGTCGTTATTCGTGGTAGAGAGAGTGATTCACAACGTACCTAGTTTGTCATTAATATAAGTTGCGTGCCTTACAGTGTTTATATGTAGTCGGTTGATTTGGTTCATAGTGTAAAAACAATCGTTCACCCGTAAACAGCCAAGGGTACGTGAATGCACGGATAAGCTCTCGTGTCTACAGCCAGTGTCTGTAGCTTCGGTTCTTAAGACCTACTTGAATTTTTTGACTGTCCTACTTCCTAGTCACACTGGAAGTTGGTCCAGATCTTCGAATGAAGGTATTGTATCCGATTCAGAATAAAACTGCACACAAGCACCATCACTCAGCACGAAACTGAATCACCTACAATAACGCTGTGGACTTCAGTGAACCACGTGATTGAGACGACACATGTCAATAACGGTATCCGCACTTCTGTCTTCTTCTCTGTCTTGCCGAAGAGCACGGTGAGGTCTCAGCTCAAAACGGTTCATAGTAAGATGAGTTGCTGACAGACGTTGGTGATCAGCACTAGTTGTGTAGTTCCATTTTTGTACTTGGTGGCAGAAAATTTGGAAGCTTTCTTTCCCGCTGTCGACAATTACGGATGGTATATGTTTTTGCCCAAATACTGTCGGTTTTGTAGATCTCTAGGTCGGCCTTTCATGCTCAGTGTTCGGGTCAAGTTCCCGAAGTGAATTTAACCGACATCCAGTCTATCTCTCAGATGATCGGTAACCTCCTTCAGAGTTCTGTCACCCCAACAACCGGAAATTCAGGTACCTTCAGAAATCAAACTTTGGCCTAACTGCGACGAAAATGGATCCACCCACACACTTGTCATCCTAGATAGCACACTTGTGTACAAATGTGAACTCCAAAAAGAAGCTAGTCCACATTTGATACGTACCTGAATAAGAACTTAGAAGTTTTTGCAACGTTGCATAGCCGGTTTGATCAACCTGAGACTCAGACATGTGTTCGTCGTCAGTATCTAAGTATACTAACTTCAATAAGACTGGAAATAATATTCATGTTTCACGCAACCTTAGACAGATTATCCACTTTACCGAGGAACTTCAAACACGCACAGCATGCTTGCCCGTTCGATTCACTGTGTATCCGAATGCAGAACTGTTACTTAGAAGGCAGCTTCATGGATATTAAGAGCTCGAACACTTAATCTATCCACGTAAGTCAAGGTAAAGTTTTATTGAGAGAACGTATCAAATTAGGGCGGAATAAGCATTTGGAGCCCATTAAAAGCCCACTGGAAGAATCACATTTGGAATACCCACATTATGCTGGTGATTCTTCTCAGAACTCTTCACGACTGATCAAAAGCTGTGGCGAAATACCGCGCTCGCTTTTCGCACTGTTATAGTTATAAAACTGACTCAGTTTCTGGTAGACTATCGGTTGCCTTTATTCCGGATACAGCATGGAACACCTTCGTGCAGCTTTGAACAGACCAGAATCATCTGGTATAAACCTAGTGTACAACTTCGGGTCCCCAGTGTGGGACTATTTTACTGGAATTCGTTTCAACGTTCTTTGGCATCATTCCTCTAGACAAGAATCTGAAGTGCACCCAAAGGCTTCTTCATCTTGGAACAATTAAACTGAGGGACATGAAGAAACGAATGCGTAGCTGATGGAGAAAAGTAAACCATGTTATGACGAATGAGTGTACAATGAGGTGTAATCCACGGAAGTATAGGACATTTATTACCAGATGATCGTTACGGTGATGTGCCAAAAGACACCGGCCAAATCGGCCCCAGGCAGCTAGAACATCAATGATTCATGTGTAGAAAATAAACTTTACCAATAATGTGATTTTCAAGGGAGGTTCATTAGACTCAAAGTATTGTTCCGACAGAGCAGACGAGCAACCAAAGCAACACTTCATTACGTGCTAGTGAGTGGCTTCCAAGGTAGCAGACTGTTCAGCAGTGACGCCTGAAGTCGCGTTGCGTTTGTGATACTCGCATGTTTCAAGCCGCAATTTTCTGTTGTAGCTTTGGTTAATTTCGAAACTGTAACCAAGCTCAAAGTGAACTGCAACGGTTACCCTTCCGCTTAATTACTCCTCCAATCAATGTCACACCTTCACCTACTATCTTCATCCTGTTTTGTGCCTCATAATCACTCGTCAACATCGTGACATGCATAGGGGCTTGATGAACGACATGTCAGTAACATGTCAACTCGGGTTTCGTGGCCTTTTAAAAGACGCCATGTGATTCCCCATTATTGTTCTCACGTCCCACCTTCATTGCAACGACACATATAATGACACAACACGGCCAACCACACACGCAGCTCGGAGAAGCATGCAGTTCCGGCTCAACTCACCAGCACAGCGCGTCCCAATTGCACGCCGCATCGGTTCTTGGATCTGACGTCAGAAAACTCGAGCCACAGACAAGAAGGAACAAGTGAGGCGGTGATATTGCCAAGAGAACACTCCCTGCATTCAGCCTCTTTTCGCTGAACCTCATCAGGTCCCTAACAAACTTATAAGTCTCCCCACTTTCGTATCCTTCATTTTTTACCTTGTATTTATATTCATAACGTTCACCTAACTTTGAAATCTATCTAACCGTAATCCTCAAACCTTATTAGTCTCCAACTTCCGACATTTGAGCTCAACGTCTATTACTACACCACCAATAGATTCACTCGTTAACCTTAGTGGTAGATTAGGATAAGTAGGCTAAAAAGCCTACCGAAACAATATTGTTCCACCGGCTCCATGCATGATTCACATCAACTGGATGCACTGATCTGTGTTTTAAGGAAACAACATTTGACAGAAATTGTCTAATGCGGGGATAAGTCCTTGTATTGCCGACTTTAAGAATATACCTAGTCTGTGGGGCGGAGTCCATATTTTCCTTGATTCTTCCTCAGAATCGAAAGTTTTAACCTTTCGAAGTCTTCTGCCTAAAGGGCTAAACTCTGCAATCGCAGATAATTTCGCCCAACTTTATAATGTTCAGTTATACCTCAAGCCTAAGGGTAAACCATGTCACAGTCAAATGTAGGTCCATAGCAATTCTCAGAAAAAACTATTGCATGACATTCTCACTTTTGACCTTTCTTCCAGATTAGATTAAAAGTCTCACGGGCGGACAACATATGACATGAATTGCAGGTCTATTGCAAGATGCGACGTTTTACACATATGCACGCATACGCTTTTGAAACCAGTCATTCAAATGGCACTCAAATGGCGTGCTGTACAAATTCCCGCTACTTTGGCAGTACACTATCCATAGCCCTGATGATTCAGAGTAAATAAAATGCAGAGGCCAGCCGCATCTGGCTGTTCTGGAGAAATGAATCCGAAGAAATCATCACTTGCGCACGCATGTTAGGATTGCAGCATATCATGCCTTTGTATTATCCAGTGAAACCTCAAACCAGACAGACGACATTTGTGAGTACTTGGCCAACCCTACTCGCAATGTTTTTGCGATATCCTTGCGACTAAATTGACACGCGATAATCCTAACACAGCTTCTTCTAAGGACGAACGCCGGTGGAACCGAACGTAATCCGGTGTGGATCCAGCTCCATTGATTGGGTCATTAGAAACTGATTGTCCATGACCGATTGAACAGTGGAGTTCCAAATCGGTGACACTGGAAATTCTATTCAAACAGCGTCGAGGTCAGGCGGGGAAACTTATCTTCCAGTTTAAAATGTGAATGTGAATGAACTCGATAGAGAAGCCAAAGGAACGGCTATTTAAGCAATTTGGTAAGTGATCAGTTGGCCGTTGATCTGGCAGTTGGCTTGCGGACGTTTTGAGGAGCAACTCAACAGAGCACCGATGATGTCTTCTTGAATGATGAAGAAACTTCTGCAAGTCAACTACCAAGCTCGGCGGAATTTTCAACAGCCACCTGATGAGTTACCAATGTATGCACCCGAGCTAACAACATTCCACTTCATTTATGCGGCTGCTAGGGCCTTTGTGGTACTACGCCCGTCACCTTCTGAAGAACAAGCAAATGAATGTAACAGTTGAGTTTGTTTCGTTTCTATACTCAGTACCTGTCCGATATCCTTTATCATCTTAAGGACAACTCTATCACTAGGATGATATCACCAAGTGATTTATTACCACTGTGAACGTGCAGTAGTATGATCCCCTTGGGAACGTCTGTCTCACTACAGAAGGCATTGTATTACGCCGAATTTTGGAGGAAATGATGGATGACGGCATGGAATCACTAATAAACAAGTGACTTGTGCAGGTACTCATCGTTATGTCATCATTTTTAGACAGGCTGACGGTCCTCCGCATGTCAAGCCACCAATCTTACGCTTACAGGTCTGCATTGACGCCCAGGACCCTCACGCACCACATCTGGATTCGTGGATTCTGAAGGCTGATCGACCATTACATTGCCACATTTACTTTTAGGTCGGAAGAAGAATTCCATTGAGTCACGTGACGTAAGTGTAGTTAGGAGAAAATTCGGTATCGAGTTTCATCATCTTCACCACCTTCTTCCGTCGATAATCCATGATTCACGTAATCGGTGAAGTTTCTGATACGCTGCACCGAAACCATGGAATATATAAACACAGCAAGTAACTAATAGACTCCTCTGTATCTGGACTACGGCCTTTGGTGAAAAAGCAGCTATACTCAAGAGGAAACCATTAGTCTACAGTCGGAGTTGGCTTGGCTGCTCTACACATCCAAGGCAGGTCTAGTTACACCAAAAATTTAGAAAGATTCTAAGAAAGATCTATCGAGCGCTTTTAGCTAATGAAAAAATCCTCACTTAGATGCTTGAATACAACATACCGTTTTCATTCGATCCTGGCAGATGGAATTTTCCGCTTCTTGGATGGGGTACAAAACCATCATTTTGAGTAACGTCACTGTTTGCCCGGAATGACGTAGGAAAAGAACGTGCAATATCGCTATCGTCAGCTGAACCAGATCTTGTCAAATGTTCTGACTTGGTGGGCGGTAGTAAGCTGAGGGATTTATTGTCTGACCATGAGCCGCCGGAAGAAATATCGTCCAGGGCAGGTGGGGGAAACGTTAACTGAACGGGCAATGTCATGTTGGCCTCTATATTAATAAAGAAATTAGATTCTTTAGAGGAACTTCGATTGAAGGAGTTTGGATCCTTGGGTGATACAGATTCCGTTACATCAAGACCAGCGATTTCAGTGGTTTCCCCAGTTGATGTGGTTTCCGACATCTGATCAGCCGAATCAGTAGTCGTGTCATCCAGCACCTTGGAACCAGTCTGGTTGTGCTGCGCATGACGAAGAAGTTCACTTTTTCTATCAGAGGTTGGCAACACACCATCCGAGATATTCACTCGACCGGTCGTATCAGCATAGTGAGGTGAACTGCTCTCAACATTTTGCAAATCAAAGACAGCCTTCTCCGGCTCACTAGAAACAGCAGGTGAATGATCCGTAGCAAAAGTTGTGCTGTGACCTGATCCACGTTGTTCAGAACTGTTCAGACTAGCAGATGTCTCCGGTTGATTAACGTGCTCTCCTAAGGACGAGGTGCTGCCTGCGCTTTGAGGGCCAGATAGTTTGGTTTGGATAACTGAATCTGTATTATGCAGACTAGTAAGTATCATTGATGGATCATCTGTCGAAAGAGTGTTTGGATGTGCGAGTGTTAGAACTGAGTCCGAGACTAGACCAATAGAAACAGTATGCATCCCGCTTTCCCCTAGTTTTTCTGTGGGTGTGTGAGAAATAACCCCATGAGATTCAATCTCATACAAATCTTCCCTTCGGTCACTCGTATGAGGCATTTCGGTTAAATATGCTAAGGACGCAGTACCCAGACTTGAATCCGATAAGTGACTATCCTCAGCGCCACGGTGTAGAGGCAAATCTGGGTCCAGCTCTAAATAACTTTCCGAGGTTGGTTCACTGTAGATGGCAACACTTTCCAAATTCGGACGAAGACGTGTTATTGATGTGACTTTTTCATTGGTGCCAGTTGAATCCATCGGCCATTGTGCTTTGTTGGACTTATCAGGTTCCAGGGCTTCTACTTGACCACGAGTTTGACAGTCATCATTAGAATAAACTATAATATTTTCGACTCTTTTTCCGAGATCTTCTACAGAAGTAAGCTTAAATCTTAAATCACATGAAGGCAAATGTGACTCTTTGTATCCGGTTCCGTCAGTTTCTTCCTGACTTTCTAAGGTATTCGACTTATTTGTAACTGCTTTTTCACTAACAGCGGTTCTCTCACTTTCATTTTGATCAGACGAATGTCCCATCTCGTTTTCTGTACCTGTCTTTGGTTCGGGCGGCTGAACTGTAACTCCTAGTTCAGATTCGTCCATACTGCCAAATGTGCCTCCAGTTGTAGAGTTTGGCTCCAAAACTTTTACGTTTTCTACAGACACTAGTTGACTCTCCGGTGATGTGGCCAAATCCGATGAATTCTCTGTGGTCTGTGACGCCGAATCAATAATCGGGGGTGGAACATTGTAAGTGTCCCTCTCCGTCAGCATTATACCTGCCGTAGCTACCCGATTCCATTCAGCAACTTGGGCGACTCCCAGCGACCCAACAGCCGCTCACCCAAATTATTCAGATCCATTGGTATGTCTGTCGTCACCCTGTCACTGGATTCTGTTCGTGCACTTTCTGTCTGTTTCAGCATTTCGTTAGCTACAGCAGATAGTTCTCTGCCTCCGATTAAAATCCCAGACTCATTTTCAGGTACTTCAGTAAAGCTGTTGTGAAGTTTTCCTGTTAAAGCACTTGGTGATTGATTAACAGCTGAAGCTGCATCCTCATCTTCTACCCGTTGGGTCTGAGAATCCTGTATTGGAACAGTTTTAGCTTCTGCGCTGTCACTTTCATCAAGTGGATGATCCGATTTCAGCGGTTGTATGTTTGAACCGGTTAATGAGATCCATTCTGCTGGCATTTCGGTTGCTGGTTCGTTACCTATGAATCCTGCGTTAGAGAAGTCCAGAATTATTTCGGTACTGGAACCGGAAACCTGATTAGCTGTCTCCGTCAAGTTCCCTCCAACTAAAGAAATTGGATTACTATCCTGCACATGGTGTTCGTTTATTCTGGAAATAATTTTCTTTGGCGTTTGACCGAGGTTCCCATTGTTCATTTTTTCCACAGTTTGTAACAATTCTTCATTCCTGATGTCTGTCTTAAGTATACTGAGAGATGCATCGGGTTTAGAATCGGCATTCTCCGTAATGAGCTGCAGAGATACATCTGTATTTGAAGATTTAGAGATTTTTTGTATCACTTCTTCTTGCTTAACAAGATCAACATGTGATTCTGAAAGCAGTGGTCTTTTATTTTGTGGGTTTGCATTAGCAAACTGTTGATTCTTGTCTGTTGAGTTGGTCGCTTCCAAGTAGCTGTGTTTCACAGGTTGCTTTTCAGTTTGATGACCGTATAGATGCTCAGCAGTCAGTTTACTGGTGGTTCGCGGGTCGTCGAAAAAAGTAAAGCTGAGGTCGTGTGCCTGGTCCAAATTTTCATCTTTGGGTTTTAAAGAACGTTTTTTTCGTTTAATTCTGATCAAAGAGTCATTGATGATAAGGTTTCGCGTTGGCTGCCAATTTTCGAACGAAATTTCATCCACCAGTTGTATGCTGTCAGCATTTTTTGCTGTTGCCGTTTTTCTCGCTTTGAATGACACCCTTGTTTCTTTTTGTATTGTGATTCCAGCTGCAGACTTCTCACTGATTTTAGTGTTGGAGTCTTGCTTGTTTGTTTTCTTGTGCACTTCTGCGCAACCCACGGTGCCACGCGCAAAGTGACCGAAATCCTTGGCTATGCCTGCGGAAAATGCGGATAAAATACGTCTTTTTCGTTTACCATAGCACTACACAAATTGAGCAAACATTTATCTAGTTTTAATTATAAAAGGGATGCTCACACGTACCTTGACCAATTAAACGAAAAATTAGCTTCTAACTCTCTCCCGCGGAGAACGATTTTTGTTACCCCTTTTTAGTGACCTGTGGTTGTGGAGTCAGTGTATTCAACTTAGAACCCACGTAAATTCCTAAACTAAGTCGAGTGAAAATGGAGTTGAGGACTTCGGTTGTTTTATCTCGGTATTCCGGGTCTGGTACGCCCACATTAGGAGTACTTAGGTTTATCTAAAAACGTTCCGAAGCTCAGATGATCAGGAGTGCGTTTTCGATTACCTTAACCCTATTGACAACATTCATTCCTGGTTTAGCGCAAGCTCATTTGATGACATTTACAACAGTTTAGGGGGAGGATCTGAAAAAAACGCATAAAGCTGCATAACCTTTCGGTTTGTTGATAACTAGTTGAGTACATAACTGATAAGGCTTACTAGAGTATCATCACTGATCTTATGTCCAACTTCGACTGATAGATAAAAATAGTAAACTAATTTTTTGTCCTGAACGCTGCTCATGTCACATGCAATTTACTAACATAAATTGGTATAGATTTTGAGGCTTGCTGGAGGATCACCACTTAGCCGCTCTTATGTAGTCAAATTTGCCTACAAAACGCGACGCTCACCACGGCTAGAGCGCTGGGATATCTATTGACCGTGTCATGCTGAAAACCACTGGCTAAAGTAGCGAGGGACAAATTCTACAAATTCCACCTGCCGAGTCTATGGACGCACGAGAAAAACATGCGGTGGGTTGATTTTCAGGACCAATCACACTGTCCTTATATGTGCACAACGTCAGTGTAATGGCCAGACTACTTACACAGGGACATCTGAGAAATTCCTCTTCAAACGAAGTTGATTACTGGCTGTGTCCCAAAAGCCTACAATTTATCAGCACAGTCGTGGGAAATAAAAAAGTTCTTCAGTACATAAAAAAGAGATAAATTGCACCAATAAGCTAATAAGCATAGTAGATTTCTGTTGCACTTTCTCCAGTCGCGGAGTTTCTGTATATTCCCACACTTCTGGTTACATTCAAACTAACAATGATCTACCTAAAAGTTTCTCAAAAAATTGTGGGGTCGCTTAAAGATGTCCCCTCTCCCTATTCTTTTTCAGATGTGTCACCGATGCCACGTTGATTATACTCTCTCTGGATGTCGAAATTAGATTTGCAGGAAGATTGTTGGACGTAGCTTATGCAGTGATTGTTCTCTTACGCGTCTATCCATACGTCTGAACAAAATACCTTAAATAAATTAATGCAAGTGGTCCTATGCTTCGGTATGCAGATTGCACTCTCGCAGTGCTGGATCTTACTTCAGGACTTCCCGCACCAGTGTGCACCTGTGAAGCTTCAGAATGGGAAGTCTGATTCTTTGAGAGGTTCACGTATCCTGACAGCTGCATAAGCCTTGAGTGCGTTGTGACAGATGAAGTTAATGCACGCATCACTAAAATGCGAGAAATATTTACGAACTTGTGTCACTTTAAGACGACTGTGAAAGCAGTTGTACCCTGTGGCTGTGAAACTTGCCCCTCCCTATCTGAAACCTCACATGTATACAGATCATTGCATTTTCCACAGAACTGGTGGTGACAGTTGGGTTCAGCTTGCGCGCAATCCAAATAGCGAAATCTTTCATAAACGTGCTTTACCAAGCTGGCCAGCAGGTAAGATTGTTTGGAGCATGCACTGTTAATACCTGACCACAACGTTTTCCGCAACAGACTCTTGATGGCAAAAAGTTTGCGGAGAACAGGTCACGACTTGGCAACGGGAAATGGAAGTGACCAGTGTCAAGTGGAGCGCTGAGGGTGGGGTCCTCTTCGCGCTTGGTTGAAACACTTACAGGACAGGACATCCAGCCGATCCCAACGATGAGCTTGCTGTCATTTCCCATTTGGACTGACCAGCTAACGCTAGTCCGCTGCCGATGAAGTTTGCAAAGGGCGTCATACCGATCCATCTTGTGGCGTCCTGCTCCAGCATGGTGCCAAGAGGTTCTCACTTCAATGGTTTTGTAAGATGTAGGCACCTGGTTGTTGCAAATTTTCTCAAGAGACACAAGGCTGTTTAAAATATACCCCGCCCTCTATTTACTTTTCACTTTTTGCTAGAGCCTTCTTTCTCCATCATTCTATGATAACTAAACATCAGTTCGAACTAATGATACATTACCGATGATGATAATGGTGGTGATGTTGATGATAAATCACGCAGAGTGCAGCCAGACTTCATTCAACTCCATTTTCGTGTGTAAATAATTAATTAATTAATCGTTGACAGATGCTGTATAACTTTTCGTATCGTGAACATATAAATCACAAATGCAAAGCGTTCTACCGAATGCTATGCACGAACCGAGTGCTGTTCTGCTGGTCCCATTTTCTTAGCTTCAAATTTCTCTAAATTACCATGTTTCGCTTGCGGAAAGCAAGGAAAATTTCGTGACTGCTGAACAGTGCTGGACACAGCAGATGGGCTAAGGAACCTTTGGTACAGCCTGTAAGACAAGCTTTTCCTCTTGTTGGGGCTCTTCACGTAGGCAGGTTCTCTGTATTCTGTTTTCAAACGCCAAAATACACTGAATACTAGCCCAAATCTACCTCTGGATGGCTATTAGGCTGTGGCTTTAAATGAAGAAAGCCATTCACGTAGCAGCCGAATACCATCTAGGTATCAGCTGTACGGAAACCGATTTATCACAGCACACAGTAAGATTAGCTGAAGCAGGCCGTGGAATCGATAGGAGTAGAAGGGCACTCCAGACTTAGCCCTGGTTCACAAAGCTGTGCGGTCTGATAACACTTCCAGAAAAAGAAAGACCTTTATGACACAGGCCAGCAATGGCGGTGAAGTTCGAAATTTTATGGATTGTTTTAAAGGAAACAAATCTTCGTAAGCACTGAGCACTTGGGCCGGTTAGTGGGAATATTTTAAAGCTACAGAAGGACCCCATACCCTATGTGGAATACACCCAAGCCAAAAGGTCTGGAAACGCTGTACAGCCCGAAAAGTTTCTCCTGTACCAGGCTTAATAGCTGAAGACGCCATTATATTCAGCTGCAGTTGGCTGATCAGTAGTGTGGTAAAATTGCTCTGAAGCAGGATCAAATATATACTTCAATCATCCATTTCGGTGTTATCATATGTTGTTGATTTGCTCTCCTCGTAACAACTTAGTTGAATTGTTGAGACTATGCGGCTGTTTACTAGAGGCAAAGTGCCCAAAGTTATTTTATGTGAAACAGAAAATGTACACGATTTATGCACAACATAGGATAGGAAAATCAAATGGTAAATGCAATATAATATAAAAAAGCATGTTAGACTAAATGCGATTCCCATCTCACCACTCATTTTCCCAACACGCGTGCGTGTGTTTGCGCTGCCTGCATTAAGACCTAAAGTAATAAATACTTTTGATTTTTAGTGAAGAAAGTGAGCATCGAAAAGTAGTAAAAAATAAGATAGGTGCCTAACTGCCATGCCACCAGAACGAAGCACGAGGGCTGGGGTACTGCAAGGTTGCCCAAGCCTAGACAGGGGAAGTCGAGATGCAGAAGTCGGGTTCGAACCACGGACCTTCCGGTCAATAAATTCGCGCTCTTACCACTGAGCCATCTTGCCCCCATTCTTGTAGTGCGATTCATTGTAGCGTTTACCGGTAAGCCCCAAGAAAAAAGCGGGAGTCCTGTGGAACATGTGGAACATGTACAGCAGAGAGCCTGTCCTAGATTATTTCTTCCTGTGTAATTTACGTCTGCACACGAGAAAAAGTGAATTTGAAAAGATGTCTACCTTAGAGAATTCATGTTTAGCTTCTAGGCTCAGAAATCTGACAATTTCAGGACCAGAGTTAAGCAATCGTACTTCAAGTATGAAGACCTCCAAAGCCTTATAGATATGCAGCATAAAACCTGATCAGGTCTCTGACAAACATGACCAATTACTGAATCTAAATTAGCATCATGATAATTCCCCCATTCATTTGCTTACTCCGCCCGTGTACTGATCGACTTCCACCTGCTTTGATCTCCAAGTGTAAAGAGTACCGTAGACATTCGAACCCAGTTCCTCCTCTTGATATACGGGACTGTCAATAGTACTCTGTATCGGGAACTTCGTCAGTACTCAATTTTGTTCATGAGATCAGACAGTGCGTTGCCTTCTTACGATCGACGCGTTCCGGCCCTATCCCGGTCTGGCTAGTCTGGACAAAGCATCTTCTCCTCAGATTCCCCACCAAGATTTTCTAAAGACTCTGGCTGTACTTGGTACTCAGGGGGAGGGGATTGCTGAACTAAACGACGAGGCTCTAGAATCACATCCGGAATGTCTGTTGATCAGACTGAGACGCGAGGCTAAACGAAAGTCCCTTGTGCCTCTCAGGTCTTGGAAGGAGGACGCCAAAGCTGTCTCCATTATCTCAGAATGGATGATAAACGGTAAGAATACTGTTACCTAGACTGCGCTCCGGTGAGGGAGCCGCCTCACAAGAGGACAACCATCAGTCAGTTTGTAGTTTTTTGGAGTGCGCCCCACTAACTGCAGGTGAGCAGGCAGTTTCACCCACAATGAATGCAGTGTGCCATGCCAAGTCTGCATACCCCTTGGCCAGAGACATGCACGTTCACATTACCAAATTCCAACAAGTATCCTCAGAGTGCCTGGGAAAGGCGCTTCGGAACCTGGCGAGCTGGATTCTCAATCTATGGGTATTATACAATGTGGCGTGGTTCGAAACTTGGACTACATTATGCCAGCTTTGAGTTTTGTCCACCAATGATCACCTAAAAGCGAGTGTTTCCTCATGACATGTATTCATTCATCAGGTGAGCATTATTCTTTCTTAAAAGTAAGTTTTACCCTAATTTAGTTACCCATGGCGTTGTACTCAGTGTTCTGTTGATCTATGCCTATAATTATTATGTTTGCCCCTGACCTATTGCATGGAGGAATTGTGTTGGGGAGGATCGAATCTAACATCCGTAGTGCTACCTGAATAGGGAGTCCTGACAGGCGTATCAGCCGTCACAACCAGAGCTGTTACTGAGTCGGACAAACGAATCCCATCGCTCATGCATCAACCCGTTTGTCTACTCAAACGTGATAGTTCAGGTGCGTCCAGTATGCACTTGTGGAGTAGTGGTAACACGCTAACCTCGCATGTCAGATGTCTGGAATTCACACCCCAGCATGACCAAGAAGACGCATTACTGATGAGCTCTAATGAGAGTGAAATCCGAGCCCGGTGCTTTTTTTCTTTGGAGTGGACTCACTAGGATAATTACGCCAGGATATGACGACATATTTCTAAACTAGAGTGATGTGAGTGTGAATACTACAAATACCATAAACGCCCACAACATAATGATAATCCCCTCATTCTTTCATTCACGCCGCCGTGCACTTCTGGATTTCCATCCGTTTTACACCTTTTGCACCCACCAATCACCTAGCTGCAAAAACCGACCCGTCCGACAGTGGTATATTACATGTGTGTATAGCATCACTGACCTACTTACCCATACGTGCTCGTCTCTGTCTACTAGACCTGCTGTGACCTTCTCTGTCGTGATTTCTGTATGATCGTACCGCCAGTCAGAATCGCGAGACTGGCCTTAGAAGAGAAGACCACAATCCAAACTTCCGGCCCACTATTTCGCTCCCCTTTGTTTGATGTGCGGATCTTGACACTGCGCGGTGCCGGTTGGTAACAGACTGGCTCACATGCTGAGGCCAAGAGTTCGGCCATCTGAGACTTCTGTAATCCTGTCAACTTCTGTGTAAATATAACCGCAGACTTTCGAACCCAACTCTTCATTTAGATATTCAGAACCGTGAAACCTAAGCCTGACTCAAAGATTTGTATCGGAGACCTCATCACCAATATAATTTCCACGCATGCCAAGGTTGAAGACGAAATGAATTCTATTTCCGGGACCCTGTAGCATCCGATATCCAGAAAAATTCAGATTAAGACTTCTATACCAGACTAGCTGAACTGTATGGGAATAAATTCGGTCGGTCGCAAAACTGCTTATCTAAACCAGGCTGCCTGAAACGACCCCACGGAAAATGAAACTCCCTTAAAACTACCTTTTGGACCTCGTAGCTTAGGATTCCCTTCAGTGGTAACCGCCTGCTAGTTGCCGAAATCAGGAAAACTGCACTTTAAAGGTCTCTTCTCTCGTTTTTCAAATTTGTCGCACGACTCGCCATGAATGCCCGAGAATCTGTCATTGTTTGGTTGAGCCTGCAAACACGTGACAAGCACCACCGCGGCTAACTTAATCGATACAAATCACCGTGTCAAACCGGCCCAATATTTTAGCGTGGTTTAGCGAGCACGACCAAATCGCCCTAAAGTCATCGTTCATAACTCAATCGCAACGGTCATAGCGGTCGTCAATAGATTATACTAAACCTCCCGACATCATGAGACACAATATAAAAGCAGTGATTCTAACTTGGCCAACCAATCGTTCCACTCCACTCCAGCAAATCGGCGCAGATGAACTTGTATTTTGACACATTTAGGCGGCAGTTTTCCATTCCCGCATATCATGTTTTATTCATATATACTAGCACACTTGCCGGTTGAGTAATTATCGATAGTTATTGTTTGCAAAAATTCTGTTTCAGCTCACCTTATGATAAAATACAAACTATGCGTCCAAAATTAAGAAAAAGAGTGGTCTACTGCTTCGGAAAGCCCATAGTCCCTCGATTAGGACCAGTTCAATTTGGATCCTCGAAGATGCTCCATTAAAATTCATCCTTTAGTTGATCTTCTCAAAACGGAGTATTTGCCAATTTGGTGAACCACAAAAGCTGATGTTCCAAAGTATTTAACAAGAAAGTGTGGACTGTATTAGGCGAGCTTTCACCGAAAACGATAGAGCATAATTTAAACCACTTTTTAATGTTGTACAAAACGACATTCATTGAAACATCTTCCGGAACGTTACGGAACACACATCTACCTAGAATTCTAAAAGATCATAACTAAAAAACAATCTGCCTGTTGTTCGCAGATGAGAAACAGGTTACTTCATGCCTTTTCGATGAACTTGCAAAAACAATGAAACAATTCGTTGACTTACCAGATAGGCTCACTAGATAAGGCGTAGTGGACAGACCTGTGGACGAATCACTATTATTGTTCTTCGTCACCGTGCTCGTGTGCACTGAAAATCATAAACAAGAATAGCGAACCAGAGACCTACCTGGAGTTTGTGTTAAATTCACTGTCGTCCCAGTTTTAAACTCTGAGGACTCTGATCTAGCATCAGATGTTTGTACCAACGACATATTGTCTATTAGAGGTTTGGTCTGACATGTCGAATGGTCTTTGGTTGTGTGTGGAACCGATGCGGTGGTAGTCGGGGTTACCGGCGTCGTGCCGGGTGTGACGCATAGCGGTGCTCCATGAAGGGGTGAACAGACAACTGACCAGACTATAAAACCGAAAGTGTATCTAAATCCGTCTGCAAAGAGAGAAGAGAGCCAATGAAGACCTTGGAACATCAAGTAGCCGTAAATTAAATATAAGTAAAGTGGAAATAGAATTTAAAGGATACTTTAGCTAATACGTGTGAAATTAACCAGAATTTAAATACATTGAACTAGAGTGAAGTTAGTTCAAACTGTTCTTGATGGTTTGACGTCTGTGTGCTATTCTATGCATAACTATTCCTTTTAGTTGAGTATGCACATAGTAGTTTTCAGATGCCGTTAATTAACCCACTGAGGTTGATCAGCAATCACTGGCATGCCCGCTTGTGTGAACAGACTTATTAGTTGATTGTTGGTCTGTTCGCCGAGCTTGGCAGTTGGATTGCAAACGTTTCATCACCAATCGAGGTGACATCATCAGTGCGGGGTTGAGTGGGTGGGTGGGTGGGTATAAGACTGAAGAAGGGATTCTGGATCAGCGAAAGGATGACGGGGATTGCGAAATTATTTAGAGGCTTCTAAAAATATTACCAGATGCACATCATGAAAGAAGAGTACTCGCACGTGAGGTTTGTTGGTTCCCAGATATCAGAAAAATATTTTCAACCTTCTATAACATCTCCCAAAAATGCTACTCAAAAGAAGGGAACCGTCTTTTCACAGCCAAAATCGGGTTACATCAATTTATAACTTCTGAATCATCGGCCTGTGTGGATGGGATGATGAGTCGCTGTGCAACTTTCATACATCCTGCAAGATATTGGTATTGATAAACACATCACCATGATGGCGAATACACACACCATCACCTACTCAGAGGAGTTTTTACAGGTTTTGTTGAGCAGCGGCGCTATAAGATTCACATTCTCTACTGAGCTAGATCACAGTGAATAAGTAGAGGGAAACAGAGTTGCGTGATGGCTAGTTGAGTGAGGGTAATGGTGTTCGACAACCAGCGGAGTGTCAAACACTAGTGCCAAGTAGAATTCACATTACTCTCATTTGAACTATTTTCCTACTGTCCTGACGCAACTATGGTGAGTCAAAGTATTCGAGTTTCGTTCTTCTCAGCGTTTATCAGCAATGTATATAATTGGCCATGCTGGGATCGGAACCCTGGACAACTAACGTGTGAGGCGAGCACATTACCAATACTTCACAGGCGCATACTGGATGCATCTGAACTATCACGTCTGAGAAGGAAGGGGAGTTCACGCATGAGCCGTGTGATTGTTTTACCTGAATCCTTCAGCAACGACCCCGTGTGCAAGTCAAATATTCACAGTTCCGACCCCGAAACGGTCGAGCTCTAATAAGACCGAAACTGAAGTCCAGTGCTTCCCCAATTTGCACTGAGCACCCAGAAAGAAGGAAAGCCGTTCAAACGAGAGTGACGTGAATTCTGAAAAATCCCCCAACCGCCTGCAACCAATCAATGAGAGAATAACTGCAATTTTTATCTGTAAATTTCAGGAAAAACTTCTTTACCAGTGTTATCTAATGTCCAGAAAACGACTCGTCATAAGAAAGCGGTTTGTGGCTGTTGAGTAACCAACGTGCACATTTGCGTTCAACGGAGGGGATTGCATTCAATTTTGGCAGAGTTCGAATCCTATTTTGATATATTTTATTACGGTGCAGTAAGTTCGACAAAAAGAACACGACTTTTCGAGTGAATTCTATGTAGACTTCCTTGTGTGAGATATACATTATAATTATAATCTATCTCTGTGATACTTTTTCGGAACAAACACGCAGGAAGACCGAGGTGTTTCGCCCACATACCAAATGGCTTCTTCGTATTCATGATAAATAATGGAAAACTTTAAAAGTTTCAATGGTTACATGTGCAGCAACCAGCAAAATAATGTTATATGTACTCCTTAAATCAAGCCCTATTGATGCACGTTTGTAAACCAGTGGCCTCGTGTTGATCGTGGGCAATAAGCATGATTTCACTCATGATAACACAAAATAAGTAATATTTGTGTGTATGTGTTTTAAGGAAGCCAAATTTTGAATTTTTCATTAAGAGCTAATGAACAAAGATAGGAATTCCACCCATCGGATGAGAAACCCGGCTGCACGGAGCCAATAATTAAAGGAGGTTTCTAAACTCTGATCAGATAATTGCTTACATGCAGACAGTTGACTCTCACTTGCAATCCTCAAATCAAATCGACCGTGTGGCACTGGAATCCAAAAGTACAAAACAATAAAACAAGTCTGCCCATGAAGACAAATCAGGCTCCCCAGTTCTACAGAAAATACACTTGAAAATTTGCACTACTTGTGTTTCCAAGTTTTTTCACAAGGTCGTAGTTTTGGATTTCCTACAGCCTACATAGGTACCACGAACACAGCTTATGTTACCTGATATGTAATGGAGGCGGTGGAGTGGAACACTTGCATACCCGTGCGTGAAAAGCACATGTGTACGAGGAATGTGCTTGAATTAGAGTGTTCAAAGCTTCCCATTGACATGCCCTGACGTGTTGGACATGAATGTTTGCTTGCGTACAGCAATTTGACAAAATGGCTGTATGGACAGGGTCGTTCACGACTGCAATTGAAATCCCACACCTTAGACGTCTGATTCAATTTTTGCTAGGAAAATTTCCAGGAACGTTTTACAGATCAACAGTTTTTCGTTCAATCAGTTAACCAGGTAGATTCCAACCGACCGGTCCAACTATAGTGTTCCTTGTGATGGCAGAGCCGATGAATGCTTGAAGCTGGTCAATTTAATCCACAGTCCTTGCCCCAATAGATTTTATGATGCTTTTAATCAACTGGATTTTCTGCACCAGGCCGCCTCATATTTCAGTTGCTACGATATTCGAGATATCGTGATAAGTGTATAGACGTAATACACTACTCATAACATCATAATCCAGAGATTCAGCTGGGTTCCAGATGGGTCTTCCGTCAAAACTTAATTGGTATGCAAATGAGTATATTTCTTAATTTCGTGCAATTTGGGTTCCAGTAAAACATAAGGTTGACGGAAACACGGGGACTGCGCCTAGCTGATGAGCCCCAAGAAGGGCGAAACCGGTCATGGGCTGTCGAAGAGTTTTCAGCATTCTTATGAGTAGTGTATTGCGTCTATAGCCGTTCTTATAATCATGATCTTAACGAGCTCCATGGCGGGATAGAAGTAATCATCGTTCTCGTTAAATTGGCAGTTTTGTTTCACGGCCATACAGAACAATATCCCGATTTAACGGTCGGTTCAGAGCAGTGGTATTTGATTACCACAGTGCTCCTACCTCGAATAAGAAGTAATTTACAGAGTATTGGACGGATTATACATCCGTGTTACATTCCGCTTGCATTCCAAATCAATATGTACTAACTTGTTCTGTTTGAACCACTGACGGATTTCAGTGCAAAGGCAGAGGAACAACCCACTGTCCTTAGAAAACCCGGCGCTTAAACAGGGGTAGCAGAACACGACAGCGAAACGAAATGCCGCGCAACTGCAGAATTTAGGTGGTGTCTCAACAATAAGGTTTATATGCTGCTTCAGTTATGATCCTAATAAGCAACCGCATAGTGGACGGTGGAAGTTAAGAGGTGGACCAAATAATCTTTTTGGCGAGGCGCTTTGGAAGGATAGGGGCGTGCTCTGACTAACCACAAACGGTTTTCCCATATTTGACCAACAACTGTCATTCCTTACTACTGCTTACTTGCAACTCCTTCATTCACGCACACACATCTTAAATCCTTTGACTAGAACCTGGAGGTACAAAGTCTTCTCGGATGCTCAACAATTTTAAGATATTTTGTTCATATTCACACCACTCTCGTTTGAACGGTCGTCCTCCTGTTCTGGCGTAATTATTTTAAGATAGCTTTTGGGTTTACGGGCTAAACACCACAGTAAGAACGACGTATGCTAAGCAAGATGTGTCAACAAGACACTACACTAACGTGGTACCTTAGTTTATTCAGTGGACTGAAGTGAAAATAGTTCAAATATCCTAACATCAGTCCACCGAGTGACTTGGTCTTCGCACCTACTGGAGTTCTTCGTGAAAAGGAAGTCCTACTGATTGCGTCTGAACCGTAACAATCCATAAAAAATCGCCTTTTGGTGGAGCCAGACAGACTTACACTCTAACCATGAAACTCCCGATTTCTGACAATCCAGTGTCCGGTAGAAAGAACTAGACATCGTAATGAAATGCACGTTTGCTGTATATACAGGACTAGCCAACGTGACTGGCTCTGTTACTTCTCTCATGTGTTCACCTCGTCAAACCGAGGATGTGTTTTTAACGATTCTGTTGTTAGAAATGTTCGAAGCTCAGGTTGTCCTAACACCCTAGCTTAAGTCGCTTAGCTGGAAAATACGGATTAAAAATTTTAGCATCGGACGAAGGGATATCATCAGTGCATTGTGATCCAGTGTTAGTCAAAAACCGGTTAATGTGTATGAACTATACTCACCCATGGAATGACCGGCAGAACTTAAGCTCCATCAACACGCACATAGTAAACGGGAATTCATGTGGTCGATGGGCGCATACTAACAGCTGCTACTAGTTCTTCTGATTCTTCCGTATGTCAGATAATACTATGACCTATGTGATTGCCGTCAGTCCTCCTACGATGTTCAGCTTCTGTCTGTTAAACCTCATATAAATCAGCCTAGTGTTTCATCTGCCGTGGCAAGTTGAGAAAACCGTACCACAGGTAATACGTCATATGCCTACGCGGCAGAAAGTGTTAGTGACAAATCACTGAATGACCAGACTGCAAACGGAACGGACAGATTTAATAGCAGATGACACAATTTTATTGCAATTTCGAAGTTACCACTGGCACTGCTCAGAAGTATACTGTCAGAGGTACCCTTGAGGTACAAAACTGCCTGCCAAGTTCGGTTCACAAACCGATGGGCGTATGAACCGCTGTACAAGTGGTAGCGAGTGAATCAGGCGGATGCGTCTTCGCGTTATAAAAAAGTACGATAATGCTAACGATGTTTCCATTCCAAGCCGGTTGCGAACTGAAAGTGTTCGTGCCAATCTGGTGGAAGACCGTTGGTAGATGGCTTTGGAAGTCGTTGTGAAGTGAACTTCACGTACACCCAGCCCCTCTGTATGCGACTGGTTTATGGAAGCAAATAGTCGCATACAGAATGACGGAACTGCCGATCGACTCCCAAGCCCTTTTTGTGTATGAGAAGACTTCCGTAATTTTTTGTGAACTAAGGGATTCTGTTTACTTTTAATCCCACACGTATGATGCAAACGCTGGAACTGAATATTTGATAAAGTTCCTAGTAAGCACTAGCATAATGAACAGCACGAAACGGGCTTCGCCTATCCGAAGAACTCTGAACAAAACGAGACCAGTAGTGGGCGGTCTGCGGATCTTTGGCAATCGTCCCAAGCTTATATCAAATGAATGATTTTGTCATGGAAAATGCGGGGACACAACTTCTCGAAATCGGTTGTTTGGGGCTTTTGAAAAATTAATCATCTGTGCTACGACTGGACGTCAGAACATAAAAATACTACGAAAATGACCTAACAACGCCTTGAAAACGGGTACAGCACTGATGCTACCGAAACCACAATGCCGGCCGACAAATGTTGTTTACAACTAATTTCGATCAATAAAGAATAATTTGTTGGATCATTACTTCCGCTACTTGGACAACACGAACTATGTGTTTGAATTAGGAAAAATGCCTCTAAGGTTTAGTTACTTAGTGGCAGGGGTGGGGGCCAATATCGCTCATTGGAGTCCACTACTAGGTAGGAAATTAATTGAAGCTTGTGCATTCAAAAATGAGATACATTAGCTAAATAAACACCTTTCTTGTTTGCTTGCTCTAAATAGACTAAGTAGCAGAAAACTTCACTAGTTTCGGCGAAACCCCCAATGGCATACTAATTTAGTTTCGGCGGGAGACTCGACTGAATTCCCCTAATCGGATGAGAAACCCGGCTGCACGGAGTCCACAGTCCTTGCCCCAATAGATTTTATGGTGCTTTTAATCGAAGCTTGTGCATTCAAAAATGAGCTACGTTAGCTAAGTAAACACCTCTCTTACCTGAGAATTTGCGACCAAGTTGGAAATAACACGATTACCACGTGCCTCATGAGCCCCAAACAGTATTGTTAGTTCGTTGGCTGGAGGAGAGGTGTCAGCGACCTTATGAGTTGTGTGTTACCTCTAAGCGATATATTGTGATATCCAAAATACCGTACTAACTGAAATACGAGACGGCCAGGTGCATCAAACTTATTTGAAGGAGAACATTATCAGCGATGAATGTAGCTGGATTCAATTGCTTTTCTTGTCCATAGCCAAGTGTGAAAATTAATTATGCCCGATTTGAGTCCAAATAGATTACTCGGTCGAAAGGAACTCAGGGACTCGGTTTATTTTATAGTATCAGGTAGGATAGAACCAGTCGTGGACTATCGAAAGGATTTTAACAGCTTTGTGGGTAGTGCATTTCGCCATTGTTTTGTTTTATAATGGAACGTATTCAACGAACTTAAGGAGCTCAATGAAAATTAACGCAAATAGTTACTTGCGAAGGAATCAACAGCTTGAATTGTAACTTATCAGCCGATTAGGATCGTAACACATCAAAGGTAGCTTAATAGTTACTCTTATTCGGTTCAAAAAGGTAGGTAATGCAAAGAGGGTCAATTAGTCATGTGTCTCTACGCTATCATATGCATCATGATTTGGCGGTCGGGTGATTGACTACTAGGCTCCAGACTGCTGCTTGAAGGAAGTGACATGTCACTGCTGTAATATGAGGAGCCATCAAAATTATTCATTCAGTTAAATTTAATTTAATGATGGTAGTGTGATTTCCAGTCGAGATTTCGTCCTGTCAGTGAAAACAGTTGATGCAGCGCTCATCGGTTTTTCAGCATAGATTGATCACACGGACTAGAGGAAATCTCAGTAAGTTTCGATGTCAATTCGGTATATACAAATGTGACAAAAGGGGACTGTTTGGAACTAGCTAAGCCAATGCTATTAGCAGGCACTACCCTTTCGAACTGAACACACAGTAAGTGAAATCTCATCCGTTTGGTTTTCACACTCAAGAACATTCAAGAACAAGGTCTAGCAATGGGATCTTCAATATCCACGGTTTTGTTAAATATATTTATGGAAGATTTTGAGCGGAAAGCTTTAGCTGGATTCCAATTCCCGCCCAAGAGATTCTGGCGTTATGTAGATGACACCTTCGCCGTGATGGAGCGAGACAAGTTCAGTGAGTTTTAAAACTACCTGAATGAACTGAATCCACACAAATAGAATCAATCTCGGGTACACTGGCCTTTTTACACTGCATGATACATAAGATCGGGGGGAACTAAAGGCCACAGTGTACGAAAAGCCAAAGGACACTGGGGTAACTTTGAACTACTCGTCTGCCCATCCGAAGTCGGTATTCGTTAGTATTGTCTCATCAGAGTTTAGGTGTTTAAAGGCACTGTGCACAGAAGAAGCTGATCGGACAGCGGCCCAAGATGAGGCGAAGAACAAACTTCGGAGTTGTGACATCCAGCTAGCTTGATTAGGTGTCAGTTGCGAAGGGTGTTGGTGCCGGCAGCGAAATCCAACAGGGAATGGATTGGCACTGCTGGTATTCCATATAAACCACGGGCATCGTAGATCACCCGAAGGATTCTAAGCACAGCTAAGATAAGAGTAGCTCTCTAAAGGGAAACACTCTGCGCTCTGCACTAGTGCAGTTGAGGGATCGCCTCCCGACAAATAGGACCAGGGATTTGTAACGACTGCACTAAGGTTTACATAGGACAAACGGCCAGGGAACCCCACACCAGGATCGGAGAGAACAGGAGAAAAATAAACCGGCCGCCGAGAAACGCAGATGAATATAAAGCGTTACTGAAAGACTCGACAATGGCGGAACATGCACTGGACACGGGACACAACATAGATTTAGATGTTGAGGATTTGAGGCGAGGACTACGGCCCACGCCACAGAGACTGATGGCTGAGGCGATAGAAATCGCCAGGCATCCCAGTGTCAACAGAATATCTGGCTAGGGTGTGGAGAACAGTTTTGGATCAGTCGAGCTGACATGTGTTAGTGTGCGGTTATCAGAAGGATGAGTAGTCATTATCTGGACTGTACTTAACTTCACCCACCTCCTCTCCCCAAACCAAATGGTTGTAAAGCTCACAAGCCCACGAAGACCAACGAAATCTACCAGTGACACCCACGGTGAATCGTCAGTTGAAGCGATTTAAAGTGGAGGATTAAAGAACCAAACTCAATCGGAACTAATTTGAAACTCCCCCAACCCATCAACGCAAGATTTAGGCAACCATACTAACCGACAAGAACCGTGAATTAATATTATATACACTGATCTAGTGCGCTAAGCTGAAGACGTCTTACTGATTGGCTCTCCGTATGTCTTAAAACCTGGCCAACTTAGTCACCCGCTTAATTGTTTTTTTTGTCGAAAGCGAAACGCTGCTCATTTAAGAACTACCGACTGTGTACCAAACCCTTCTGAAATAAAATCTCAGTTAAAGTTAATATAGTCAGCTGTTTTTCGCGCCCACGTGCGCAGACGAGCGAACGTCACATTAACTGGTTTACCTTGGTACATGCCCATGACTTGCCAGAAATAAAAGATTACTTCTGGCATGTGTTTCTGACCCTCACTCTGACACCTGACAATAGCACTGCTCAAATCTTAAAATTAAGTCTTTATGGTGATGTCCCATCATTGGATCCTTGAAATCAATTATGCGGTCAGGGTTCCCAACAGAAAACGATCACTTAGTTAATGTGGAGAATGCGTTCTTAAAGGTTTACAGAAAGATGCCTTTCCAGCTAATAAAAAATATGTAGAAAATCTATTAAACGTTATACACTACTCATAAGGTTGCTGAAACTTCTTCGAATATCTGTCTTTCACTAGCTCCAACAAACTAATCTTATAAATTCTGACCATTGAATGGTAACCAATCGTAGTTCTCTCGAACCCCATGCCACTTAAGAAAGAAGTCCAAAAGCCGGTACAAGTTGGAGAAGACTTACTAATTTTCGAATAGCTGCATACAGTTCACTGATGACCACAGGCCTATTGCGGATCAGTTCAAGACACCTAGTCGCACAACTTCAGGAGCAGCCAGCTCTCATAGTCTTGCCTTAGCGGATTTCACAACGAACGTTGTCGCTCAGATAATAAATAGAAACCACAGTTTTTTACGGTTCCAGGGACCCCAGTTACCCCTACTTTAACTGAATTACCCTCAGCAAGGCGCCAGCTTCTCGTATTTGCTCCGGTCCTTCCTGATACCAGGCGCAATTTAAGCGCAATTACCAGAGAACATCCTCTATAAAAGAGTATAGTAAACGAGGCATTCAACTGGGTTCCAGGTGAGCCTTCCGTCAAAACCAAATTGGTAAGCAGATGAGTGTATAAGCCGAGCCTTAACAGTCTTTCAAACAGAACAAACCTGTGAGAGTAGAATGATTTCCGTGGCGCAACTGGTTATCGTGCAGAAATATTATTTTTCTGGCAGTTTCAACCGTATTACTAACTGGCAAAATTTATTTCAGCTGTATGGCTGGGAGTTTTGCTTTTACCCGAACCTCCTGGGGTAAAGCGAAAGTAATTCATAGGGTGTAGCAGTTTACTCACGGAGCTCCTGTAACTTTGTAGTTGTGATTGATGCGTTTGCACTTCACAACTAGCAATGTAAAGTTGCACAAGGGAAGTTCTGTTATTAAGGCAAAGTTTAACTCCAACAGTTTGAATTTTGAAGCAAAAAGTGAACGAAAATCAATAAGAATGGATGTGCAGCGACAAACTGAACGCTGTTTCAGACTCTCGACGCGGATGACAGTCTACGAAAGTGATCTATTAGGTACAAGAGGAGACATGCACTGATTGGCACAACCCCTTCAATTAAACCTTGAATTATCAGTATGCTACGGTGTAAAAATAGGTGGATCCAAAGTGGAATTCATAAACATAATGAAATAACGCTGGGTGATGTGTTCAATGGCCAGCTGTTGCTTGGTATAAAACGGTAGCCAAACCATGGGAGACTGAGTCAAAGTCGAATAATTTAGCAAATTCTGACAAATATACAGAAATGCACGATAGAGACGTGTAAATCTGCGAAATTGAATCAACTGACATGAAAAATCCGTCAGCGTAAGACCGCATCAGATTCACGTGAAAGTGAACCCCTTTCTGGTATACCGATTTACAGACTGCATCCTTCTCTTGTTGAGACGCACTGGCAAATTTCGTAAAATGATACCATGAAATTCATGAGGTGATCTGATAGGAATCTTCAAGTTGTTTGATGAAACTCTGATGGATGAATACCAAGCATGAATGTTTTGTAGAGTGCCAAACGCCTCCAGTTTCGAACCCATCCTCTTGATCACTCTAATTTGTCATCAAGCCATGTTGAAATTATCGTCTATACATGTTAAAATGTCCGTCAGGTCATCCGAAACTTTGCACCTGCCATGAGAAAGGTATACAGACCTGATGAAAGCCAGATGAGTGGAGCAGGCTGATCACGCTACTGTTTCCTTCCTCAAGTGTTTGTTGACGAAGAGAGAATTGTTATTGTGGAAAGGAATCGATTTGGCTTAGAAAAAGCTATTTCGGTAGCGATCAAGGAAAGAAGCAGATCAGAATACTAGTGAAAGGTATCATCAACGATAAATTACAGTTGCCGTCATGTAGTGCAGCCGACGCGTTCATTCTACAGATAAAAATCCTATTGTTCATCCGTCAGATTTGTGAATAAGATGAAACACAAACTGTTTTTGGGAAAGCCATGTGCTTTCTTATGGCACATTTAAAAAGGCAGAGCTCAAGAATAAGTTTAAATTTCAAATGCTAGCAGACATCGGAACTTTTGTAAAGCAATACTTTAGCGCAAATTCACAGCAGCTTTGTTAAACACAAAACCTTTTTGTCTGAATAACAGTGTGAAGTTATTTTTCCCATGTATTTATCGTACACAAAATATTTATGTTCCGAAATTCTTCGAAGTAGTTACAGCTGATATCTTCTTACTGGGGCAACTGTTCGTGAACCACCACACAACAGGATATATTGGGTTAATGACCGCGTGTACACATGCCGACTATAACTTCCCAAGTTAGGAGGCGTTACCTGCATTTAATTTTTATTGGTGGTATAAAGAGGGAGACATTTAATATATTCAGCTGATGAATTTGTAATATGAAATTACATCCGCTGTTCAAATATATAACGCCCAGTTGAAGAAAAGTTCAGAACTGGGAAAGAATGAATGTCATTGTCTAATTTATTTCTAAATCCACATTCTTCTTGAAAGTTTCGACAAATGCACAACGCTACAACCAACTGGCGTTAGCAAAAGCAACCCAAAATATCATAAACGAGGGATGCAGCGTAGATTCAGCTTTGGCTCTTGCTAGGAATGTTAAAAACTAATTGATTTGCAAATGAATTCAGTTCGCAAATGATAGGCAGAGTTCGCTAATACTCTGAGGAAATGACTTTACGGGAGAAGTGGGATTCCTATCTGTTACTGATGTAGCCCTTTTTTGTGAAAGATCCTAAATTAATTTTGCTTAAAAGCAACGCTACTTTACCTTCTTTGAGCGAATTCTTCCATTTTTCAGAACTTCCTCTTGCGAAAATGTTGGTAGCTCAGGTAGCGTAAATGGTCGTTGGCTTTTTAGCTGAGCCAGGCTGCAAACGTTCCATCAGTAATCGAGGTGACATCATCAGTTGGTTGTTATGGAGCGTAGTGGTGCGTAGCGATGGGTTGGTGGTGGTGGTCGCGCATCATTACTGATTGGTGATGAAACGTTTGCAATCACACTGCCCAGCTCAGCGAACAAGCCAACAAGCATCACTGTATATTACTACGCAAACTGCGAAATTTAGGTGCTGTCTGCAGACAAGCAATGGTTTGGTGAATTTTCATCGAGAAGAGCTACTCACGGGGGACACACCTGGATCATAACACAGGTCACTCATCATATAGTGAGTTATTCTAATACACAAATGCATCAGAAAGACAAATCTGGTCGCTCCTACACACCAAGACAATAAGGTCGTCAATCTCGGGATCAGATGTCTGATTCAAATTAGATGTGTCATCACTAACAAGGTAAGACAGAAGAACAAGCCATCCATAAGTTTCAAAAATACTAAACGACAGTGGTAACCTAACTAAACCGAAACAAGCCATCCACAGACGACACTGAGGATTGTGAGGGGGAAAACACTTGGGAAGTAAATCCAGGTGTATAGAAGGACAAATAGAAAAAGTGCGTGAAAGACCACCGTACAAACGACGGCGATACATTATAGCATTCGTTCGCGAAGGTGTCAGAATAAATGTATAGCATTCACTTTAGCGACCCTTGATATTCTGGGACTGGCCTGTATTGACGCTGAGCCTGAAGGTGCAATGCACCCTGAACTGTCTGTTAGGTAAACTATTTGAACAACTGCACTCTGCACACTGACAAACACTTGCCGATACTGACTTTTTGTACACAATTTCGTGAAGCCATTCAACAAGACTTACCTAGTTTTCTGAGATGCATTTTAGCCGGGAATTACCTTTGAATTCCACGTTCAAACAGAAGATTTTATCTCGCGTATGTTTATACAGAGGTGTGTGAGTGTGAAGTGGCGAAATGTGACAAAACCGGAGGCAGCAACATGAACAGCCGTTTGTTCGAACGACTCAGCTGATTGGCCGACGCTGGTGTGTTTGGTGCGGTGTTATTTGATTGGTTCAACCTACGGGTTGGTCAACAGCGGGCTCACCCGGAAGTTTCAGGTGCAAAAAAGTCTGTTCGAAAGTTTTTACTGTCTCCTGATGCACTAAAGTCCCTTCGTTTTCTGTTTATGTGGAGGAGATTAATCGTGCTTGCATGCGAGAAAAGCACACATTCGACCAGTTTTTAATGGACCTCCATCAAATGTAAACTTGGAAACTCTGTCCAGATCGATTAAAATGGTTTTATGGACGGTAGATTCCTTCCAAATAAGTTCCAGTCACATCCGATCTACTAACTCAACTGATTTCAAATTATCGCAAGCGTCCGCAAAGTGAAACTAAGAAATCCACCCATGAAACATGGAGAGGGTGGTAATCCCTTCGGTGATGAGAAATGCCTATTTTGAAACATGGAAACATTTGACAGGCTACTGGAATACGAAACTCGGTCTATAACCCCACTTATGATGCTAGGTACGCTCTTAGGCGGAAAATAGTGATGCTGCTTTTGGAATTAGTGCTGTTGCTCAGGGTCACTGTGAGTAGCAAGTGTATGGTATTAGCGGTACTGTAAAATCTAAGCTCTTGACGTAAAACTAGTGGTAGGATAAAGGATCTAAAACTATGCATTCGTGATGGGTGAATTGTCTTGGTTTTTATAGGCCAGACAAAAAATTCTGGTATGGTACTGACCTGTCAAATCAGGTAAACACTGTTAGTCAATTCACAGACGATATTAGTAACTAAATCAAGAACAACACCTATAGCTAAGTGTCTTGTCTCTGACTCAGTCGGTATACTACACACAATTTGGAAGTAGAAACCCACTTGGTATCTAATAAATATCGGTCCCCTGTAGAAGAATTGTCAGGACAAATCACTTTTCCTTCGCCTACTTCGATAGGAAGGTATTGTTTATGTCCGCTTCGAGCATCCTCTGAGAGAGGAGTCTAAAATAAAATGAAAACGTGACTTATAATAACTGCATCGTGCTAAAATTGACTGGGGCCGCTAATCCACTTATTGTTATCTCTGGATACGAAACAGTCTACTAGAACGGCAAATTGTAAGACAACAGCCTCATTTTGTCCCACTTTTTCCACTCTACATCACGAGTTCGCTCATCATGGTGTTCGGTTTCATCGTAAAAAAATTCCGAATTTTATCACACTTCATTACAAATAAGTTTGCAAATAACAAAAAATAAGGGCCAACGAAAGACATATCTCGATGTTCCAGAATCATACATAACGAACCGTAAGGTTTGAACCACCCATCACCATTATTAGCGCCATTTCACTTTGTTGCATAAGTTTTTTTCAACGGAGCACGGTTCTTTTAAGGTAATTATACTGGCTTTATTCAAAAGTTCTAAGATCTCTACGTCCAAACGTCTCCTTCACTATTTGCACTCAACATCATACTAGTATGGCGTCCCAATGAACGTCGTTACAAACAACTTCTAGTTACAGTGAGCTGATTTGATGTAAATTTTTTAGTGTAGTATCTTGGTAGGAAACAACTAGTTACAGAGGAGTTTGGCCATCTCGAGCATATCATGACTGCAGGCTGAGTGAAATCGATCGTACGAACACAATCGTCCTCCCAGTACAGTTGATGGTTGTCAAGTTTTCGTTATGATCATCATCCTCACATTTACCAGTACTATTGAACATAACCAGGCTTGTGTAAGAACACCGTAGCTTAACTACGTAGAAAAATGTCAGATAACTTGGCCGCCATAATCGATACTGGCACAGATTTAACAGTGGACAATAATATCGACTCATCTCGGACAAAATTCTCCAAATTTCGGGGGAAAAGGCAAAGCAAGCACCAGCCCTGAATTTGACTTCCATCTTTGAATGAAGTGAGTACAAACTCCGCGGGACAGGATGCTTTCTAATTCTTGAGCAAGAAAATGTATTATTATAATTTGGAGGTTCCAAGTGTACATCTGAATTTTCTACAGCAAAAATACGGCTGAGAATTGGTACACAACGAAATAGGCGCTCTTTTTACTTGGGTAGTTCAACGTTAATCGTTTTTCCAACTGAAGAGCTTTAGTTGACTAGTTTACGCGTCAAATGAAACAACTTTAAAACACTCCATACATTAGGGCTGTTTCTTGTCTTTAAGCTTTTTGCAACCACCCTACTCCGAGATCACTATTTAGCACTCATTCACAGGATTGTTTTTCACACGACCGATGATATGCTTGTCGGACTGTAGACGGTGGATGTAAATAATCAAACTATATTCACAGAATTCGTCCAACTTTGCGCTTCCAGAATCATTTTATAGAGGATAGGTCTTTACAGATAACGTATTGTCCTACGACGCTATTGGAATTCGCCTCAAAATGAAACCATGGAGCTTATTCGTCGAGTCTATTTAGAGTGAATTTTCCCCAACAAAACTAAGAAGCATGATGCTTAGTTTTGCGGAAAGTGGAGAGGAGTAGTCTGTATGTTGGAAGTTTGGATAGTACGGCTCAAAACTACATAGCCGTAAAAAGAAGTTTGTCGACCACATTAATCTGGTACGTGCAATGAAAGATTAGATCAAATGAAACGGTTTGATCATTTGGTGTTGTTAAGCAAAAGCTGAGGACTCAACGAAGTAGGTAGAAATATGGAGTTATTAAATCGTTTAGGCGGTACACATTCAGAATACTTGAGGTACATGGACTCAGTGAATAAAAGAAGGAATTACATCACTGTTTGAAAGGCATTACTTAGTGCTCTGTAGTTAATAAGGTCTCCTCCTGTCAGGTGGAACAGCCGAGAACTTTTGAGACCACTGTTTCTGGTGTCCTAGACATTCGTGGTAAATCTTTCTTCTGTAAAATCCGTTGTGATACAATGTGGTCAATATCCCAAGGCGAGACTCTCATGTGAAGTGCTACTGCTTACCCAGTACCCAAATGCTTTGATCGATTGAAGGACGAGTCAACGCGCACACACCAGCGGTCGTCAGCGAAAGTGGTCACAATTTTTTACTGACATGAGATTTGGGACGTTCAGTCGATATTTCGTCCTGTAAGTAGGATTAATCTATTTCAAAAAGCTTAGACACAATTGTTTCATCCTTGTCGGAAATCGTCTCATGAATCTCCAAGCACATTCACACTTGCGACCTGCTGTCTGGCAGTTGAGGATTGCTCTGTTCGGTCTCAGTCCTTTATCTTTGGTAATGCGGTTATTTAAAACGCAGGAAGTTCCAAGCCAGATTCTTCTGGGTGACTGAGTGGTTCAGAATAGCTACATGATATCGCCACAAGCACTCTGTATGAAATATATATGTGAAAAACGTCAGAGTAAACGAAGAGAAAACTTTTTTTAGGAAGCCGTAAACGTGCATTATTAAGCCACGGTGCGGCCACAAGTCAGCCACTTTCTCCTATTCCGTGTGGTTTTCTAGGAGGTATTAGGAAAGGTATATTCGAGCCCAAATGGGTTTCGTTGACATATATCCCCATAAAAATGGAAGGATCTGTCCAGAGCCATCTTGATATGATAAGACACAAACAAACAAAACGGATCAAATATCCGGGGTGCGGACTGCTAAGAGCCTTATGGGCTCTTTTAAGAACTCTCTCTGCCCATCAACGTAAGACTCGTCCATAGTGTAGTTTAAGAGAAACAGAATAGGTTTCGGCCGTATCGCACATATCACCCTAGAGGAGGTTCAACCAAATGAATTGCAGCTATCCTTTTATTTAACTCTTCGGGATTAAAATATTACTAAACGGACGTCGATTTCTGTGAAACCGGTGTATTTCATTCCACATCTTAACTTCTTCAATCCCTTTCCAACAACATGCCATAACCTCCAGTGATTCTGTCAGAGTCAAAGAGGAAGCGAAATCAGGTTTTCATTTTTACTCCTGCATCCCACGCACGCTCCCAAGATGCAATTTTCTAAGCGTCTACCATGGATTGGAAGTCTAAAACCCGGGGGTGCTTTGCAGTATCCTATTTTGCTGGAAGAGCGTTTCGCTCAAAAGCTAGAATGAGTCGTTTTCCGGGTACCATACTTCGCACTCAGCTGCATATATAATGAGTGACTGGCGATTTCTCTATTCAGTGCATTCTAGGTTCCGTGCCCGGAGAATAACTGTACCTTGATTGGTTTTATTGCTTTTCAGATACCCAATAATCAGTTTCTTAAAGCTCTGGAGGAATACGTATAGTTGAGGTTTATACATAGGTCCTCCAATATAGATAGCCCAACATTCAGTGCTCGTACGAAGGAAAAAACTTTGGTGCTTCGAATAATTTTACACTTGCTAAACGTGGAAAACTTACTGCCGTCTCCTTCACATTTGCAGGAAAAAATTGTTCCGCCCCAACCTGTGTCGGCACGCTGACCGCAATTCTCTACTTGGTCGGCAAAACGAAAAACTGTTGAGCACAACTTCACATGCCTTTGTCGTTTTTCTCAAAGCTCCGGATCGGTATAATTCCAGGGTCTTGCCACCTGGATGACAACTGAAATGAATAGGTTCCCAAGCATTTCCCGGCAACGCTGTGATTCCTTTCAGTTAAACTTTTTAGTCAAAGAGATGATCAGTGTGGAACACAAGTAATTTGTATAGAAAAAACGTCAGATAAGTTTGACTTGACAGAGGTCATCCTCTATACAATGTCACTGGGACTACTTTCACCCGAGTCTGTGACCACTTACACCTGAGTCTGTAACCTGTCTAATCTGTCAAAAGAAAAAATCACTGGTGCGTCCTTAATCTTATAGAATCACCAATTCCATCAGTTCGAAAGTCATATTCTCCTCCTCAGCTGTTAAACATAACACTGACCATCAGATGAGGATATTGGGTGTGCTGGGGAGGAACCATTACACGAGCTTTGAGCAGAGTTTATTTGGTCCTTCCTCCAGGATGCATCCTATAGGCACCCAGTTGAATGTTAACAAATGACAGCAGATCGAATGTGGAGCTACTTTTGCTGCCGCAACTCGTCTGCGAAAAAAACCACCGTGGTGAAAAATCTGCATGGCCAGTGGAACGACTAAAGTTCTCAGTTGAAACGCCCAAGTGAAGCGCCTTACCGAAATGCAGCAGAGTAACTAGGGTGACTAAAGTGGTCTAAAGTAAATCTGTAATTCAACTAAGGTATCACAAGTGTTACGCACTTCACCTGAAGTATCAGAAGCCTAATTTGGTCTCACCAATTGCTTCCCATACTTGGACTGCTACCGCAGGAGATTTCAGTATTTTTAGCCAACTGAGATCCTCATCGCCAGGCATGTGACCAGCCGATAAATTATTTGATGGTCGTTGGTTTGTTCGCTGAGCTGGGCAATTTGATTGCAAACGTTTCATCACCAATCGAGGTGACATCATCAGTGCGTTGGTAGGGAGCGTGGTGGAGCTGCCTACCAACGCACCGATGTCACCTCGATTGGTGATGAAACGTTTGCAATCAAATTGCCCAGCTCAGCGAACAAACCAAAGACCATCTATACTACCTGAGCTACCAACATTCTCCTCTGCAGCAATTTAATTGATGGTTGACTTTTCGAGTATGCACAAACACTACAGTTCTCTTAATTGAAAGCTAAAAAAAATATTTTCATTCATAAAAATACCTGGAGTTGTCCCGAAGATGCGCTTTATCGGAAAATCTGCTTGATGCTGCTCCGGCGCTGAGAGCTGTAGTTGAGCGGAACTGTAAGAAAGCTGTTGCACCTCACGGCGGACACCAACATGAAAAGCTTATCAAAACTCCAAATAGCATTACCTTGAGCGTTCAGGCTTAGCATATTTAAACCAATCTGAGTAAAGCACTGTACTCAACTGCATAAGAAATACCAGTGACTGAATTTGGCATGGGCAGTACAGTCACATATTCATACAAAGTCACTCAAACAGAAGTAGTGAGCACGTTTTTGTGACCGTTCAAATATATTTTAGAGGTATCGGTAGTAGTCAACCCTTCGCCCAGTCCGGTTAGGGTACAATTGCAGTAACATTTGCGCAATGCACTAGCGCTAAGGGGATCACATACCTGGATTGTGACCCTAGCTCAACTGAGGTACAAATTTATCTGCCTATTTTACTTCACAATACAAAAATAGATGCAGCATAAGTGAAGGTTTCACAACTTAGCGGAGTGGGAAGAATCCGATTTCTCATGTATACATTCGTCAGCGAGTAGGTCAGAACCAGAAGCCTGGGATCGGGACACGGAGAACTTGTGACCCATTTGAATGAGTGACAAGATCTCCCTCCCACGCCGTTGTAGCTACAAACACTGGTTTGCAGGATTCAGAGTGCGCTCTATTTAAGAAATGTTGTTTTAACCTTCAGAGCTAGGCTCAAATGATGAAACAACAAACTTGTGGGATTGTTTTGCTGCGTCCACTGTGGTATATCTTCTGATCCGATTTGGAGTATCACTAATTCCCAAACTCTATTCTACTAATAAAGTACAGACATTTGTCTGAACAGAAAAATCTCATGGAGTGCTACAGTGGTGCTTCTTAACCAATAAAAAGGAATCTTCTCTAAATGGTCCCACATATCAATGAGATTTACACCTGGATTTCCATTGTTCGGGGTGATTTCTGAAGGTGACGACTGTGCTACTTCTCAAGCGCCATAAAGTTTACTTTCCTGTTATTCTGTAAATAAACGTATCTCTCATGAGCTACGGTCATGATCCATGCAGTCCATGAACCAATCAATTCCTTCTTAGGATCGTTTTTGAAAGTCCATTTTTGGATGAAAAGCAAATCAAGAGGTTTACATCCTTCTTCTAGCAGGACAGGAACATGTAAATTATCACTCACACTTTCCAATATTAGCAGTTCACTCTGCCGCTAGCTATTCCATGCGTCTGACGATTTTTCCCCCATTTTTCCGTAAATTCATAGCTGTGCGTTCAGTGTAGTCGGGTCAGCGTGGAATCTATCAACTGTCGTGGAGTCTAATAACTATCAGTAGCACACTCGTATGTTTGGATGGAAAGACCAGTCATTAAGTCACTTCTGGTATTTTCTCCATACAGATGTATCGGTAGCGGGAGCCTGGCGCACGGTAGTCCGTCTTGAGTAGTTGCTGCGGCAGTTAAGGCCTCCCTTTACATCAGTTACACACATCGAAGCACCTGTATGCGTCATTAAGTCAAACGTTTCGCTGTAACTTTATCATTGCAACCTCCGGTCGTTTAATTACATCTACCTTGGCTTTGTTTATACTAGATCCTAAGAAGAGGGATTTTGATAGCAATAATAATGGGAGTGATTAGGCATGAATGAGGCAATGATGGATAACGGAAGGAGCACAGCTGTTTCAGCTGCTATCGATATCATATTTCTGTCTAATTGTCAGCATTGAGAACTCCATGAGGTCCTTCTTACTCGAAAAGCTCAACAGGTGGACTCTTCACCAAAGCCATGCATCAGCAAGCTGCGGAGCGACTTACGGAACTGTTATTTTCCAAAGATTTCTATAAACAGATAAACAGTGATGATCGAACAATGTGACACCTCCAGATGTCTGCCCGTAAACAGATGTAGACGTACGAACATCCGTGTATAAATTTAGCGAACGATTAGCTACCACTATCCTATGTCACTTGCTTCGACATCTGCTGTCACTCAAAATGCGACCAGCCGTCGATCATAAGCTCAGCTGGTGCGAACTATGAGTTTTCTGACGTTCGCATTACCTGGCAGTTTGGCTTGCTATTATAGTCAATCAGTGAGGGGAAATGACTTGGAGGGCGGATAAAGAGTTGCGAATTCCGCAACCTTATTTGTTCGACATTTGTTCACTTAGACCAAAACAAGTTATATGGCTACGCGACACAGTGAGCGTGGGGTGTACAATTACAGAGTACAGTTACCTGACATCCTGTATTAACAACGTTTTCCTTTGTACTGGAAGACACGTTCAACTTTACTCAAGTGGATTAAAAAGGCAAATCGGTTAGGGCTGTCTTGTCTAGTTTAGCAATAAAAAAACGTGGTCTTTGAAAACTGGTTATCCCGGTAAAAGCGCTCTTTGTGAAGGGGTTACATTCGTTCGCAAACTAAATGAGGGGTCAAAGTACTTGGGCAAAAAGTGCGTAAAATAAACGAAATCCACAAAAACACAAAAGACCCCACAATAAAACCAGGCGAAAGTTTAGTTTGCAAGGAAATTTGCTTCCCAGTATGAAGGCAATTCCCGACCAACATTATTGTTACGTAATTTCGGTTGTCGGTTAACTAGAATAGAGCTGTTCCAATAATTTGTGGTTAGTTTGAAAAAGGTCAACGGATTTATCGCGTTTCAGTGACACTGACTGGCCACGGAAATTTTAAACATAGAAGACTCATTAAGACTGAGGAAAAATCATATCTTGATCTGTTCGCTCAGCCTGGTATTTCGAGTGAGTTGTTTCGGAAGTTTCAAGCGTCAATCCCACTGGTTGATCGTATTCAGAATGAAACGTTTACCTCCATTTCAACAACTTTTAACATCCGATTGCATGCGTTGGTGCCTGGGGTGCTTTGTAAAACCAATAAACATCACTCTAGCTCAAAAGCGAGAGCCTGATCACAACGTAGATGGCGCTAGTTCAGGTTTACTCATTATAGTTACAAAGAAATCTTACTGGTATCCGTTGGCTTTCGGGAAAGGCAACAATATGGTGAAGAAATACACGGTTCACCCGAAACAAGATTTCTGCGTTAAATAGAGTTCCCGCTGTGAACTTACGGAACCAGAACAAAACAGATCTGACACCCCCGAACTGTAAGAAAAGCGATCCGTTTTGCAACCAAGGACCGAAAACCAAATGCTTTCTGATCGCTTTGCATTGACTGAAAAATGTCCATCACGGCTGTCATGAAGTTGTTGACTTCTCACGGCTCTCCGTCAAAGTAAAAACAGCAACTCAACGGCCTTTGTTATGCAGATGAAGAGTGTGATTAATTGTCCCGAGCTTTGAATGATCGCACATGGTTAAAATTGAGCTAAAGCGATTTCGACAGAAAACTTCTGTCCCCTGGGTATGTGGCCTCTCCTCTAGAAGTCATAGGTGACGAAAAGTGTTGCTAGGGCCTCCCCGAGAGGATTCGTTGCCTTGACCAAAGATGGTAAAAGTCGCATCTACACGTCAGCCGATAAGCAATTTCTTGATGTCAGAATGTACATTTGTGGGAGACGCTAACATCAGGTAACAATTTTAGTGCTTGTGCATGCATAATTTGAGGAACTGAGTCGGGTTGGTGATATGCACCACGTTGTAAATGATGCTCACGATGTCTTGTAACTCGATGGTATGTTGGTCACGGGCGAATGTCGAAACAATAGTGTACTCCTTTGTCCATCAAGTGATACATGTGAATTAACCAACAATAGGCCGCGGCAACTTCATTAGGTTTCCCGCGAAACCTGGGATGTAAGAGGATAAATGGTCGCGAATTTACTGATCGGAAGGTCCGTGGTCCGAACCCGACCTCTGCGTCTCGACTTCCCCTGTTTGGGCTTGGGCAACCTGGCAGTATCCCAGCCCTCGTGCTTCCTCCGGGTGGCATAGCAGTCAGGCACCGAAAGGGTACTACAGTTGAATGAAATGTTCGGGAAATGTCTTAACCAGTGGGGTGAGAGCTGATGGTCTTACGGCCTTATTTCTTCCGTACAGCTATTGTGGAGATTGTGAGAGTGAACCGTAGATGACATACATTTACGATGTGAAAATCGATGTTCCATTTGACGGACCACTTTCGACTGACTGGAGCATGTTGGGCGAACAATAGGTTAGCTTTAGAATAAATATGAATCAGATGGTAAACTTCAACTGAGACATAAACCAGGGGACGACTTAGCATTCGGGTCACACTAATGCTCTGTGACTAGTGAAGCTTAGGAGCCGAGATCAAAGAAACATTTCCACTGCAACTTTGCTCGAATCAAATCATTTTTTGAAAAAGTGCTATTCAGTTGCCGAATAGCACGTTGTGCAAAAGTCACACCATGAATGACTGGAAATATGGAGATGATCTTTGTGTTAACCTGCATGTTCGAAATGTTGTTACAAGAGACTAACTTGAGTACCTTGGATTCAGTGCCACATTGATATTCTTCCGAATGATACGGAGCATACAAACTGCCCCGAGAGGACGAAGAGACAGGCCGCAAAACACAGCTAAAGTGGCCTGTACAGTTTTGGCGATCGTTTCATAGATGTAGCAAACACAAAGCTTTATTAGTTATGTGAGAGAGTCTGGAGGCAGCCTGTGCGCTGTATGTTATGCAAAAGAAAGTCAGTATGTTACTGAGTACGAGAGATCCCATGGAGTCTCCAGTTCCCGTTTTTCTAAGGCCGACCAAATTGTTGCTCAAGTTGAGAATAGGTTAGGTTAGATTCTGAGAACTGCGCTCGCCTGATGAGCCACAAAGGGAGCTGAAACGGTAGTGCATTGTCTGCGGATACCGGACAATCGTCCTATGATACTTACACAAATGCATGGAAATTAACCTTTGAAGCGCAAGCAAATGACATATTTCTTAACTAAAGAGGAATGCACATGTGTAAAAAAACAATGACTCAGTCGCTCGCCACACCAGAAGCGCCTATTATGACCACGTGCAACTAGGGCTGTGCACTGAAGAGTCTACGTTCCGCTTGGGGTCGCGTAATTGTGAAAGACACATTTCTGGAATTCGAAACCACTCAAAGCCGTTTTTTCGCCAACGATTTTGCAAGAGAGGGTATTGGAAACTCACAGACTAGGATAACACTGAAACACCCAATTTGTTTTGGATGCTCTGACAGTTCACCGAATAAGCTGACGAAAATGGTTGCGGCTACCATCATAAAGATCTACAAAAACGCAAGTAAATTGCCTGATAAATTCATGTCAGGTTTTTCCTTGAAATATGTCCCAGGTTGAAAGTTGCATTCGCTTTGGGCCGGTCCAAGCCCTTTTTCAAACTGATTAATAATACAAATCTCACTGTTGTTTACAGTATCCAGCACTCTTTTCCTGTTTCCTGTATTTCCTGTTTTGCAAGATACGAGACGAACGCCTTTAATTCGCTACCCACTGTTGCGTTGGTCGTGAAGGCACTCTAAGCTCCGCTCTCGAACACACAGACTACTGATATGGGTATAGTCTTGGCGTATAGACCAGATAAATGAATTGCAGTTCAACTGCAGTTCATACGGCTAGTTAGTGCAGTGTTGGTTGTAGTTAGCTGAACAATAGAACCCGGGTGTGTTCGCGCACTGATCTTGGCTTCACCTGTACTTGCGTTGTACGCCATTCAAGTTAGGCTGTATGGAACGCACCAGAGGACAGAGAGCGTGTGGAGTGACTGACAGGTTATTTGACCTACAGACAATAAAAAGAACCTTTCTAGAGGTTCTTGTCTTCTAAACTGTATCAAGATGCTATCAAATACCACCGGACTCGTTGACTTAAATTTCGCTATTTGAGCAACATCTACAGAGCGTGAACAAGTAAAGTGAACAAGCAAATTTTACTGGAATGACTAGTTCTTTCCCACCGTAGGTGTTTTGTTTGCTCCTAAAACCAATCTTTCTTTCTGCTTACTGTTGCGTGGGAAAACCAATTCGCTGAAGCTAAACAGAGTTGAATGCAGTTTCACACACGTCACACACGACCACTGTTCTTCTGTCGCTGTACTCACAAGACGGCGCCATCCAGTTGGCATGTGCTTAACCACACTCAAGGAGTCCACGTACAAGCTGCATCATCCAGAATGTCCACTTTGTTCCTCTCATTGGTTCGTGCTGTTTACGGACCTTAAGATAAAATTACCTGGAAAAGTGACGTGTTAATGCTGACTATTAGGTGCACGAAAGTTTCATAGCTGCGAGCTTCTGAACTAACCTGGCTCGTTGGTGGTTACCTGCACCATCAGAACCGCCATATAACCGTGTTTTGAGACTACTTGGTGCTGCACTCTACCCGATTGTCTGCGGTCGAATCACATTCCGTGAGCTACCACTTTATAACATAATTAAATGGCTCATATTCGAGACCAGATTCAGTCAACTGACACGCCAGTATACAAAACCGGTCGTTTGTCTCACAAAACTTTTGACTGGGATAGGGCCCGTTCGAAACCCAAAAAGGCAATCCGGTGTTTGTGTCACTCTGCACAAGTTTCGGAAGTAACAAATTACGATGGTAAAAACATGATCGAAATTATGGTTGCGTCAACAAAAACTTCCAAGTAATGTTCGAACCTCTCTACTTGACAGGAACCGGTTGAAAAAAAATAAATTCGTTCAGGCCCCACAAAAATGTTACCTCACAGTTCAAAGGAGTGTTTAACTTCGTAATCGTAATGCTCATAATTATTCAGCTGTAACACCTTTACAACGTTTAACCGACAAGCCACTCGACAAAAGCACGAGGAATGAGATATTGTCGCCCAAGCCTAGACACCACTTCCGAACGACTGGGCTCGCAGCATACCCAGGTAGTGCTTAGCATATGCCACTTGTAGACAAAAACGGACGGCGTTCAGTCGCTCAACATTTCAGACTTTCAGCGCAGTGTAAGACCGTATACCATAACCGCTCAGCTGGGTTATCCCCCTACAGTGTCTGCAAATGTTCCGCGTTAGGCATAACCTGTTGTGTACCAGACATGTGTCCAGTATTTTGGGCAAAATATTGAATAGGAAACAAGCTATTCATGAATGGCCGACCCACGTGCGGGATATAACGACGCTTATGAGAAAAACTGCGACATTCGGGGAAGTGAATGCCGATTCACTCAGTAGAAAAAACTGAATAAACGAAACACATTAAGCGGCATGAATTCACGCTTTACTTCGAATCTGGTATACCGTATAACCTGACCACATTGTTTTGAACCGAAAATCTATTGTAAACTGACATCTGTGGCAAATGCAACATTCGTCACTTAGAAACCGCATAATGCTTCAAGACAGAGGGATATTATTAGTCTTCGGTGTTCGGCAGACCCGGTGTCTCAAATGTTCAAGCATCGGATAAACCTTAAATCATGAGGGTAGTGGCTGAACGCTACATTGATGTGCTTCAGTTTCCAGTGAGAACACCCACAGTTTTGGTGACACCATGGCGTGCAAGATCAACTGGACACAGTAAATATTCCTAGTCGAACTCAGGACGAGAGTGTGTTGCTGAAAAATCCCACTACTGGTGACTAACTAGTGGTTTGCAAGGATGTGGGGACAAAACTGAGACACAACTGGTTAAAACTCAGAAAAGACTGATACTCAAATTGTTCTGTGAGTTCCATTGGGAAAGAAGTCATTGGTGAGCTGAGCTGGGATCAAAGATTTCACTGCCTCCTTTCAGATATAGTGATAGCTGTGCAATCTTCCATGCTGTTCCGAGTGCGTTCTTGCAGATGACCTTGCAGCGGTCACTCAATGGATCACGCCTCACAAATACTCACATCACGTAACAATTCCTGTCCCATCGCTTTCGGAAAGGTTTGGTAACAATCGGTAGATCTATTGCTGAGCAACGTTTCGCTTTTGACACAAAAGCTTCGTCAGGCCAAGTGATTAGGTTACGAGGTTGGTGGAGATTTAAGGCGGAAGGAGAACCAATCAGTCAAGTCAAGCTAAATCTTTGTTGGGTATCGGTCGAGGGGTTTTTGTGTTAGGGTGGGCGACCAAGTGTTAGGCCGATGGGGAACCTACATGGATTTGGGTCCAGCCTAGGGTCTAGTTCTTCCGGTTCGGTTCACGTGAAGATCCCTCTTGAACTTTAGTCGGGTCGGGATTCCACCCCCTGATTCTACCTAATGATTCTACGTGCATTGACACCCGCACACAGTCACGTGTCAACTCCGCTTGTCTAAGACCGCTTTCCATATGCTCGCCAGTTCCACACCCTCGATTCTGTTCACGCTGTGATCCTTGGTGATTACCACCGCCTCGGCTATCAGCCGCTGTGGTGTGAATCGCAGTCCCTGTCTTAAAACTTCCACATTGCCTAGATCTATTGTATGTCCCATGTCTAAGGCATGCACCGCCACCGCTGAGTCTTTGACCAGCATTTGGTATTCTATCGCATTCTTTGGTGGTTTGTTTACTCTCCTCTTATGCTCACCAATTCTGGTGTGCAATTCCCTGGCGGTTTGTCCTATGTAAACCTTAGTGCAATCGTTGCAGTTAATATTATACACACAGTCCCTAGTCCTTTCAACCGAGAGGGGATCTTTCAATCGCACCAAGACTGAGCGAAGCGTTTTTCCCTTCTGGAAAGCTACTCGAATGTTGGCTGAGTTCAGCACCCTTCGAATAACCTCCGATGTTCCTGCTTTATATGGAATGACTGCTGTGCCAATACATTCCTTACTGGGTCTAGATACCGGAGCCACTATCCTTCTTAATTGACGCTTGATCAAACTCACTGGGTATCCTATTTCTTGAAGTCTGTTGGCAATCTCGATTTGAGCTGCCGTTCGGTCGATCTCTTCTGTGCATAGCGATCTGACTGGGTTAAACATAGATGAGACAATACTAGCGTACACAGACTTTTGGTGTGCTGATGAATAGTTTAAGACCTAGTCACTTGGCCTGACGAAGCTTTTGTGTCAAAAGCGAAACGTTGCCCAGCAATAAATCTACCGATTTTTACAAAAACTTTCCGAAAACGATGACTACTCAATCGGTTCCAAGCGTTTTTCAACTGGTTGAAAATTCCTGTTCCACTTGCAACCTTAACCGACAACATATACACTGCAATTTCCCTTCCATTTTTGTTGACGAGGCCACCTCCTGCGTCACGCTTACGAACTTCAACCACATCAGGTCAAGTTGCATGCATGTTCGTGCAATAAGCAAACATGAATCGACACCCCGTTTCCCACTGCACACAATAAATAGGCATGCAAGTCGGCCTAACACATAGCGTGTTCACAGGACAGGAAGTCAACGGAGCTCCACAAGACTCCACGGAAAATTCGGAGCATGTGTAGCAAGTATGCTGAAGAGAAAACACGTCCCGCGTCCGGAAATTCACCCAGGAACTCTCAAAACTTGTCCTTGCACGATGTCACTTCTTGGCTTATTCCCTTCTTGCATTGTATTTATTTTTATCAAGTGCACATGACTATTGTACTCATCATCATTCCGGTAAAACAAACATTTGTCAGTGCTTGTCACCTGATAATCAATCTAATTACGTTACAACCAGAGCACTGGGCAATTGGGTAGCACTCGATAAATCACACTGAGTGACTCGGCCGCACCAATTTGGTGATTCGTGTCGATTAGATGGTCTGAAATTGCACACGTTTATTCTCTCCGATTCTTACGTGCGAATCTATTCCCAGGAGTAGATTTTGAGTACAACAGGCAGTTTGTGGGAAGCGCCTTATTTGCTGATCAAGACCAGTGATCGTCGATTACAGAATGAGGTTCAATAATGCCTCCCCGATCCGGAAGAAATTGGTTAGGTATTAAAATAGTGAAGTTGATGAAAAATGGCTGTCATACGATGCCTTTGGGGTGCAAAACTGTGAATCGCGGGGATTATCAGTACCTGACTGGATCCATGACAAGGCAGTAAACCGAATAATCCGATCGCACTGACTCACCAACTTTATGGTGCTGTTCAGTGTATTTGATGCAGATCATTCCAAAGTATATAGAACAGTGCTTGCTCAAACCTGCGTGAGTGAAATTCTACCTCTGGAATTATTTACAGTGAGCAGTTGTTTAAAGGGCAAGAGACAAGAGGATTTATGTTAGCCCAAAGGCGCAGATCCAAGGGAACTGGTTGGCCGTTTGAGGTGCGTTAGCTTCATTAGTCAGAAGTATAGGTCAAATATACGTAAAAATAAACCGCAGTAATCAAATGGCGAAATGGGGAGGCTCCCAGGTGAAAACTGTTCAGTTGTATCACCCTTCCAGAGGAAGCACGACGGCTGGGATACTGCCAGGTTGCCCAAGCCTAGACAGGGAAAGACGAGAGATGCAGGTCGGGTTCGAACCACGGACCTTCCGGTCGGTAAATTCGCGCTCTAACCACTGAGCCATCTCGCCCCCTCGTAGGTGAAAAGCATAAAAAACTAATGACAAACCGTGTCACTCATCGATGCCCAAACGGTCTTGCCGTAAATTAGGTTATTTAATAATGACCTGACCATTGAAAGATCATGATGGTGGAACCACACGCATAAAGTGAAAAAAACTAGAGCTGCACAAAAGGTTGATTTCTATTTCTGTTTTAGTTTCACAACCTGATTTGCAACCGCGTAATAAGATTATTCGTGTGAAAGCGAGTGAACGATGAGCACATGCCCTCCCCACCGCAGTGGATTTTTAAATGAGGCATCTTTATGCATTCGTTGAGTACACATTTCAACCGGTCCGGTGGCATAATTGAAAGCATGCAAACCAAACCGATGCTTGGCCATACGAATTTAGAAGTTAGCCCTTAACTTGATTCACCTCACAGCTTGTGCGTGGCTATCCTATCAATCAACATGGGTTTCTGATGGACCAGTAAGATCCAAGGAATAAATTAGTGTCCCGCTTTGGAACATTTCTTCCTCTGACCTTAGTCACCAACTAATCTAACAGTTAGGGTTGTGTGTTGTTTAACATATCGTATATAGGTGTCCTTTGTAACAGGTGCATGGAGCCTTTTTCTAGCTTAGAAAGAAAACATACTCAGGAGAAATAAAGCTTGGGGTAGATAGGACTTGTTAAAGAATATCTATGATTGGTGACCCTGGGGAGAGGGCAAGCTAATGAGCGTCAGTTCTCAAGAATAGAAACGTAGGTCTCAGCAACCACTTGTGCGCAGTGTTAGTCATACCTCCAAAGACAACCTAAATACGGGCACACGAAAACTTGAAAAGTTCAACAGATTGGAACAAAATGCACCAGGACGCGAATTACTGTGAATTAAGGGAGGGACAGCAACGGCATTATTCCACATTTATCCTCAAATAGGAAGCTAAGTAACGGAAGCTGGACAGATCCTACAGTGTAGTAGGGCGGAACCAGCTGAAGTACTAGGAATCTCCTTTAAAGATAACCATTTCTCTTGTAAGTTATTCCAATCGTGTCTCATATTTTCTACAAGGTTTCTTCAGCGGGAATCAGAAAGCCGGGTACGATCACTGTGAAAATGAAGCAGCAAGAAACAAACGGGTAATCCCACAGGGCATTTGATAGGCTAGTTTGGTCATCAGGTCGATTTCGATGGGACCCACTTTTACATTATCTGATGGGTGGATGTAGAGTTAAAAATACGTATGAATCCATGAATTAGGCTGCGTCAGCCGTTGCCATTCCCTGAAAACAGCCGTCTAGAAAGCACACATTCACGATGCGAAGCTGATACATCACAGTTAGCGGCGACCGCGCATTAAAGCCATTATCTCCATCACGAAGCTATCCGGATTATCAATACAACAGAGTAGCATACAATCTCTAATTCGATCAGCGTCCTAAACTGAACTGATGGGGCCATCGTCACAAATACGTGTTTGTGCTGTACCTGTTCCACTCATCAGCTGGGAACCAAATAAGGTCAACTGCTCAGCTGAACCGGACCGCCGTTGTCTACTGCATGTACCGTAGTTCTGCATAATCCGTACAGCAGAACGGTCTAACATCAAATCAGCATCTCATTCCATTCGCCTTGCTACATCACGGTATTCGAGAAGTGGCTGTCCATTCTTCTTACCCATACCATCGTGGGGAAAGTGCAGTAGTTGGAACCTTTTTGCCTTGCCAAAGGCCAAAACAAAACAACTTCTGAGGTTCTGTGGCATCGCGGTAAAAAGTATAGGTTAGGTAGGACGGAATCTCTAGTGAATCTTACTTGACCCCACGAAAATTCCCCATTCATTTGCTTACTCCGCCAATGGACTTTTGATCTGCACTAACTAATCTCTACCCGCCACTAACCTTGCCGCAAAGACCGTCCCGTCCTACATTGTATTAACACGTGCCTGTGTGTGAATGTGCGCAGCTGACCTACTCATCCATGCAGGTTCGCAACCTCAACAACCAAATCCCCGCGTAATCAGCTCAAAGGAAGAATAATTTCACAAGATGAGTGCAACTTCTTTCTGAGAAGTCGTTAATCGAGGAGCCAGTCAATACGTGGCGACATGAAGTGGTTTCCGTAATTGAAAAATGAGTGGCCCTATGTCCTCTCTAAGTGAGATCAACCGCCAGTGGCCAAACGGTTAGATGTCCAATCACTGGACAGACGGTCGCGGGTTCGAAACTCTGAGTTTTGCGAGATGCGCACTGCTGATTATTTCCAACAAGGATGAAACAGCTGTACAGTGCTTCTTGCCTTTTCAGCATAGATTGGTTTCACTATTAAGACGACATCTCTAGTGAATGAAATAAAATCTTAACTTGTCTATGGAGTGTTCGGTCTAGCCTGTCACTTCACCATCGTGGGTGCGCGGTTGGAGCTACTGTATTCCAGTCGTGAAATTGTATCACATACTTAATGAGCATCAAGCCGGACAAAAATTATCACCAGTACGTAAGTCGAAATTCTGTCAGTTGCTCAGTTTTTTTTTCTGGAAAAATTGCAGTGAAGGTATGGGAAACCAAAGGTATTCGAAATCATGTACGGGTGTATCCAGAAGGTATAAATAATAGCCGAGGTGACAAATCTTTGGGGAACACACAAGGAGAACCGATGCAAACATGATTTGATACGAAAAGTGTACATAGCAGTTGGCCACAAACAACAAGGTAGCAACGAAAAAGCCCGTTTAGGAACGGCTAAACAACGGTCCGGAGAAAAAACGGGAACCCTGGGTATGCGAAGTGCAAGGAAAGGTGTCACCAGATATATGGAATAAGGACATACCGCCTGGCGGTCCATTTGGGAAAGCGTTCGAGGTACCAATGATAGTTCAACCACGCACTGCACGACTGATTGAGTAGAACGAAAATGACCATATGCGAGAAAGGTATCCAGGAAGTGGATAATAAAAGATGCAAAGATAGATAAATGGCCATTTCGAATAAGAAATGAGGGCAGACGATATGGTTGAACATGTTTCCCCGTGGTTCGAAATACTGATCCGCAACGGGTTGAGCTAAAGCTGAGGGGGTAATAAGATGTACGGAAATGGAAACACGAGCGTGGTGAAAATTCCATCCCAGAACAGAAGTAGTATTCAGTGTACGCAAGTGAAAAAATCGTTACCCTTGTAACAGTGTTGAAGCATGACAGTGAAACTATGCCGCTTTAATAGAATACGCAGAAAACACTCCGTAAAGAACCATATACGTGAGGTTGATTCAGAGACACTTTGCTTTGCGCTTTGGAAAGTAGCAGTCATATCGGCCCAACAAATGTACGCATAATAAATCAGCTGATTAATTAAGTGACAAGATATTGAGATGACAAGTAGAAAGAAACAGAGGCAGCCGAAGTCTAAGCAGACTAAGTCAGACAAAATTACCCGGCGAGACAACGACAGGTGGATGAGGCGAGTTTGGGACACAAGCTAAGACAGATTGTTGGAGTAGCTGAACAAATTCAAACACGCAATCCAATTGGTACAACTTGATAAGTGCAGAATGTCCCCAAAATGCGAGGGCGATGACTCAATTTGGGTTCGTCCTCTTCCTATGGTGCATCGATTCGAACATTAATAATCGTCCTATAACTGACTGTCGTAGAGTAGTCAATGACTATGTATTCCTTATATCCACATCAATATCCTACGAACAGTCCTCCTCCTGTCCTGGCGCAATTATTCTGGTGAGTCCAAACGAACGAGGTTAGGTACTGGACTCGAGTTTCGCTCCTATTAGAGCTTATCAGGAGTTCATATCTGTGTTCATTCCAAGAACAGGGATAGTCATATCGTAATCAAGACTAATCGCCTCAAAACTAGAGTCCAATCGCGCTGCTGTGATGCACGGTTGATTGGTTGGTTCTCGTCATGTAAAACGAATCACTGTTTGAGTTTCAAATATCCTTCCGCGCGTAGGACATTAGCATGAAACCAAAAACCAAGACAGCTGTACAACCACTCGAATGCATTAGCTCCACGCGACTGAATGGTACTCAAGGGTCGGTCATGTCTTCGGAATATTTACCTGGTTTGTTTATCAAAACTCTATGAAACAAAAACTGTTCAATCGGTTTCAAATATTTTTCAGCTGACTGAATACACTCGACGCTGACCTTTTAAATTGGCTCCAACTAGTCTCCGCTAAGGAGAGTGACGTTACCTAAATCAGACAACAAGCCTGATTTAGGCAACGGGTGGAGGACATTGAAGGATGCAAGCAAGTTAATAAGCGGTTATAACGGATACAGTATAACACCGGCTTACTGTGATGGACTGGATAATATGGCTGATATGAGCGGCCTGAACGATGCAGCTGACCAGAACTTTCTATAGAAGGCACTACTGGCATACATTGATTATGTCGAAAACCACAATGTGCGAGGTGTACTCCATAAAATGGATCTCCTGCGTGAAGGCTTCGTTCGAAAACAAAATCTTGTGCTAGGTCTCCAGTTCATGACCGTCTATTCACAATATGCTCCAGCGGCAGTATTTTGATTAGTTATGCCGGCTAGTAAAGCAGAACAGTTAAAAAAGCACTGAATTTACGGCGGTCCGTCTATATCAACGCGTTATTATCGAGCAATTCCATACATCGGAGGTTTTACGAAGTTTTTATGGCTGATCACAGAGTTTATTGCCGCGTTTATTGAAATTGCCTTTGATCTGCAAATAAATCAGGAAGCGCATTCTGTAGAGCTAAATATGCGCTTTGAAAACAGTTCATCTTCCCGTTTAGAATTCTCATTCAGAATTTTTGCGGCTTCTCGAAGAAAATTTCGTTGAGAGTTGGAAACAATTTTCTTCTAGCATTATCAAAGAGGGACGAATTATCCCTATAAGAACCATGCATCAGTAGCCACATGAACAGTCCGAAATAGGGAAAAGCGACAGTGAGCTAAGTGCCACTGGAATTAGTTACATACCTTGCCCTGTAGGGCTTCCAGTCACTTGTGAAATGAATTGGTTGGATCTGAAAATTGGCGAAGATCGCATAGCGCCTAGTTCACTAGAGACCAACTTTTTCTCGTGTTCCATTGCGGAACAGAAAATTTTTTTACCAACAAGAGCTTAAAACGGGAGACAGCCACGCAAAAGTGCCGAGCGTGGCTTGGGGCGCTTGAAAGTTAAACATCAAGTATAAAGTGGTGAAAGACTACAAAAAGTAGGGTTGCCTGACACCAAAACGCCGTTAGTTGCACGGATTTAGCAATGATAATTAGGTGGGGTAAATTAATTGGAAGTAAAATACATGATGAAAAGAAAAACAGGGGTTCGGATTCTTTGACCGAAATACCCACAAATGTCACCTACCTGTTGGTTCCATGACCGGGCGACGCAGCAGGGCTAGTTGTTTGAGAGTCGAATGTTGGGAATACTGTAAAATCGAAATTTCCAGCGCGAACAGGCTGAGTAACAAGGGCGAACGATTCGCTAAAAAAGGGGAAGATACAGACGTAATCAACATATCACACAAACGGGAACTGGTGATCTAACTTCCTGCACGACATGATTCAAGTGATACTCGATAGCACGGACTTAATGATCGGAATAGTAGTGGACACTAGTGGAAAGGCGCAATCCACCAAAACACTAGCCATGCGAACGTCACCCACCGAAACATGCCCGGGTGAACCACAGTGCTACTAGTAAATGACTGATATTCTGATATCCACTTAATATAATAGAAATAATCGTTCAGCTGTAACACCCTTTCGGTGCCTAGCTGCCATGCCACTCAAAGGGACCACGAAGGCAAAGATACTGCTAAGTTACCCAAGCCTAGACAGGGGAAGTCGAAAGACAGAGGTCGGGCTCGAACCACGGACCTTCCGGTCAGTAAATTCGCCCTCTAACCGCTAGGTCATCTTGCCGCCAATTACCACTTCGACAGAGATATCAGGCATTGCTCTTGAGTAAAATGCGGAAACAGGAATGAACAGAAATATACCTGAATGTTGGTGCAGGCAATAAAAAGGTCTCCGAAAAAAGTCAGAAAACGCCCTTATTTTTGGAGATTCGCAGAATTATTAGAGTTTGACTCATATCAAGCCTATGGTCTACCAGCCCCTCCTCAAAATAACAACGTCCGATGCTAAAACAACCAAGGTGATGTAACTGAATTGTGTAAGGTGTCCTCCGAACCATTTACTAGGCCACGTAGATGACTACAAAAGAGGGAGATGAAAAAAAGTGAGTTTATCAAGCCACTTTCCAACTTTAGTTGGCTTTCGTTTTAGCTGAAATTAAGTACTTAGATTAGCATAGGGAATTGTTCATCAAACCACTTCCCGTGTGAACCCTGACTAACGTAGCAAAAAAACGTCGGAGGAATTTATGACATTGGAGGGGTTTGCCGGAGAAGTTGCATCCACTGTTGTTAAAAACAAGCTGAGTCCTAGGTAGGAACTCTTGACAATTATTGGCTTTTCAGACTGTACTGAAAAAATAGGTGATGGAGATGAAACAAAGTCCAAACAATCTTCGGTAATACCCTGAACTGAAAGACGGACCTCTAAAAGCAAAAGGTAGGCAGATGAGAGAATTACATCGAGGAAAACCGTTCTGTCGTGTTGGGATTTCACCTGAAGGTAAATCACTACACAATCGTCCGAATATCTATATATTCGGGGAAAAGTTAAAGACTATAATAACGGCTGGATATTCGTTTTTGTGGCAGTTCTTTCTTGACACTTCTGGTGCAGATGTTAGGCATTTGCATTCCCAGCAAACAGACGAAACACAACCCACCTCGGGTAATTTAAGTAGACGGAATTTCCTACCCGGGTTCATTGTCGATTAAGGTGAAGGACTCTCTCGTTGGCATTGCTAGCCGGTACCTGATGGACCAACTTGCCGACTTTTCGTGCCTAACTTGGTATCTACTCAGCGTTTATACGCCAGGCTGTAGGACTCAGTTACCTGAGTCACACAACTTCTCGCACCAGACCCGCTCAAACGACGTAATAATTCTCGAGTGTGCACTCCGTTTGTCCAGGCCCCTGATCGCGTCCGAGTTAATATGGGAGTCTGTTCTTATTTCAACCGGTCTGTCACGCACGCACAACTACACACACATCAACTACTTTGATAGAGGGATTGTATTCCAAGAACCGAAATTCTTAATTTTATCAGCGAAAACGTATGTCACCAAAGTGAAATGAATAATATGGAAGTAACCTGTCAGTCAGGACCACTGTACCACTCGCACATGATTGAGAACGATGATCATCTTATTACCAGGTAGCTGTTCCATAGACTGTTATTGGCACGCATTACGATTACTTTCAACTTCCAAATTTTTGGTGTGGTAAAACTACTTATGTGGCATCTGCTCTGGCATTGATAATTTACTATCATAGTCTTGCCAAAAGCGAGCATTCCCCGTTTTTCGCTAGCATCATCTTGATCAACGAGTGCACGCCTCTTGACCAGGGCTGAATGATAGTTCATTTTCCTTCCCAGAGGTTCCGCAAACAGCAAACTAATCGTTACGGGAACATACAACCAGCCTACTAAGAAGAATCTTGACAGCATACATAATCGGTCCACAAAAAAGCATATTCAACTGTAAAATGGTAAGGAGCAGCTAGACAATGCAAATAAAACTTGTACAATGTGGCAAGATTAAGGTATGCACAGGGCTGAACAAGAAACACACCGGGGGTATTCACCCATATTTCATCTTGAGCCAAACCTAATAACCTGGTATGATAGCGTCCCGCACGTTCCAAGTTACCCATCGACCCAATCAGGACAACCACAGGGTTGTCGTTCCAGGCGATTGGAAAACCAATCACACCGCTCAAACGGGAACATGTAGGCCAGTTCAAGTGTGACGTGCAGGTACGTCCAGAAGCGTTGGTGGTTTCGTGGTGACATGGTCCAGAGCCCGGTACGGCCAAGGATATAGGCTCCTGAAAAGCCTTAACAATAGACTAGATAAAGATACCACGCCCGATACAGAACTGTTGTCACGTATTTAGTTGTTTCGACTGGCCTTCTTGGCTCGGCGCACGTAGCTGGGCCTCATATGCAAAACTGAGAAGAGTGAAAGGGATTATTGTTCCAGGCTAACGAAGACAGACCGTTTACTTTTGCAATATTTCGACCTTTAATCCCTGTAAATCCTCACTGATTCACCTCAAACAGGTTGTGATAACTTGTAGCGCCGACGTGTTCTGATTAAACAAGAACAGCTTTGTTAAATTCGGGAAGTGTCAATTAATCCCAGCGTTACGTAAGTCGGACCAAAGGCCAGCAGTCAGTCTGTGAAAAAAGCCACGAAGAACTGTAGAGCCATATTACCCTGCAGCAATGGTTGGGTCATGCCTTGCCGGGACTGGACGCAGTGTCTCGCAAGCGGTTGCCGTCTGACCAGTTCGTCAGAGGTGTGAAGAAGGCGTTTGATGCCCAGTTGCGGTCACCAAGAGCAACGGGCCAGTCGAGTGTGGAGAAGCTGGTGCACCTGGCACGGGAAGTGGCCTAGGCGCCACTGGTCATGTTGCAGTCGCAGGAGAAGAGGGAGGATTCACCAGTGGAGGATCTGTAGACCAAAGTGGACGAACTGATCGAACAGCTTGAAGCCATGAAAATAGAATCGCGGAGACACTCGAACGAGCCGGTGCTACAACTATGGCACCGTACCCGACCACATGTGAACGCTTTGGATTAGTCCTCTTAACGATTGCGATTAGTGCTGCGACACAGGCTATGGTACAGGCCGTTATCAAGGTTGACGGGGAAAAGGAGCTGTGCCTAATTGAAGCAGGAGCCGGGGTGTCACTGAGGCAGAGAGGACGAAGCTGAATGCAAACCGCGCATTAGCCGACTAAAAATTGACGGATTGTAAATGCACTCAATGCACCTAGGCGACAGGTTGATGCAGCACGAGTTCCTGATCAGCCCAGACAACTTTCGGTGCGGAATTTCTCAAGAGCGCAGAACCCGTGGTGGACCTAAAACTGTGCAAACTGATGACAAAATATGGCCCAGTCAAGCTTGAAGGTTATCCAAGCACTACCGTGAACGAACTGCGTGTCCGAATGCTTCTGTGTTGTAATGTTCCGTCAGTACAGTCTGTGGTTGAGAAGTACGCCGAACTGTTCACAGGCGATGAAGATCCGTTTGGCTTCTGCTCATGGACTGAACATGAAATCCCCTCTCGTCCGAACACTTTCGACCCTACGGCCACGGCCACGGCCGCTACCGCTCCATCTGGGGGAGGAGGTCCATAAACAAGTTCAAGAGATGTTGGAAAATGGCATGATCCAGGAAACCAGCAGTGCAGACAACTCCGCAGTTGTGCCCTTGAAGAAGGCGAACAGAAAATACCGATTTTGCATGGACTTCCGAAGTTTCAATGAACTAACCATAAATTGGACTGTAGCTGTCCCTTCGGTTGCGGAGATTACCGATTCGCACTAGCAACCCCGATAGTTCACGATGTTTGACTTGCGTTCCGGATACTGGCAATTAGCCATCAAGTCAGAGAGTCGGGAGAAAACGGCGTTCACGGTTGGGGACATCCAGTATCAATTTAGACGACCGTTTGGTCTGTCAGGGGCATCATTCACATTCAGACGCTTGATGCGCGGTTTAACGAAGGGATTACAGAATGTTGCCGTGTGCGGAGCTGATATCGTTGTGTACAGCAATTCGGAACGAGAGCATGCAGTTCACTTGAAAGCCGTACTGAAGTGTATTCGGAACATTGGCCTGCGGATAAATGAAGTCAAGACACAATTAGCTCGAAGTTCGGTGACACTGCTCGGGCATAAAGTGAGTCACGGAGAGGTTAGCCCACTTCCAGAAAAACTGGCAAAGATCTAGGACTGTACAGTCCCTAATTCCAAGCGGCAGTTTTCGGACGAGCGTATAGTACAGCCAGTTTGTCAAGAATTTCCGCAAGTTTGCTGCTTCACTGTACAACTTAATGCATCAAGAAGCGCATGGGGCCTTCGAAAGTGTCAAAGCGTAGATGCTGGATTACCAACTGACCCTCAAACTACCCAGGGTCGGGGAGATGTTTACTGTTGCAACGGACGCTAGAGACTACGGTATCGGTGCAGTTCCAAAGCAGAGGAATGGGGTCATCGAATATTCCAGTCGTGTCCTGACTAATGCTGAGCAGAAGTATTCAACTATCGGGAAAGAATGTTTAGCGATCGTCTGGGTCCTGGATAAGTTGAGGCCATACTTGCTGGGATGAAGAGTTCACGCCGAGACTGATCACAAACCCCTCGGGTGGATCAGGACGATCAGAGATCCTCACAGAAAGCTCGCGCGCTGAGTACTCCTCTTGCAAGGGTACGACTTCACGATCCGGCACGTGCCAGGCTGATTGGCTGTCAAGTCATCATCATCATCATCATCAAAGACAGCAACATCAGTGTTGACACTGATGCTTCACTGCTGTCAAGACCAGAGGTTGAAGATGAGGCCCCGAAGATCATGATTGGCGCCAATAGCATCCTCGTTGAACTGAATCCCGGAAGGTTGGCGAGACTACAGCAGTAGGATTATGTAAATCGGAAGGTTGCAGCCGCCTTGTTGGATGGCAGGATTATTGAGAACGGGGAGGGAGAGAAAGACTGGAAACGTCCCATAGTTACTTTGATACGTTGAGTCTGAGTGAAGCTGGCATAATATCCTGGAACGCCATCTGATATTGTGATGCCCGCGATGAGTCGCGCCTCGAGACGAGGTGGAACACACAGGGTGCAACAAGACATACGACTTACCTCGGCAGAGGGTCTACTGGCCCGCGATGAAAAGTGAGCTAATGGATTATGTGGGGGTGCCTGTGAGCGGTGCCAACTGATGAAAGGGGATACGACAGGGACAACTCGCCCCAGGACGCCATCCGTGTATCAGAGATTGGTGAGTTATGGTCCTTCGACATCATGAGCCCATTTCCGGTGACAACCAGCGGAAATCAATATGTCGTAATAACGACAGAACACCTGTTGCGCTGGGTCGAGGCGGCGGCCGTACCAAATCAACGGGTAATGATGACCAGTGGAGTGGTAATGCACCGCATTGTGGCCAACCACGGGGTGCAAAAATGATCCATACGGATAAGGGGCTATGCCTTGAAAGCGAATAGTTTAGGAGTTGCTTGCAGAAGCTGGGCATCAGACGAATACGACAGGCACCCTATCACCCGCTGGCGGTCAAAGGAGGTGACTGGGAAGTGAAATTGCCGATAATGTTGTTGGCATATCGTGCATCAATCCAGATAACCACAGGCAAGTCTCCATTCATGCTAATGTACGGTCGACATCCGTGCCTTCCAGTTGATCAGAAAATTGGGTTGTGGCCGTCAACACACTTGTATCCGGAGGAGCTAGGAGAGGAAAGGAGGAAAGCTCGGGAAAACTTGACCGCCGTTCGGGAAAGGACTAGAGAAAAAACGACAAGTAGAAATGCACGACAATTCCCCATAGGCGCGGAGGTCAAGTGGAAGGATCACCAGAATCCCGGAAGAAGTGAACTGGGGTCGTGGAAGCTGGATAGTCAATGGCAAGGCCGTTACCAACCGCCGGAGGGACGTCTGTGCAATCCAAGACGATCGGGAGTCGAAAAGAGTACACGGTAGTCAGCTTCGGAAATGGCATGATAGACCCGAAGAACTGCCGTACAGACCAGCTGCTGGGGCCGACCTGACGGAGGAAAGTGGAAATCAGTGGCATGCATGCGCTCTTCGAAGGAGAAAGGTGTGTAGCGGCATATACTACTGATGAGGCATGCGAGTAGTCTGTGGTCGAATCTCTGCCCCGCGTCTAATGGAAGGTGAAGTTTATTACAGAACGTGTGGAACTGCATTGCATTGTCGTTTAGTTGTGTAATAGTCAAGGAATATCCACGAAAGTTCCAGAAGACGCGTGAGAATGTCCAGTTTTTTTAAAAGACGTGCATATGAGACGTTTGCCTTCCTGTCCAATAGCTTGTAACTGCTTAGTCGGTGTTTACTAATAAACAAGTTCGCGGCGAAGAGCATTCCTCCTTTCATCAAGGCACTTCTCACGAATGTCAGATGTTTCAAGCTCGCAACCTCCCAGCTAGTAGTTTCAGAAAACAGCGTTCGATCATGGGTGGCTAATCAGCTGTGTGATTTCGGCAGACAGTGTCTTCATCCTCACATCGAATACCTGAGACCCCCCTGGGGTAATTCTACGCCCCGCGCGATTAGGAATCACTGGTGTAGTTGCTGGCTGGAACAACGAGCACTAAGTTCTCGCATATTACGGATACAGCACGGTGTAGTTCATAGGCTTCGACGAAGGATGCAGCTGGAAAAGAAAGCACACTGCTGGTTCCAATCTGAGAGTTGGAAGGGACATCCTATCCTGTTTAAACCCATTGGAGGAGAAAAAGGGGTATTTCCCATAAAGAGGGAAAGCCCCAAGAGAAACCGCTTTCCAAGAATGTCCACATAAGTGTTCAACAGTGGTCACTACCCGGTGTTAAATTCCCTTCGAATAGAGAGCGCTTAAGAAAGATCAAACACCTGTTTTCCTCCTTTGCCGACTACTAGCGAAGTTACTGGCGCACACACTTATGATTGTTGATGGTGTTTCAAAACCTGAGATGAGACACCGAGTAGTTGAAACAGTGTTTGCCAATTCACTAGATGGAGTGCCCAAGTAACTTGGTATCCGAGGGTGCGAGGTTCGTTGTCTCATTTTCCCCAGGTTCAGGAGTAGACAGAATGCTGGGGAAGGCTACTGACCACGTAAACAGGCAAACAGCTTTTCTGAAGTTCTTGACGAGCTTGCAAAATAAAAATAACCAGCAGCATACTACGTACCAAGTACACGGACACGGAGGATGCTAGCGTCAAAAAAGGTGAAAAAACTAAAGTAATTGCAGATCATACAGCACTTACATGCGGATGTACGTGAAGCATAGATAGCTGCTGGTACCACCAAATAGAATGAAATACCCAAAATAAGATGGGTAAATGACATACGGCTGCGCCCGTAGACCGATATACATTTAGATTCATACAAACGGCGTACCAACTGTGTCAGAAGCAAGGTCAAAGCACAGAGCACCGTTGGATGAGGCACTAAAAAAGTAACAGAAGATAAAAGTAGAGTGACAGAAAAACTGTCAAACGAAATACCAATTGACACAATAAAAACGGTGGATGAATGCGGCTAAACAAATACAGTTAGATGAGTGATAGAAGTTGGTGCTCACCTCCCAACACAGGAATATACGGGAAGTTTACCGAAATGTCGGTGAAATAACTGCCGTGGGCCACAGTGTGCATGAAGGACTAACTGAAGTAACATGGTGTTCTGAAGGTAGAAGCATACCCAAACAAGGTCAAAAGAATGCCAACAGTTTTAGCAAGCCGTTCTTGTACCTGTTTAGCAGATAACAATAAGGACAATCCTTTATATTTTATTTCACCCAGAAGCATACTTCGATAACCTCGCTTTTGACCACTTGTGCCTTCAAGCGCGAATCCTTGTTAGTTTATCTTTCCAGCAGCTGACAGTCAAGTCTACAGGTGTATTGACGTAAACGGTGATGATGATTGTGTTAATGAGGCCCGGAAGTTCACCCTATGTGCCAAAAATGTACACAGCACAGAGCAGTACAGTACACAGAGCACTTAACGAAGGAATTAAAACCGACATGTACCTGTGTACTTTATACCGTGATCTCATTGAAGCTTTGTCATCTAATTTATGCTTTGAATTATCATTCTTGATGAATCCCAAAGGTCTAGCATATATAGTACCGGATAAAAGATACACACGAGTCATTCAGTGTTAGTGCGCATCACAGCACTTTCTTAAAGAGCTTTGGAAATATGTGCGAAATGCTAATAAGTAGGGTATTCAGATTTCCAAGAGGCAAACGTTCATTGAATCTATGTTCAGTTTTGATTTCATACACACCGAACTGCTGAAACATCGTTTTGAAAAGTCATTAAAAGCAATTCACAGATGTAACCGGTGGTTACTTCTGAGGTGTACTCTCATAGTGTGGTGGTTTGTGTACCTCGGCGATCCATGGAGCTATACTGGGTGGTGTCCGCGCGACACTCGCAGAGCCTCTCATACAAGATTGGTCAATGGTTAGGTGTCTGACGAACACAGTCTCCTGGACCTCCAAGTTGCGGGTTGGAACACGTGTGGCGGCGTGTTCCGTAAAAATGTTGACGTACTTGAATTTCCAGGCAAGCACTGCTTCATTGCGGTCAGTCTTTTGAGCCAAAGGCTTTGGTTGAGGACCATATTCGTCCCCCTGTCTAGGTGTGGGCGCCCTGGCAGTATCCCAGCCCACGTAAAACAATGAACTGAACATACACAGATGAATACGTGCCAAGTCGGCCGTCGCGTTGTGCCATCAGCCGGGTTGCCCTACTGGCTACATACAGCAAGGCGGTTTTGCATCTGGCACGGTGCTATCAGGCCAACTCAAGCACTGGATATCAAACCGAACAGTGGTACTGCTTAAATCTCCAAGAAATGTTTCCGGTCCGGATGACCGCCCACCCGCCTTGTTCAAAGAAAGGGGTGAAATATTCAGTCAGCGCCTGTCTGATCTGTCTGCCTGCATTGGAAATAGTAGACTGCCCCAGGCAACTAAGAGGATAGCGCCCATTTTCAAAAAAAGGACTGATAATGAGTACGCTAACCACAGAGGGATCGGCTTAACCCCGCTGTAACCAGACTTTAGCGTCATTTATCGTCGTTCGCCTTGTGGTGATTCGTGAAACACTGACTCGAGAGCAGCAAGCTAGATTCAGGCCCGGTAGGGGTTGCGTCGACCAAATCTCCACTCCCCGCCAGGTGCTACAACAACGACTCACGTACACACGACTCAAAACTTAAGTATTCTTGGATTTTCAAGGCGCATTCAACTCGGTTGACCGGTCTGTACTCGTTAACACGTTTGTCTATCAAGGAATGCCTTGGAAGTCTGTGAACACAATAATTTTTTCGTATCCTCAGACATCTTGACGAGCGAGAGTGTGCGAAGAGCTCCGTACGCGAGGCAGTGTTTTCGTCAGAGGTGCCCACTTTCCTTAATCCTATTTAATTTCGTGATCGATGAGATAATGAGACGAACGTTGTAAGGTCTTCAAAACCTTGGTGTTCAAATTGCCTCTGACAGAAACATCGCCGATCTGTAAAATGCAAAAGACATCGTTCTCGTCTTTAAAGAGGAGATCGTGCAAGTGTTTTTGGATGGACTGTACTTTCGCATGCGCTTGGCATCCACAAAGTGCAAGGTCGTGCTCATGGACATGCAGTCACTGAACACGCCACTTACAATCCAGGGGAAGGCACTGGAAGTTGTGGAGTGTTTAGCATATCTCGGAAGTTATATTAGTTCTGATTGTAGTGTGACAGATAAGGTCAATTCACGAATCTACAAGGTTTGCGTCGCGTTTGATAATTCGAGACACCTTTGGCATCAAATTGGTATATTCCCGAGTATCAATGGACGTATTCATCAAACTACAGTACGGGCTGTTTTGTTCCATGGATGTGAGACCTTGCCTGTTGGAGCAGCGGAACTGAGACGTTTTAGGTGTTCGATAATCGTTATCCCAGAACCATAGTTTATGTGGGCTGGTGACCGAGAATATGGAACGGGGTAAGTAAAAAGCGAGTTTTCGGTTGTGCAACGGGGAATTTTATCGAAGAATATGTCCAGCACGGAAAGCTGCATTGGTTAGGCCATGTATTGCGTATGCCGAAGAGGGTGCTGTTTTCCGTGCCCAATTCAGAGTGGCAGGCGCAGAAAGGTGGCCAATCCTTGGCCAGGATCAGAAGGGCATGAAAGGCAATACGAAATGCTTTGGTGCTGTCTGTGCTAGTCGCCTTCCAGGATGGGGATCGCTTGATCTACACCATGCCTGGTTGGAGACGCCACAAGATGTGGCTGCTAATAGATGTCCTTGGCGTTGTTGTTATCAGTTTCTATCGAGATTGTTTGAATGAGCGTCTGGCGGTGTAGGCATCTTGGAATGTTGTTGTAGACTAGCACCAAGTCCCTTCCACGTACAGTTTTACTCTTTTCTTCGCAATAAGACCTTCAAATAAATCACGGTTGTACGGCGGCGGAGCATCGGTGTTGAGCACTGATGTCATGCTGTCGATGATGACGATGATGAGGTGTATTCGAAAAACGTGGATTCAAACAATGATGCTCCACGGTCACTGTTATTGATCGTAACTAGTTCTCACTGATGAGTTACGATGTCGATGTGAACATAACAGTCCGTGTGCGGAATAAACGTCGCATAAATTACAATATCATTTACCAGAGCAAAATGTTCTGTGAAAAATTTGTCGACTAGGGCACCAATAAAACCGAGAGTTCCGGGAATGTGGGGAGCAAGTTGTTGAGGTTTACAACTAACCAGATAACAAGTACCTTGAACATGAAACAGTCTCCCTTATTTTATGTTTGAGAACCAACACCTGCCTCGATGTCCTCTGCACAAAGACTGAGCAGGATACATGTGAAATTCAGAGCCAAGTCAGCAGACGGCCTCAGCTTACGGCATCCCGAATGGAACATGGTGATGTACGGTGACGATAAAACCTGCGGTCCAGATATTGAAGATGGTTAGGCACAGTACGGACAAACTAAGACGGAAGTCACCATAACTGAAGGCAAACTGGGTCTTTTATTGTTTGGAATTTTATTTCATCCACAAGTAAGCCTTGTATGGTTATACCAAACGACATATAAACCAGGATGCTGGATGGCGAACCCTCTCCATTTCGGTGTGGAGGGCAGCGCAGCGAATCATGAAAAATGAATGGTCGCAAAGGCGTTTCCCACATAACGTGCTGGACGTTGGCCTCACGTGATGGTTGCACTGAAGGTCTCTTGCGACCGTGCCATATCACGAACGTTTAGTTTAAAGATTCAGGCGTGAGAACATACCAAAGCGTGATCATCACGTTCTCCGTCGTTTTAAACCATGTTACTGGGCGCTTACACCAGGTTTTGCCCTACAGCACATCTGACATAGGCGGTATGATGCGAAACATTTACCTGCGTCGTCAAGTGAGTGGAAAACACTTGGAACCGATTGAGTAGTCATCGTTTTCGGAAAAGTTTGGTAACAATCGGTAGATCTATTGCTGAGCAACGTTTCGCTTTTGACACAAAAGCTTCGTCAGGCCAAGTGATTAGGTTACGAGGTTGGTGGAGATTTAAGGCGGAAGGAGAACCAATCAGTCAAGTTAAGCTAAATCTCTGTTGGGTATCGGTCGAGGGGTTTTTTGTGTTAGGGTGGGCGACCAAGTGGTAGGCCGATGGGGAACCTACATGGATTTGGGTCCAGCCTAGGGTCTAGTTCTTCCGGTTCGGTTCACGTGAAGATCCCTCTTGAACTTTGGTCAGGTTGGGATTTCCACCCCCTGATTCTACCCCTAATGATTCTACGTGCATTGACACCCGCACACAGTCACGTGTCAACTCCGCTTGTCTAAGACCACTTTCCATATGCTCAACATAACGCCAAAAAACTTTCGGTGGACAAGGATATCCGGCCCCGGGCCATTTGTTCGGATTCTTCCATATAAATATTAGCTAAAATTGGGGATATTGGAGATCCCATTGCAAGACCTTGTTCTTGTGAGTAAACAGTTGTGTCAAAAACAAACTGATCGAGATTCAAACACACTCTAATGTCCTCCACTATTTCACCCACCGAGAGCTGTGTCCGTTCCCTAAGTGTCGTGTCTGCCAGTAACAATCTCTTTGTTACCTCCAGAGTATCTGTCCTAGGGATGTTTGTGTACACTGAGGCTACGTCAAAACTCACGAGGACTTCGTCCATGTCCACGGGAAGCCCTGCGACCTTATTGGCAAAGTCGTACGAATTCTTAATGAAGGTGCTTGATTTCCCCGTGAGTGGTTTTAGTATATCAGCTAAGTATCTGGCTAGCTCATGTGGTAGCGAACCTATACCATCCACTATTGGTCTTATCGGAACATCTGCCTTGTGGATTTTTGGCAGTCCGTAGAGTCGTGGTTGAATCGCACTTTTTGGGTACAACCGATACCACTTACCTTGTCCTAAATGGTTTATCACTGATCACAAATATTTACCAACTTCAACCTTACTCTTATTCATTATCGAAGTAATACTGCTACTGGTAATTTGTCGATAGGGTCCATCGGCGAGGTGTTGCCTGACCTTTTGAAAATAGTCGGTCTTGTTCATCACTATTGTGGCTTTACCTTTATCGGCCTTAGTAATGACAATACTATCTACCTGTCTCAGAGTGTTCAACGCTCTCCGCTCTGATGGTGCGATATTCGGAGTTCCCGGCTGTTGGGGTTTTAGGACCGTGACCAATTGTGCCCGCAGCTTCTCAGCTTCAGCTGAAGGAAGCTTTTGAAACACAGATTCGACACTTGGGATTACTTCCTCCGCTCTTATTATCTTTTTGCTCACGGCGAAGTTTAGTCCCTTTTCTAGCAGACAGCGTTCGTCTTCGCTCAGTGGTCTATCTGACAAATTAACTACGCTACAGTAACTGGTGGATGGTTTGGTCCTTTCTGTGGCCTTTCTAGAGCCCTGAGTCATGGAAAGTAGCTGACCGAACTTACGTATGTGTCTATCCTTGCACTGCCGGCCCTGCGTAAGCTTCACTTCTGTGGACTTGGTGTCGAACACCTGGAAGTCGGCGGGTGAGATTGCGGTCTGAAGATCGTGGCCGAAGCGACTGGCGTGCCGCCTTAAATCCCGACCAACCTTGTAACCTAGTCACTTGGCCTGACGAACCTTTTGTGTCAAAAGCGAAACGTTGCTCAGCAATAAATCTACCGATTGTTACCAAACTGTTCCGAAAACGATGGGTGAGTGGACCTTTAGAAAATGCCACAACCTGGGATCGGATATTTATTAACCTTGGTCGGCAATCTCGTTGAAGTGAATAGATGTAGCATGGGTTCGTATCCGAGGGCTTTCTGGACCAATCGCTTACTGAAATGCGTGTGTCCACCGAATAACTAGCTATGCAAGATAATACACCATTTCAACATCAAGTGAATAAATTATAATCCCAAGAGCAGCAAAGATCATTGCAAGAGCAGAAGTAATCCAAACCACTGGCGCTCCTGTCACCTATTGGTTGGTCATGTAAAACAAAGCACTGGAATGCAGCTGGAGTATCTTCTTGAAGAGCGCGGTGCACACAGGACACTCGCGTGGGAGTAGGAAAACCAGTTCGACCGAAAACCAGCACATGGCTGCACAAGCACACCGGTCGAACACTCTTAAAGAAGATACTCGTACCGCATCCCAGTGCTTTGTTGTACATGATAAGAACCAATCAGTGGATCATACATGACAGGATTGAGATTGGATTGGACTTTTCCTCATTTCAAATTCGAAATGGTAAAGGTATCGGCTAAATCCAGTAGCAGTTCCAAGACGCACAGAGATCACCAAGATGTACAGCTTCTATGCTCGATAACGCAAGCGACTGCATTTTGGTCTGTGCCGCCGTTTATTATAAGTTTAGGGTCTGAATGGGGCGAACCGTTAGGGGGAAGCAATAAAAAAGTGCCTAGATTGGAAATATCAATGTGGTATGCCTCACAAAAGTTAATAGGCACGATTTTGGTAATGTGACACGGTTACAACAGTCTACCAGTGATATGATAAAGCAACGTGTACAGTCAGACATTTATTCAATTCGCTGCACGAAACGTGTAATCCACGTTCACGTGAGCTGTGTGGTCGAGCAACCTCTGTACCCCTAATTTTTGGGCGCAAACTGTGCACAGACGAGTTTAATGAACGAATAAAAATGCATTTCTTGCTTCACGTGACTTGCTTCTTGGTTCACGTGACTTACTAGGATCCATGAACTCCATGATAAGGAAGAAGGATACGGCCAATGTGCCAGAAATGTAGAAGGATGTGAACCAACTAAGAAATAGAGAAACAGACAGGAGGGCCTAGTTCAATTAACCAGTTATTTCGGGTTAAAATAAAACAAGTTAAGACATGCGAAGGAAACGATATACGTACAGTCGTGTGGCTTTCAGTCCTATTACTTTTACAAAGCTTAGGAGTTTAAACGGACGATGCGAATTCAGAGCCCGCAATTACCGTCGACTGGTGACCAGAGTGGCTGTCAATGCAAGGTACCCTGAGACACAGCCAAAAAAAGTCCGAGAATCACTCGTACATTCATCAGATCCATCGTGACCGGAAACCGGCGACACCATAGGTACTGGTGTCCACAGTTGTTCTACCAACCTCACCACCGACTGCTTCCAACAATACTCCAGAATTTTGTTCACTGATAAAAGGGCATTCCATGTTTGCCACTAACAAGGGTGGCATTGCGCGTTCCTTACATCCAATCTGATTAAGTATGAATCCGTACCAGATGCCATCGTACACCTTCATACGGTTGCGGGGGCTCAATAAAGTACAGTTCACATTAGTCTGCAGACTACTTCACTAACATACAGTACGAATAAGACAGCTAAGTTAGAAGACCCATATAGGAACTCTTACCCAAGTAGTCGGGCAATGCTTGGAGGTCTATCGGCTCCTGGTAAGGCTACCAGGGATGCTCAGTATTTTATTCATCTTTAAGCCTGTTCTTGACTTAAATTAGATGACTGCATCTTCGCATAAATTAGGCAATTGTGGTAAGTTAATTTGTGGGTAACAGGTCGGATGTTTCTCTAGAACTCAACTGGTCGGGGGCTTATCAAACTGGTGCGAGGGAGAGGAAGAACATGAGACGTTGGGTTTTAACAGTAAATTCGTAACAAACAATTCTTTTCACCCCATCACTAAGTCAAATGATCAACCAATATGTTTATAGAAAGAATTTGCCTTCTAATTTCTCTTACACTACCCATCACTCTCCTGTCCACCACTCTGACGTGGTGGACGGGGTTTAGTGTTCCAATGATCCAGAGGGCTACATTGTCTGGAACTCTGTTCCACAAGGTGCAGCCATGTCAGAAAGGGCAGAAAGAAGCAGCTAGAAGAAGACTAGCGAGTCCCCCTACTACGACCAACTGTAATGCGAGGTGGAAGTAAAGTCTTACTGTCCTCTGAGACAGGAGTGCTAGGGCGACCATCGTCTCCATAGTTCCTCAGGGGCAGCAACATCAGTGTTGACACTGATTCTTCACTGCCGTACAATCACAAAGTTTGTCTAAATGTATATACGTAGTACACTACTCATAAGGTTGCTGAAAATTCTTCGACAGCCCACGACCCTTCTTCTTGTCTAATTGTATTTAAAACCTTAGAGTCAAAAGAAGACAAAAAACGTGGGTGAAGGAGAGGACCTGGTGATGACCTATCGCAAGCATTCTGAAGTTCTTACACCTCCAAGCGTTCAGTCAATCTGGAAAGAAAATGACACTACAGACATCAGTCAGCCGTCATTTCTTGCAATGTTTCCAGCCAAGCGCAGGTGGGGTCACGGGGATCCCATCCTGGAAGGCGCACTGTACCAACGGCATCCAAACTCTTTGTAATCTCTTTCACACACCCCTGTCAAGTCATAATATCTCGCGGTTTCCGGCATTCTGAAGAAGGCACGGAGAACAACACCCGTCTCCGTAGACGGTGTTTCGGCATGCGCAGTACATAGCAACCGTAGTTGGTGGAGCAGTATCTGTTCCGCGATTGAAGTATCCACCGCACAACCAAATACCCGCTCTCTAATTAACTCTGCGAATCCGTTGAGGCCATTCGACACCAGCAACGCTTCTAAGGCGCCTCATATCCACTGCCTGCAGAGGCCATATCTCGCAACCATATACCAACAAAGCCTGATACACACGACCCTTGAGACCCAGTGATATGTCTTTTTGACGCCACAAGTGAGGCAAAATAGAAAAAGTGATTCGGGACTTCAAGATTCTTGCACTGACTTCATCGGACACATTTCTTCAAGAGCTAATACAACTGCCGAGGTATGTGAAGTTCTCCACAACTTCCGGTGTTTATCCTTAGATTGTAAAGGGTATGTTCAGATACTGCACGTTCTGAAGCATAAATTTGCACTTTGAAGGTGATAAGGCACGTGCCAAAAGATGGTATGATGGTGGTCAGTCTATTCAACAGGGCTTGTGCTCCACTTTGGTCTCAAAGGATGAGGTTAATGTTATCTGCGTACCCCAAATCGGCAAGCCTCGCACCAACGACAATTCGAACACCGAGGTTTTGAAGACCATCCAGCGTTGGCCTCAATATTTCATCAGCGACTAAGATGAACAAGAATGGAGAGAATGGATATTCTTGTCGGACAGTTGTTGTAAAGGAGCTTTTGGAGAGCTCACCATACACTCACACCCAGAAGTATGAGAATATAGGGACCGAATTACGTTTACAAGCTTCTGCGGCATATCCTGTTGAGCAAGTGTGTACCTCAAACCAACCTGCTCGGCCCGGGCAACCGCGGGGTATCATTCGCCCCCGCGGCTATTCGTTCACCGGCCATCACCCCCAAATATCTTTCAATGTTCCATGTTTAAACTTCCACCGAGAGAAACAAGCCAAAATATTGTCTTGCTAAATTCAAACGATCTGATCCGCGCTGCGTCCTTCAGAGTAGTGCAAGTCGAAGCCGTACACATTCCCTCATCATAAGTCCGTACAGCCTGAAGCTCTGAGCTAACGAAAATGAGCCTTAATGACACTTATCACGACTGCTTCGGTCAGTAAACACAACGGCTTATGTTACCCTGGAGGAGTATCTGAAAACACAAATTCGACGATTAAGCCCAGAAGAAGCATAGCTGGGTGGTATGTTCGGAGCCGATGCTCAGTGTGCGCATAATTGATGTCGACTTCTTCATTTGTGGGCTGAACATCGCCTGTTCCTGGTCAGTACGAACTTTCAGTACAAGCACTCACCGAATTACCTGGAGGCCACCAAAGGCAAGCCAGGCATGGGCTGAGTTGGATCATGTGGCCGGCAGCTACCAATGGATTGCCTAAACTACGTATTACAGTTCCCTGTGTGGTATACGACTTTATTTCCATCATGTCGTTGTGCGGGTCCGTTAACCGATTTGCTGAGATCGACAGCTTTTATAATTAAAATTAAACCCATATAGGTAACCAGCGAGTACGATGGTGTTTTCTGGGATAGTCTCCTTTTCCCAAATGCAGGCAAATGGACCAGATAAGCAACGACTGAGGACTTCATCCTCATCGTTAAAAAATGCGAATGGAAGCTCATCCGGACCAGGGGCTCGGTGGCGCTTGAGAGAACATATGCAATCATGAACCCCCGAGGCAAAGAAGGTTCCAGATCACCGTCCAGGCTACTACGCCATCTGCAGACTTCAAATGAGTGGTAGCTCATGGCCACGAGAGTTGTCGTTTGAAGTATTCAGCCCACCGGTCGAAGCGTTCTTCCTTATTTAATATGGTTGCTTTACTCTGGTCCTTGATGGCTTTGCTCACAGGTGTTTTCCGGGGACCCGTCGCAAGGATCAACTGAAACAATCTTTGGACACTCCCGGCTTTATAGGCCCCTTTTATTTCCTGAGCCTTCCGAATCCACAGGACTTCACGGTCGGCGCACACGCTCACCTTCATTTGACGTCTGATAGTTTGTCGGGCCAAATTATGTTCGGGACCGGAGGGGACATTTTTTCCAAATTCAAGCAGTGCCCGTGTTCGGTCTGATATCTAGTGTTCGAGTGGGCTTGGTAGCGCCGTGCCACAAAGCAAAGAGGTAGCGATCCGGTTCCAGTATCAATTCACATCTGATGGTGGGTCAGTTGGAAGAGACTCCAGAAGACGATTCCGGTAAATTCGTCTAACATCCGGACTTGCCAGCCTCTCAGTTGCTGAGGTATTCATCCACACCTTGAATTTATTTTCTGATACACAGTACATTGATACACATAAATGTCGAGCGGGGCCAGTGTAAGAGCAAGAGGAGCTTGTTGTCCTGCTTGCAAACATTAAAAGCAGCCAGATAAACTAAGTGTCGAAGCTTGAGCGTCGATTCCGAGATGCCTGAGGATGTCAGCGTCGGATGATGCGCAGATGTTGCTTGCAAAACCGATGCAGAACAAACGGAGTCATCAGTCTCAACTGACGGGCCCACAAAGACAGTTATTAATGGGGTGGAGAGAGAGAGGAGAAAAGCACGTGAAAGAAAAGGGAAGCGTCAGCAGTAGCTTGTTTTTACTTACCGGCCTTCGGGTTCGAACTACGGACCTTCCGGTCAGATATTCGTGCTATAACCACTTGAGACATCTCCCCCCCCCCCAAAAAAAAAAGGAGAAAGAATAGAGGCGTCAGCAGTGGCGCGGTACTGCTTACCCGTCCTGCTGTAAGGCGGCCCGGTTGAGGGCAACACGTGACGACCGATATGGCATGAGAGTATTGTTAGTTGTAAGTATCATGGCTGTACCTGAGCTGGAATATTGCCAGGGCACTCACACCTAAACAGGAGGACTATTAGGATCCTCATCCAAAAGGTTTGGCAAGGCAGCGGTGTTTGGTGGAAATGCATTTTTTACAGGACAAGTCACTACACATTTTCCAACCCCTAACTTAGTCTTCCAGACTGCGTTCGCCAGAACTCTAACAACTGAAGAACCTGGTGTGCGAGTGCCGCAAGGGTGCCCCCAGCATAGCCACTTGGGTCGCGGAGGCACACACCGTCACACTATGGTAAGGTCCGGTCTCTTCATGACTGATCACGCGATCAGTGGTACGCCCGCATTGAAGTTATAGTCTTCAACGAGCACCTGTTCCGTTTAAAGTTTTCCTCAAAAACATTAGACTGATGTACCATCAACTAACTGACCAGGACATCGCCTTCAATGCTTGGAACTACATCCCGATGTCTAGCACTTTACGGTGAGCGAAACTGTGGCAGCTGGGACAGACGTACACTTGATACATGGTCTATGGTTGAGAAGCTGAAGTTCGAGGGAAGAGAAAGCCTATGTATGTTGCGTCGTTCAAGATCTAGTGGCTAATCAGTCGCAAATGGTCACTCAAAAAGAGTATCGGACGATATAGACTGGAAAGTTTCATACTGGGAAGATGTGGTAAAAGGTAAGTCATTTCGGATTTGCGAACGGTTTTATCTAGTCCACAAAACGCTCCTCTTGGAGCGGAGTACAGTTTCAAAAATTTAGTTAGCTGAACCATAAAGGAAGAAACCGACTGACCGCGAAAAGTGATATCTGGTATTTCACACTTAATGTTTCACACATTTAAATGTGTCGGAGTGGTAAAAGAAATTATGAATCCATCCACACAAATACAAATTAGAACCGCACCTTTTAGGAACACGAAGGACTTCTAAACTAGGAACTGAACGAGGTTCCCATTTCCCATAGACAAAGGAATATTCCAGAATCGCCGGAAGCTTACTCCTCAGGTGGACGTACAACAGGGAAACTATGAAGATACCCAATCCGACGCCGGTGAACAGCCTTGAAATACGTACCACAAGGGTACTGAACATTGTGTGCTGGATTACGAGAAGAGAGAGAGAGCAATTGTTAGTAATAGGTTTGTCTGCATAAGAAAGGTGACGTAGGGCAACCTACATCCCAGGAAACAGCGTAGCAGGAAAATGATTCTTCCTTGGAGGCACTGCCTTTTGGCAGCTCCACAAAAAACCAAATATCCCAGAAAGCTGCATTTAGAAACAATCAGGAAACCAAAGTACAGCTTCGATACACCTGAATGCAACATTCAAGAGACATTTCATCAAGAGGTCAGTATGCGGACTGATCGCAAGCGCAGAGTTTGTCCTAGTAACGGTGACATTTTGTGTGCATGTGTCAAACCAGGAATTGTACACCATAGATGGAATTCAAGAAAGTTGAAATGCAGTGTTTAATATTTATGCCAACACACCACCTTACACATCACTCAGAAAACCAGCGAGGTGTGTGTTCAAACAAACATTGGCATACTGTGAAGCCTGCATCCTCTTATCGTGGCACATCGTTTTCAAATTTCGAATGACAAAACCTGCACATAAATTGGCGCCGAAAGGACGCAAGGTTTGGATTATGTCTTTAATTCCTTCATAGTCAAAGAGAATAAGTGATCAACGGAGAAAGCGGTGCTCCCAGGACTCCAAGAAGGCTGAGACAGGCCATTTCGAGCGAAATCACCGGCAGAGCTAAACCATCGAAGAGACTGAAAATTTCAGTTAAATGCCATTCAACGTTTGGCTTTCCTGGGATTTTTCGTCTCTGTGAACACGTTGAGGAGTCAACCTTAATAAGATTAAATTTCGTAATACGCACGCTGGATGACGATAGCTTCTTTTTGGCGTATTTCGCATTTTCCCCATGGTTGAAGTAGTTTGTTGACCGATCTTGTGAGACAACAAGATACACGAAAAAATTACCTCGCCAGCACAGTTCATTCCTGAGTGCTCAGCACTCCAGGAAAACTGATGCACCTTCTGTTGTCAAAACCGAGTTCTTGAAATGGCGTTAATACCGATTGATCAACAGTATAACCGAACATTAATACATGAGTGAATGTTTCAGACAAACATGAAAAGTAGAACTTAACAACGACTAAACTATTTAGCCATCCATCGAAAAGCACTGGAAAGCATTCGGAAGGAGGTCCACCCCCAAACAGGGAAAGAACGCTGAATAAAGTAGCACTTGTGCAGATCCTAATAAACAGGAGACAGCCTCGGTGTCTTGGCCGCAAAATATGGGTTTGCTCGTGGTCTACAGCCAGGCCAAAAGCAGGTGAGTGACAAAAACTGGAGTCGCTTGAGGTTTTATTTTCGAGCGGTGGCTACGGCTGTGCATTTGTGGATTTGGTACTGATTTTTCACCCAGCTCCAGTTCGCTACAATTGGGAAGCAAATCAGCGTTAGAGTTCTCTCGCCGTCAGTGAACGTTAAGCCCACACCAGACCCCTGGGTTGGGATGTTGGTCATCGAAAAGCTAAAAGAACGCGTCGTCAAGTAAACAGCAGATCAAGGAAGGAAATTTACTATCTGTATTTCGAATTTAAAATCCTTCCTCTTACTTTTTACAAGATTATTTCCTGTAATTCCTCTTGTGAGTAACAAGGAACGATGAAATCTAAAAACTGTGACATTTACCGTAATCTTCTGTATAGATACTAACCCTTTTTCATCTCCCGATGACGAAGTTATTATGCTGTGAGAAGAAGCCTGCAGGAATTCGGTACATATTTACTGGCGGAATATTTCAGCTTGCTGAATACGTGCAAGAAGTGGGGCATCTTTTAGTTTCATACTTCAGTGGTATTCTGCATAGTGGTGAAGGCCGAGTATTAGCATAACAATTTCTCGTTAGTACCTAAAGTACCAAACAATGTCTCCAACTGTATCAAAGTTACTGACTGTGGAAGCAAGGGTAAGTGCGATAAACAACAACCGATCATCATTGCTTTTTCGGAATGCTTTCACGGAAGTTACGATAGAATTTCGCAGAGGTGGTTGTTAAACATCATAGAGTGAAGCAACGACCACTATGCTCGATAAACAATAAAAATAAAGACAGTCGATCAGGCGTAGCCGATGTATAGCTACTGTGCAAAACGAAGAATCCGTGAAAGCTGAACTACTGCCGGGTTATCGGGCCACACGTAAGAGCAATCTGTAAACCCTTGTCCGTTGTTTTGTGCTTTAGACACTGAGCCCGCTCAACAACTCAAAAAAAATGCCTCCCGTGACAAGACCAGCTGCGACGGTCCCCGAATTACCGGAGGTGTGCAACTTGAACCGAGAACAGACCGACCGGAAAGTTGATCCAACAGTCGCGCCGGGACCTTGGATTCCTGTTTCAGATAACTATAAAAAAAATGAGTCCATTGTGCGGGGTGGAGAAGTATGGAGTCCACGCTGCTTCACAGCGTAATTATTTTCGGTTGAAATTGCTGAGAGACGAAGTTAGGAAAGAAGCAGGGCGAAAAGAGCTGCTGTTCCTTATGTACGGGTCTAAAAGGACCATGTAAAGTGTCAAGGAAGGGTAGTGAATTCACGAAAGTGTGAGAAGATAGACGTCAGCAGTAGCCTACCACAACTTTACTCTGCCATGTGCAGCAGGTAAGGCCACACTGCTGATGTCACCATGCAATAGCCAGTGCGGCGTCAAGTTACTTGTAGTTGTGAAATCTGTGGCTCTATGTGGGCTGTAATACTGACAAGGTGCCGAAACTAAGATGAAAAAACGGTTAGGGCTTGAAGACCCGACCGCACAGCAGCGGTCACGGTCTAAGTTCTAAACATGATTTGCCACTAACGTTCCAGCCGGTAGGACCAAGATACCGTGTTAGTCACGCTTCTACCTACTGGCCAACCAGATATGACAGAACGCTAATGTCACACTGAAAGGTTTAGAGGGTTTGAAGATGTGCGAATGACCGTAACACGGTGAAGCTACCTCTGATGATGACAAGGCTTGAACTGGCAGGAGTTTGTGCATACGCGGCAAAATCTCTGAAGTTAGAAACGGACTCCACTTCTGAAGTCATGCCCACTACGTACGAAACGCAACCAATTGTGTAGCCGTTCCCTGGGCGTTCTGCTTTCTTATTGTAATACCGTCACCCTTTTATACTGAAGTCCTTAACATCGGTTAATAGTCGCTTACAGAACTCAAATGACAGCCTGATGGACTACAGCTGTCACAGGCTAACCTAGCTATCAAAGAACGTGCAAATATCCGATGGATTTAGCACAGATCGAGATGCGATTCTGATGTGCTGCTGATTCTATGCTGATTCTGATTCTGTGCTGCGCTGATTCTAGCGCACAGTTTCAGCTCAGGTATGCAGAAATCCTGTGTCAAGTACAATCGATCCGAGAATCTCAACGAGCTATTTTCCAGCAGATTCATTCCGACCGATTCACGCATAGCTTCTAGCTGTTCACGGATTCGGGTTGCAGTGTCAGGGTTTCCCACTTCTAGGATGATGAAGTGGAATTTGGTTTCCGAGAGGTGGATTCCAGTCGTTAGCTCACTTTTGAATTCGGGATCAAAGTCCTGTGACATCCTTCTACTTTGAAATAACATTGCATCAACTCTGCAGCCTTTGAGTTTGGTTTCAATTTCCTCACAGGAACTGTCCTCTGGGAGACCTAGACTGCGCCCATTAGTCTTCAGAATGAACAGTTTCAGACTTTGAAGAAGGTTTCGTGAGTCATTGGCTGGAAGAAAACAGTGGAAGTAGTAAATAAGTGATGTATGTCCCGTCTCCCACGTTAACGTTTCTGTTGTAATCACTTTCTACAATCCTGGTAACCATGGTGGGTTGTTGAAAGCAGAAGATATAGATCAAAATATCACCGTGTTGGTCAATTTCATGTCATATTTATGATTGTTTGGAAAGTATCGATAAGACAGTTTGGCTTGCACACAATGGGGAAGCTGGTACGTTTCAAAATCGGCAAAAAATGATCTGCCAACTGAGGACAGATGTCTGGATGGTTCTCGTAAGTGAAAGACGTGGCAGTCATCTTAAAGACATTTCTGTACTCCAAGTAAATATGTAGATCGAGGTGTCCCACGGGATCAGCAAAATGGTCATATATATGATATTGTCCGTTCGAACTAACTGTCAGCTGTTTTAACCGTGCCGTGTCTTAATTTTTTAATTTTCAAAAACAGCACATGAGAATACACTGGTGGAAATCTCTTATTGACAACGCTTGAAAATTGCCACTAGTCTACTATTGTATCGTCTACCGATGTATGAATCTTATTTGTGTTTTGATGGGTGAACTTGCTGTAGTTAGCTTGAAACCTGAATTCATACTGATATATTCTGGCAACTACTTAACAGATAAATAAGACTGGAACAGAATACTTCACCGCTAATGTGTGATTTATCAGACGGGGTGAGAGGAATACTGGGCCCGATCACCGCTAATGTGTGATTTACCAGACGGGGTGAGAGGAATACTGGGCCCGAAACTTCAAGGGGCCTCCCGGTTGCTTAAAAAGGGAAACGCCTGAAGTGCTCTGGTATTATGTTACTAATAATGCCATAATTGTCACACATTTGTTTTCATCCCAATCTAAAGCTGCCAACTTGACACGGTGGTTGGGCTTGAGTACTGCAAAGATCCCGCGGGCTGAACTGGCTGGAACTTCGTTCGACAACGTGCAACCATGACAGGAAGTCCAAAAGGGATCAGTCACACTAAGTGCAGCGAGACCTCATACTAAAAGGCAGTCTGAGGGTAAAGTCGTACTGTCCTCTGCGATGCGGTTTGATGGCAGTAGGTCGTTTACCCAGGTGACCAGCAAGTCCATATTCGTGAAAGCAGCAGTGCTGCCATCCACCGAGGAAGGACGGGCTAGAAAAGATTGGCCCCAAAAACTGCACTGCCTTGTGGGTCAGACTTTTGAGTCAAAGGCTCAAGGTAGGGTTCCCAACCAAAGCCTCTTCGTCCGCCTGGGTAACCGGGAAGTATCATTTGCCTACACAGTTCTGTGTCCACTGATGTCCCTTCCCGACCCCTTCCCAACACATGAGTTGACGTTGCTGGGTCATTTGGCTGTAACTTTTCTGACAGATGGACCTTATGCCCCCCGCCGCCTATTAAGAAGAAACAATCTAAAACCGTGCTGAATCCACGAGATCCTTCTTACATAGGAGCTTTTAATGTCCGTACTCAATGTCAAATTGGCAAACAGACCATGTTCACTGAAACCTTATACTTCCTTAGAATTGATGTATGACCTGTCTCCGAAACACGCATCCAAAACCCAAGCGTGGTTATGCCTCACAAAACGCCACGGACCAACTCAGCCCCTTCACATTTCTCCCTCCGTGTATCCACTGATCCAAAAGAGATGACTCGTGGAATCTATGGCGTGGGAGTTGCTCTTAGCCCCAGAGCTGGACGCGCTTTGCAGGATTGGATCCCAGAGAATAGTCATCTTTGGGTCGTCTGATCATCCAGCTAAATCAAATTCAATGCCACTGGACATAAAAAAACTTTACTTGTTTGTAGTGTCGGTTTCTGCCCCAAAGGACTGTAGTTCTGAGGTTAAGAAGGATACTTTCTATCGAGAGCTATCAGGGATCATTCGTCGAGCTAGAAGCACTGACATTGTGATCCTCGCGGGCGATATGGATGCCCAAGTCGGTCGTCTAATCTTTTTGGAATGACATATGGGCGGTCGAATCGGAGTCGATGCTCGTCGCACAGACAACGAAGAGCGACTCCTCCAGTTGTGCGCTGACCATCAACTGTTTTTTTGCCAGTACGGATGTTCGCATCGCGTAACCTGGCAGTCACCAATTGCAAATCAACCGTAAACCCGGTTGGATCACGTGGCCATCATCCATGATGGAGAGCCATAATTCGAGACTGCCGTTCATTTTTGGGCACACAACTTGATTCTGATCACGCCAGATGCGTGTACGCCTGACAGTTCGTCACCCTTCAGGCCATCGCAAGTCGGCAAGAAGCATGCCAATCCACCATCTTTGAAGAATTACCATAGCCCAGCAGTAGCGACCTGAGGTAGCTCAACAACTCTCTACAGTAAACCAACACTGTAATGGTAGCGAGGACGTGGATTAAGCATGGCAAAATGTGAAAGGAGCTATGCTAGTGGCGTTGAGTGGTGTTCGTCCGACTTCTCCGATTCGAAAACAAGACCATTGGATATCGTCGAGATCACTAGTCCTGACTGATACCAGGAAATCCGTACCAGCAGGCAACGAGTACGACGGCGCACGCAAGCCCCTCAAACGCCAAAAACCGAAGAGCCTAAGGAATGACCAAGATCTCTGATGGAGATCGAAAGATGGAGAAGGCTTTCGCTGCCGGAACCAGTCGCGCCATACACCAACTGATACAATCGACTGGTCCTAGGAAAGCTGTGCCATCGAAGGCGCTCTCTGGTCTTATCCTTCGAAGGTTGACTGAACACAGGGAGACGTAGATCCGTGGAAACCAAGCTGGTTTTCGTCCTGCAAGAGTATGCATCGATCACATTTTCACCCTCCGACAGATTCCGGAACAGCGACACCAAGTCCAGCGTCCAAGAATGGTTGTATTCTTGAGTTGAAAGCTGCTTTTGACCCTGCGCACCGTCTGTGGAGCAAAGGCGTCTCTCATAAATTCTTGACCCTCCTTAAGGCGCTGTACGTCAACTCAGGCGTACATGTAAAGGTTTACTGGAAGCTCTCGCCTGATTTCACCACCTCAAGTGGTATCAAACAGGGCTACCCTCTTTAACCTTCCCACTTCAAATTCGTCATTGATACGATTATGGAACACAAACTACCAGCCTCTAAGGCCTGTGGGATCGAAGTGATCCCGGGACGTTCGCTTACATATATCGAGTACGCAGCTGACATAGCTCTTCTTAGATTTGACGCCGTGGTAACGCAAACAATATCAAATAATCTAAATAATTCTACCTCACGGTTTGGCATGCGCTCCACAGTTACAAAGTGTAAGGTGCTGCTGCAAGACTGGATGGGCTCGAACCCTAGCCTCATGCATGCGGATCAGCCGATTGAGGCAGACAAATTTGTCTACCTGGGCAGCTGTGGTGGTGGTCTCGCGAAAGATGATATTCCCAGGTCAAGAGCAGCTTTTGTGAACCTGTGTCACCTGTGGCGTAGCCATGACATCAGCTTATCCATCAAGGATCGACTTAGCCATACTGTGGGGTGCTCCATATTATTATACAGGTCAGAAACCTGGCCGCTGCGCGACGAGGACGTCAAAACACCTTCAGTGTTTGACAATCGTTGTCTTTGGAGAATCGTCCGAGTCTGGTGGGAACATCGGATCAGTAATGGGGAAGTACGTTGAAGGGTTTTCGGATGAAATGACTCGTCTACGATAGGTGAACTGATCACACTTCATAGGCTACGCTGGCTTGGCCACGTGCTCCGTATGACAGTCGACCGATTTCCTGGAAGGGCACTTTTTGCACAACCACGCGAAGAATGAAACTGAGTCAGAGGTCAAACGATGACTTGGCAGCGAAGTATGAAAGTCATTACCGGCAAACTCAGTCACGCTGATCACTGCCATCTAGTTGGATGGAGACCCGGAGACGCGACATATCAATGGTTAGAGATTGTCCGAAATAGCCCAGTCACACCCTCAACGGTGCTCGTGCATCCAAGCTATTAGCTTCACTGTATACCTCCCATCCCAATCTCTCCAGTAAAACGTCCACTGGCAATCCTTTATTTACGCTTCAATTAAATAAGCTACAGCCTCCAATGCGCAGCTACCTACTCTACCTCCCCATATCATCGGCGAAGGGAAATGTGGCATCTACAACCACTGTAGGACAAGTATGCGGTTCTTACATCTGATGATGGTGTTGATTTGATAGTAATAATAATAATAATACTGGTTTGTCTTCATGTCATACCATGTACCTACGGCTGAATCCTTTGCCCATCTTACTCGCTACTCCATTTTTACCACTAGAACTTTTCACCGGGTACTTAAATAGAACTTATTTGGACGAATATCCCGGCGTGCTGAGCGTGATTGTCCGGCAAGGGACATGTCCGTTAAACGAGTACTGATGTAGGAAATGGCATTGCTCCAATTTCGGAGACTAGCACCACTCGACGAGGCCTGATAAGAAGAGAAGTTTTCATCAGCCTTTCCTGATAAGTTGCATGATTTTCTCTTAATGAAATTTATTTAGGTTTATTGTACCCGCTAGCGTTTTAAACTTACCTCTTCCATATCCATCCGCAAGCTCCAGCCAGAAAATAAAACGCTCTACTGTCGATAATCGGGGTTCTTGATGGATGATGGAATTTGTCAAAGATCCCACATCGAAGTTGAAATCAATAGTAAGAATAATTTCACAATTTGAATCTAAGTAACCCACGTAGTTCGTTTTCTTTTTCCTAGGGTTTTCTTTCACCGTTCTCATTGTGACTGTCATATCAAAATCTGTCCCACTCAAAGGCAAAACTGGGACAGAATATTGAATCATTTTTTGATGCAAAGTGACGGCCTCTCCGAGAGAAATGGTTGCCCGTCCATAAGGGTGGCGGTCCACGTTGAACGCCTTGGACTTCACCCAACGATTGGCAACCTGTGGAAGGGGATCTTTTGTTGAAAGCTTACCAAATAGGTCGTCTTTCGGTTTACAACCGAAAGGTGTTGGCTTTTTGTCACGTAAACACCCTGGTTTGTCTTCTCTCTTGGGGACGCGATCATATAAGTCCAAGACCAATGGCGTGCCGAGTAGAAGTTCAAGAATTCGCTGATTTGAGTGTAGACCTGTCAACACCACCTGAAGTGTATTTGGGGAATACAAATGAGAATATAAAAATTGTCATGTGGATCGCGAAACTCGTACGACACTGGTCAGGAAGAAGGCGAGTGGTGATTGAGAGTGTAATTTCCTAATGTGCCAGGTGTTAACTCTATGACGTTTTGAGTGAGGAACAAACGAATTATGCGGGCCCCATTGTACTTCGTGAACGCAGCTGACTGTTTCAAGAATGCGGTACCTACAGTAAAGTTTAGTGATTTTGCCTGGAACAGGGTGGACCAGGGATAAGCAGTCAGGAGTTAAAAATCAAATCTGCCTACATTTACTGAAAAACATTATGCTTAAATTTCAATTCAACTTTCTTTCCCTGGGAGACGCTTTTTCTTTTCTTATCTTCTTTCTTATCTTAATCAACTTGATCCCAACACTGAATGGACTCTTTGAATTCGGTTCCCATGGTTGGCTAAAATTCAGGAGGCCAGTTTCCAAACTGACTGTTCTACTTAGAATAATTTCTCTCTGAAATAACGCAGAAAGCAAAGCATATATACACCGTTCAGAAACAACCGGTCGATTCATTACTGGAAGGGCTTTTCAGTATGGGCGCCAAAACCTGGTCAGGCCAAGTACAAAATTCGCCATGTTGACAGAGATTCAAGTGAGACGGAAAAACGAAGAATCATCTGTCCCTGAAGGTGGCGCTCAAAACAACCCGGTCACATTTGACTGTTACTGTTAGGCCGCCTAGTCTAGCGCTGTCCGATGACTATACCAGGCGTTGTGCTCGTGACCCGACAGACAACATCCCTCTGATTGATTTTTCATCACGTCACCTGTATTCACTCAGCGGTACCATGCCTTTTTGTCTCACGTCATAACCCCGTTCACTACGCGTCCAGTCGTTTGTTCGCGTTCTCTGATCTGGTGGGATGGTCCAAACGTGTGTACAAGCCATTCATAAGCATCCTGATAAACTATCACCAATCAGAAAAAAACAAAATCTAAGTCTCAAACTCCAGCTAAGTAGCCATGCTCGGGACGTTACGAAGTGCTGCTCAGTTGTACGTAAATCTGCGAGTTGTCCTTAGTGAGTAGACTGTCAGTGACGTGTGTCTATGGAAATCGGAGAATCTTATGTCAAACATGTGACATTAGCCTGAGTTTTGGTACTGCGAGAAGAAACAATGTTGTGTGGATCGTGAGGCACCTTGCATATGAGTACGTTATATGGAACTACATGATTTGTAACTGAATAGTCTAGGAAAATCAATAGCAAATCGCATGCAGAAGTCAGTTCACGACGTTGCCACATTTTGAAGTACACTGAAAAGTTCCATTCTGTATGTACGTATGGGCTCTTAAGCCTTCAACTACTACTTCTCTCGTCCTCCCTTTCGCTGACCGAAGGGCATTTAGAGGGTTCAAGGTGCTCACATTCAAGGACGCAAACCACTAGCAGACATAATGTTGGCCCGACTCGTCGATGTTTGAACCAGTTCATCCTCAGTATGTCTCAATCTTTTAGTTCATTGTCTAATATCTGTCATGTTTTGCGTGTCATTGGTGCTAGATGTGTGGTAACAACGTAGACATTAGCACTGCCAGGGACGCTTAACTCTCCCCGGGGTATATCGCAATGACTTCGTTGTCAGTTCACACTCAATGCAGGGTATGCTCGCCAATATTCTGACGAATGAAGTAGGTAGTTTCAACAAAATAGCAACTGGTTGGGTGACCAGCTTTCACGTAATGCCACATTGTCACGTCTGACTTAAGATTTGGGGGAATATGCTTAGTCCTGCGGGCTGCTGGACCAGCTCGTGCCACTGAGAGTGAGCTTCACAAACTGTTCAACTGACTAATGTTCTCTACGTGTGGTTGCTCCCCGCACACATTGGAGGTGTACTATCCGGCTAATCTACTATAAATACCACTATACTATACTATACTACTATAAATACTCACTAACTGGCGTCTTTTTCAGAATAAGTAGAGTTGTTATTCTCCGAATGAAATTTTCAAAACCCAACAGTAAGGTGAAATAGGTGGTTTAGTGTTTTCGGTATTTAGCGCCAATGAGTAGATTTAGTATAATTTCAGTTAGCACCTTTGAAGGGATGACCAATCACAGTTGTGCAAAACGAGTGAATAGTGCGGAAAAGGTTAGAAACGACTGACTTGAAGTAACTTATCTTGAGAACCACAATCAAACCCCTCCTACCAGAGTGGCGGACTGTCTCGGTTTTGGTAACTGGCCTGCAGTAACTAGGCTATCATTGTTTGTCTGTTAAGTGTATCGGCCGGTAGGAAAGTTCAGGATGATCATCCGAAAAACTCAACAGTGAGGTTTATGGGATAAGCCAAAATAATCGCCGTAGAACCTCATCCGGCATTTTACCCTCGCCTCCTTTGTGACGCCAGCTATCTATTTGGCTCTCGTGGAAAACCCATTTCCCAGGAAGACGGGAAGCATACAAAAAGCTACAGGTTGAAGGCAATCCTTGTCCATACCAATGACCTAATCGTGAACGACAACGATGATCAATTTGGCAAACTGTGAAGGCGTCAGGAACAAAAAGGATAACGAACGGGTAAGCTAAGTTAAACAAGACATTGTGCACCAGTGACCCCCACTGACTAGTGTGAGTCAAGTAACCGTGCGAACCTTGTGACTGCTCATCATAAAACATCAAGTTGAATAAAAGGAGCTGCTTGCTAGACCTCATTTCCAATACGGATGTATGTGACGTAAATAGCGGCAAATAGATCATCGTCGGGATTTTGTACAAGGCACAAGCACAAAGGACACATGTATAAGAAAACCTGCCAGTCTTCACAAGGCTAATAAACAGCCCGTCTGACTTGGGCTGTTACACCACTCAAGGATGCTACAGTTTGTGTCGGTCAGTCGAAATCGAGACACATTGTCGTAAATTTTTAAGATAGTCGATGCAATTGCATATCCAGGGTGCTTAAGGTGAGTGCTCCCAAACATTTTGCACTACGACTACTCTATTGCCTTCAAGGGTGATAAGCATCCGTAAAAGGGCAAGGAGAATGCAAATTTTGCACTCGATTTTCCCTCAAAACCACTCGATTTGCTTGGTATCGTTGCAGCTTAGGCATTCATATGCCCCACCTTTGAATTTCTCGTTTTTCTGGGTGGTAACATTGAAACTCATCAAACACGTTTCATTGTTTGCTGCACCTCGGTTCGACCTACCGAATACTGCCTTGTTGATATCGATGAAATCTATCGTTCTGCCTGCCATTTGATGCTTGGTGAGAAGAGGAGCAGATTGTCGTTTAAAAAGCTATATACAAAGAGGTTCAAATCAAAGTCCACCATTCTGGCATCTCTATATCGCTTTTGACATAAGAGGTTATTGACAGTTTAGCTGAAGATTTTGTAGTAACTTCATGCGAACCATAAATATAGTTGGTGCGCCCCCAAATAAATAATATGGTGCAATGCTAGTGGACAAAGAAAATTTCATATGATATTTTCATGACGGAGACTACTCACAAGCTTGTTGAAAAATCTTCGCCAGCCCATGACCGGTTTCGCCCTTCTTGGGGCTCATCAAATAGACGCAGTCTCCGAGTTTCCATCAACCTTATGTTCTACTTGAACCCGAACTGGACAGATCTCGACAAATACACTCATTTGCATGTCAACTGGGTTTTTACAGGAGACTCTATTGAATCTTTCGTTTATGATATTCTTTAACTGAATTCGCTCCACAAATGCCGCCTCATGTTCCAGTTGGTACGATATTCGAGATATTGCAGTATATTTTCATAAAGGAGACCCATACGATAAGTTTGAACTCCGCCGGATTGAATTTAGCAAAGTGGGAATGTAACCACGCACCTCGTCAAGTCGTCCCGAAGAAAAATCTGTTACCAGGTAGATAAAGCAGCAGCCCATTCTGCTCTCGCTCGGAAACTTCGTCCATTCGCAACAGATTAATGTGTTCCTTTAATCATCCTATGTAGTTCATTTTGGTGTTGTTAAACCATTCGGGTGAAAAGACCCGAACGAAGCGAATCTGGCTGATTGATGAGCCCTAAACATAACCTGCGATGTGGGAAGTAGGCTGCGTATCATCTGAGCATTCAGTGTGGACTCGAGAAATAGCCAATAATGGTTTTGTCATATAGGCAGTGTGAGTGACACCACTTCGGGGAGCATACAGTCTCAAAGCAAAAACAAAACCTGGAAATCTACGGGTTAAGCTAAATGCGTGACTTGCCTGTATATCATGGGTACGAATGTCCTTTTCCTGGATGTATAAGTGCGAATTATAATGTAGTATATCGCCCATACACCAGGTCATCTGAAGTGGCTCGCATTGCCTGTGCATTTCATTGTAATTAGCATAAGGCTGCGTCGGAAGTCCCTTGATTCGACTGAGCTGAATCACAACAGGTTTGTAGTATTCACATTGAGTTTCAGTAAGCAGAGGTTGTTCTAGTTGCAAAGCAACTACCACATCCGCGAGAACGGTTTCGTCTGTCAATAACACTGATCCACTCAACGTAGTTGTTGCGGGTCTAATAACCGTGGTTGGTTTAGATGCGGTAATCATTTCTGCTTGCTGTTTACCAAAGCAATGAGCCAAGTTCAGCACAAGGCAACAAGATCCTAGCGCTTCTATCAGAGGATCCGTTTTCTTCTTACGGGAGCTGTTAGATAACAAAATTTTGGAATACGATGCCTTCGTTTTCTTTGATTTCCTACGCGGTGTTTGATTCTCATCTCGCTGTTTGGATGATATTTTCACGTTCGAACCGTCTGTACCTAAAACACATAAGGGAAAATAGCGGTGAACTGTCGAAATTGGACATCACTGCATTATCTCAAAGATTTTTCATTCCACAATACCTGAGCTACTGTCAGAAAAAACACCATATATTGCATTTTGGTGGATTACGAAACATGAGTGACCAGTTGAAAATCTGTGTTTCTAAACCTGAGCCTTAATATATTGTAGCAGGCTTATGGAGCCAAGGCCGGATTAATCGCACGTATTGTTTTAAAGCAGATGTATTTCCTACTTGCAAGTTATAATTAAGATGTGTTCGTTGTGCGCTCAACGCGATATGCTTCCTTCTTGCATGAAAGGTGTCAGGGTTTTTTTAGCTTTGTATGCCAGTCTATATCCGTCCCTTTTGTTAGCGGAAAAACTACAGTGTACCCCATAGTTGGATAGATTATCCAAAGAAAGTCATCACTATACATGGATGACTGACCAAAAGAAAACGATGTGCGTATATATAATTTTGAATAATGTGACACTTTATCCAAGGGAACTGTACTTCAGAGACACTATTTCATCCGGCGAAACTTCATCTGAGACTTCAGTGTGCAAAGTCATTACACTTCCACTGATTTTTCACGTATATTTCCATGAACAGTGCATTTCCAGTGTGTATCTGCAGATTTGAATAAAACCTGGAATCGCACTCTGTCATGTGCACAGTGTGTATATGAATATTTAGGGAAACAGAAAATCAAAGCTAACTGAGCTGTAAAATATTGACTTGATAATACATCATCAACTTTGTCAAAATGGACAAGCTCAGGTTGCAGAAACGTGTACATTGAGAAGAAAACTAGTAATGCGCGAAACTAGGTCCAAAGACACGCTGTGAGCGAAACCTGAAACGCACAGTCAGCAAACATATCTCGGCCTTGTAGGTGTGCCTCCTTACGCATTTATCAAATGAAATTGATATCAAGGAAGAAAATAGTAAGACGTGTGGCTTTTCCGGACAGACTTCAACCATCCACTATTCAGGGAAGACTAAAAGAAACGATACAAACTACTTTGATCAAACACTACTTGTAGGGTTTCTGAAAGCTCTTCGGAATCCCATCAACGACTTCGTCCTAATCGGGGTTGTCGTAGTCACCAAGTGGACTGTGGGACAGTTTTCAGCAACCTTGTGGATAGCGACCCTTCAAGAAAATATAATTCGACATCTTGGATATCGTACCAAATGAATCATGAAGCGGCCCTTTTGCAACACATTCAGTTGTAGAATATCATAACCCAGCGATTCAGTTGGGGTACTTTGAGTCTCCCATGAAAACCGAGTTGTCGTGCAACTGAGCGTATTTCGCGAGACACATGGATATTCTGCTAATCTGAGATGGCTACGAGATCCGGAGCTCTTGTTTGTCTGCGTATTGCATATAGCTACAGAAGACACGATTCCGCAACTGAGCAAAAATGTCACAAGAGCCAAACACTTCAAATGTTGATCATCGTCTACTATTTGGACATAAAATCTTATGCTCCCGGGATTTTATCACCGGTCAAAATTCATGAGTTCGATTGTTAAAGTCAAGCTGTTAAGCTACCAATAAAAGGGTTCGTTACCACTAAGGATGTTAGTTTTCCCAATGACTATACTGACATTCGACAAGGCAAATGTTGAGCAGCATAGTCATCTTATCTGTGTTACATCTCACAAAGCGCTACTCAGTCTACATTTGGTGGCCTCCAGCGTTGCGCGCTTGCTCTTTGATGAATGTTTAGTCTGGTCGTAAACCGTGGGTATAATGTTGCCTTTGGTAGAGATAACTATAAAAATTTTTAGCTAATTGCTTCTACCCGTAAGCTTACGTGTGAATGAATTCAAAGAACAAAGGCTTCGTGCCCGTTTTGTAGCTAAAAACGGTGTACCGACCAGATTGGGCACTAATCAACATTTCACCGCGTGTAACATTTCCGAACTTCATTAGAATGCAGGGGTCGCCTGAACAGAAAATATCAGTGACAGAGCCACTAATTTCTGTTGTACAACCACATTGGTGGATGAACCTTGGAAAATTTCAAGAGGTCGAAATAGAATCTGTAGCACGAAAACGAGCAGGCTAGCATCCTCAAGGGATTTTTCACGCAAACTGATGGGTTTATTAGCTTACTCTAAATAAGCGTTCGAATTTGCTTTTTGACCACTCCAAGAGAGAATGCTTCAACATTGCTCTCCAGCAATTATGCTCTTGAAGCAGAAACTCAACTCAACTCTGGATTAATTCTTTCTCCGTATTGCATATCCTTCAGTCATTAATTTGTATCTGTAACCCGGAATTTTTCGTCATTCAAGCCCTGACAAATATGTTAATTTCTGGATGGATGTGTCAGTGTGAACTAAAGTGTGCTTGACGGAAGGTCGAGATCTAATTGCTGCCTGGATATCCTGCCTTTATATTGTTGTTATGCTCGAAGTGTGCTCAAATCCTATTTCACTTATAAGCTGCTTTTTGGGTGGTGCGCAAGACTGTGCATCTCGACAAGCCTGCGCTGAAGTCAGCCACGTATGGGTTCCTCTGAGTTCTGCACCTCATTTCACAATTCTCTCTGTACCACCCTGTTTCAAAATTTCCGTGTGCAGTGTCTATGTGATAACGTGGCTATACACTCTATCATGACAGGTGCACAAATATCAGAACGACCTCCGAAAAACCGCTTAGCGTTGTGGTTAACGCACTCTCAGCATGAAGTGTCCTCGGGATGTAGTATTATGGGGGGAATCTTGGAATGATTGTAGTAAGCTAGCACTAAGTCCCTTCCCCTTCCACCTTCATTCTTTTGTTTACAATAAGGCTTGCAAATAAACCATGGTTGTACGGCAGCGAAGCATTGGTGTTGAACACTGATGTCATGCTGTCGGTGATGATGGTGATTACGGGAGGCCGTGTCTCTGGAGTGCAGTTTCTCTATATGCCGTTTCGGGGAATCCAACTTTCGAGATGTGGCGACCGAACACCTTAAATTCTTACATGTAACTCACAACGTTCGCAAACAATTTTGACTGCACCAGTATCAACTGTGTTCACAGAGATGGTATTAAACTCCAATCAACTGATACATCCTAATCAGGGTAGCACTACAATAGGTTGATGGTGCACACAGGATACTAATGTGTATGTATGCTGTGTCATCTTTAGAGTACACTGTTGCGCTGTGCACAGTAAACCGAATTGTTTCAAACACAGGAAAGTGCGTGAAAAAAGATTTACGTGAAAAAGATTTACGTGAAAAAAGATGTGCAATTATCAGTCAGCGAAAGCCCAGCCAGGGATTTTATAGACTTGATCGATTGGTATTCCTGTTTACCTTGAAACTTAAGAAACTTTGTAACCAAAGTGTTCATTTGGTCTAATGACGTCTTTTGGCTAAAGCAAATGATTCCCCACCACATTATGATTAGTTTTCTGAGAAACTGGGTGTCTACAACTTAGCGGGGCCATTTAATTGGTGCTACTATCCTAAGGTGCAGTCTAATAAATCAGCTACGTTTGAACAACATTTTAGCACGTCCCGTATGCCTGAAGTCAGTTGATAATCAGTTAACAAAACACAGATCAGTCGTTTTTTTCAGGCGAGAGCAGTTAAGTGAGGCGTTTTTCTTCATTTCGGTGAAACAGTGAAAAACAGTTAAAATTCTCAATAAGGGATCTTGAGAGAATAACAATGTTCCTAAATGTGAGTCGTCTGCCTTTTGAGAGTTAATGAATGTGCGTTTTTATGTAATATGTGACAACTTAGTTGGCTTTTCATGAAGAACGGTTTTTTGAAGACTGTTCCTTACTATGCTGACCGATTTGGAAGGAATATGGACGACGCAGACAAGAACATGTTGTCTGCCTTGAATTCGTTTCAAGTTAGTAGCGGCTGATTTTCCAATGAAGTAGTTAGACTAACATTTGAAACCCAAAACCCCTAAAGCTACAGGCCTAGGACATAGGGGAAGCTGAGATTTGAAGTGGTCGTGAGCGATTCACTTGCAACGATTTTATGGTACCAACCTGAGTGCTTTGAAAGGTGTGATGGGCTCAGTGCCCAAGCGTTTACTGTATCATCCTATAAGCACAAAGTAAAATGTCGCTACATTTTTAGCGACAACAAATAGGATAGATGCCGGGGAACGTGAATTAGGATTGTGAATACAGGAAGATCCTTGAGCATTCTGTCGGCATAAACGTGCTCCTTGCGCTGGTCTTGCTTAACAAGTATATATCAGGTGCGTGTGAATTATGTAGACTGATTTTTTTAGTTCTTTAAAGGGGTAGTTCTAATCCTGCTGCCTTTATGCTTCACTTCCTGTAGAATTTGTCCTCCGAAATAGGTAATCGTACTTTTCTCTCTCTAAAACTATCCATTTTGAGTACTACACTGGACCCTGAATGCAGTGACGCACCACTGAGCGTGACTTTTTCCACCGCGAAACGTTGGTTTGTTTTTTCAATGTGGATTACGAGCTGGTATTCTGACACGCGCTGGGAGAGTATTGACTGATGTTTCCAAATTTCGCGAACCGCATTCCATTTTCGACGACTTCAGTCTTGAGATTTTGTGAGCCCCATAAGGTAACTTGCTAAATGCTGTTCGTATTCAACATTATGCAAATTCCGGATTATTTTATGTGGAATATTTTTAATAGGTGAACCAGTATGAAGATCGACCGTAATATTGTATTGGTTTTTGGGACTTGACTGTAAAAATATTTTCCGAGATAAAAAAATTTCCGAAAGAATGGTTCTTCATGCCTTATGCGTCGAGGAAATATTCAGGGGTGGCAATTGTATCAATAAGAACTTTGTACAAATTAGGGTGCTTAAGTCAACCTCAAAGATAATTAGATCAGACTTAAACTCAACAGGAAGAAAATGGGTAACTCGCTCGATAATGAGTATGGGCTGCTGGGCAATTCCAGTTTACTGGCTTACACTGCAATGAATAACTGAATAAGACACTTACGTATGGTCCGGTACTTTTTAGCGCAATCTCGATGCTGAGGTAATAATATGTCTCCGTTTCCGGTACAGCCCGGCGTTGCACTCGAATCCTCCGGACATAGAATATTACGTTCACAAAATTTGGCAACTTTTCCAACTATCACCTCAACAGTCTGTTGGGTGTCCCCGGCAAAATTTTCAAAGGCTCTTGGGCGATCAAAGCGAGTCTGTATAGCACACTTTTCCCTGCAGTCCCAAATTTTAAATTTTACCCCTCCTTTGTGACACGTCCGCAGGATTTTATCCATTCTTTCTTCAGTAAATTTTATTACAATCGTTTCTACCCATGCAATCCAAATTTTGTTTCCATTCCTCCAAGGGAAAACCGCCTTTGGTGCTAACCCTGAAGGGTAAACTTTTGCAGAATTATTGGAGAATATTACGGCGTCCGTAGAAAGTGTATGCTCTTCGTCAGTCGGGGAGTATTCTATGTGGAAGTATTGAGGTGTCATCATCTCGAAAGTGAGCTTCGGTCCTTTCCGATTAGGGCTCGAGTCTTTGGTGTCATTGAGATGGTCTTTTAGTCCACCAAGTGATTCAGCACAGATTGAAATCGAAAAGGTGTATGTGAACGTGCGTGTATCTTCATCACAGACACAAGTCTCATCTAGCAAACATCGCCTGAACCTTGGAAACCCATCATCCAGATGAAACTTGCTGACATCGGATTCACACATCATTACGACTTTTTAAAGGCGACCCAGCTTGGCACATATTATCAGAACCAGCTGATTGTCCTCATACCCTCGTCGTATAAGCATAGAGAGGACTCGTCAGCTTCAGAGTCTAGTGGCGACCGTAATTACCATACGTGCCAAGTTGGTATCCCAAGTAAAATTTACGAAAATTGAAAAGTTGCAACAGAGACTGCAGGATGAAACGGCGCTCAGGTAAGACCCTTCATTGGATGTCCGTTCAAACAACATCCAACTGCGCCAAACTGAGCAAATGCCTTGGGCCTGGCAACAAACGTTTCTGAACAGTGAGTAATTTCTTTGTAATTCACTTCATATTTTTCATGTTCGAAAACCGAGTGACTTTGAACCCATCAAAGTGGTAGTGACCTTCAACTGACCAATTTTACGAAAAGTCTGGACAGCCTTCAAAGTAGACCTGCAGCGCATCTCAACCAAGATCTGATTGGTTGTTTACACAGGGAGGTCTTACTGTCGATTCACGCTAAATTTGAAATGTCCCGTCGGAAGTACAGTGGAGTGGAACATATCACACCATTGTATACTGTGGGGTTGTCCAATAAGACAAGCGCTCAGACTAGAGATCAGAGTTTTGATGCTGTTAAGTTGCACCTCTCCACAATTCTGAATAGATTCCTCGCCCAACCATTTTGTAAGAAGCAGTTGGAGAATGATGCATTGCTGGACCCTCCGTTATGGATGTTCCGACGTGTGATGCGAAAACATTAATCTGCCGTTTATCGATTATGTTAAAGAATGGGCTCCATTTTGCTAATGGTCATGTGGGTAAGTCATTTGAAAACGCTGATTGTTTCCCAGGATTGTGGTCCAATTATACATGCTTTTGGGCACAAACCGTGTGGCTCATCTTGTGCTGACAACCCCGCAATCGCCAACAATTAATTTCGTCTGGCAATTTTCCACCAGTCATGATTCGGTCCTCTAGCTGACTCGACGTGGGCACCCGAAGAATTCTCCAACCCATTTGGGGAATTGAGCATTGTGGTTAAATGCGAGTGCCCTCATCACAAAGCTGTCGGGATGGTCAGATTCCTGAAAATAATCCCATAATGCCCAAAATCTACTGAAACCCTCAGACTCAACCAAAATGTCAGTTGGGAAGCCGGCAGGCATGCAGGCCAGCCAATCAATCAATCAACTCCGCAACAGCCTGGATCGATGAAGTGCCTTTCAAAATAGTGCGAGGCCCCTTGTAACTGTTGCGCTCGTTTGTTCGCAATAAAGCTGTTGTGTTCCTTGTCGGTGAGTCTTTTCCGGCACTAGGCACTGGAGTGGGGACAGCAGTCAGATTGACGATGCCTGAACCCGGCCTCGGAACCATGACAGTGACTGTTGAAGCGTTGAAGAAAATTCTGGCGCAACAACAAAATCAGTTTGAAGCGGCGCAATTAGGTTTGGTGGAAACATTGACGCAGCAACTTAAAATTCAACCACCAAATTCTGCTCCAGGTGCAAATTCCGTCGACTCGATCGCCAACAGCATCATCATAATCTTATGAGCCTGATGCTGGTCTTACTTTCGGTTCATGGTTCAGACATTACGAAGATGTTTGCGAAGTCGATGATACCTGGAGATTGCGCTTATTGTTCAGAAAGCTTGGTACAACGAAAAAGGGCTGTATTTCAACTTTACCCTGCCAAGGAATTCTTTGGCGTTAACAAGCGAGATCTCAGAGCAGCAACTCTCAATAATTTTCGGTGAGCGTTCGTCTTCGATTGATGTTCGTTACCAATGTATGAAACTAGTTAAAAAGGAATCCGAAGACTATGTCACTTACACCGGTAGAGTCAATCTTGAATGTGAACAATTCAAGTTATCTACCATGAAGGAAGACCAGTTCAGGTACTTGAAGACGTGTCATATTTTCATATGTGGCCTTCATTCGCATTCAGACAGTGATATCAGAGCGAGGCTACTGAACAAGGCTAAGCAAACTCCCGAGATAACGCTGAATGCTAGCGCCTCTTGATACTTAAACACGACACGGCCATGTTGGAGAGACCATTATCCAACCCCGCTTTCAATACTTTCAAGACGACATCAAGGCAATCCCGTGGTGACGGATTCGAATGGAGCGAAGCCCCCGTCAGCTTGCTGACAGTGCGGCGAATGGCACTTTGTGTGGAATATTGCCCCTACAAGAGGCACATATGTTCAGTGTGCAATCGACGTGGACACAAGAGAAACCAATGCCGGATGTTGAAACCCAGTCGAAGGCGCAGTCAAACCCGGAGGTCATGAAGCAGACGGAACCGGTCAGAGCACCGGTTTAACGCAATACTTGGCACATATGACAACTAGGTCGATGCTGGTCGCAAGTATGTTACCATCAGAACAAGCACAAGCAAGTGCAATTCGATTGCAGCTCGATACATTTTCCGGTATCACGAGTGTTCCCCGTCGCCCCTTAAGACAAATTGGATCGCCAAAATTCAAACCGACACTGAACAACGCCAGAAATGCTTCAAGAGGTAATCTTCGATTGCTTGGTGAATTTGATTGTGAGATGGAGGTAGCAGGTCACCATGATTGTGGTCTTGCCTATCTTGCTGCTTGTGCTCTTAGGTATAGACTGGATCGGTCGGTTGCATCTTTCAACATCGTCGATCGACAACTCAAAACCAACACAAATCTTGGGAGTGTCTGGGGCCAATAACCCAGTCGATGCCGCGATTCTACGGCTACAACAAAACGACGGTTTTGGACGCTGTTCGAAAACGAAGGCGGTCCTTGTTCCGTGCTCGGATGTCCAGCCAATTTTCAGACCCGATCTAAAGCTGCCACCTTGACGTGGTGGTCGGGCTTGAGTGCTGCAATGATACCGCGGGCTAAACTGGCTGGGACGTTGTTCCACAAGGTGCAACCATGCCAGGAAGGCCAAAGGGGAGCAGTCAGACCAAGAGCAGCGAGACCCCGTACTACGAGTAATCGTGCTACGAGGCGGTCTGGGGGTAAAGTCGTACTGTCCTCTGCGACAGGAGTGTGAAGGCAGAAAGGTGTTTCCCCCAGGCGACCAGCATGTCCATATTTATGGAAGCAGCGATGCTGCCTTCCCCCGAGGAAGGACGGGTTAGAAAAGGTCGGCCCTAAAAACCGCACACTCCGATCGCCCAACGGTTGACCGTGACCGACGGCGCATTATCCACTACGGTCGAAATACTTTTAAAACCAAAGAGTCCGGTGCTGCTCAAAAGGCACCTGCTGTGCGCAGCCGCATCAGGAATGAGACAGTAATGCCTTATTCCCTGCGCCCTCGGGCCAGGCCGGCCCCCTACAGCCAAGTAGGTCAGACTATTGAGTCATCGGCTCCGAGCAGGGTCCCCAAAGAAAACCCTACTGTCCACTGCCTCGTGGGTCAGACCCTTGAGTCAGAGGCTAGGGGCAGGGTCCCCGAGCAAAACCCTACACCCACCCACTGCCTTGTGGGTCAGACTTTTGAGTCAAAGACTCAAGGTGGGGTACCTCAACCAAACCCCCTTCTTCGGCCTGGGCAACCGGGAAGTATCATTTGCCCGCGCAGTTCTGTGTCCACCGATGTCCCTCCCAACTCCTTCCCACCACACAAGCAAACGTCACTGGATCACTTGACTGTCAGTTATCTGACCGAAAGGCCCTATGCCCCTTGCTGCCTATTAACAGTAAACAAAATAACACCCTTCTAAATCCACGAGATCCTTTCTATAGAGGAGCTTTTAACGTCCGTACTCTATGTCAAATCGGGCAACAGGCATCCCTTGCTGAAACCTTACTCTCCCTCTTTATCGATGTATGTTGTGTCTCCGAAACACGCATACAACACCCAAGCGTGGTTATGCATCTCAGAACGCCAAGGATGAACCCAGCTCTTTCACATTTCTCCCTCCGTGTGTCCGGTGACCCAGAAGCGATGACTCGTGGACTATATGGCGTGGGAGTTGCACTCAGCCCCAGAGCTGAACGCGCTTTGCTGGATTGGATCCCAGTGAACAGTCGGCTTTGCGCCGTCCGGTTATCCAGTTCAATCAAGCTCAATGCCTCTCGGCATAAAAAGCGCTGCCTGTTTGTAGTGTCGGCTTATGCCCCAACGGAGTGCAGTTCTGATGTTGAGAAGGATACCTTTTATCGAGAACTATCCGGGCTCATTCGGCAGGCAAAAAGCACTGATATTGTGATCCTTGCAGGCGATCTGAATGCTCAAGTGGGTCGTCTGAGCTCCTTGGAATCACATTTGGGCGGTCGATTTGGAGTCGATGCTCGCCGCACAGACAACGGAGATCGACTCCTTCAGTTGTGTGCTGACCATGAACTGTTTCTGGCAAGTACGAACTTTCAACATAAGCGTTCGCATCGCGTGACCTGGCGGCCACCAACTGCAAATCAACCGTGGACCCAGTTGGACCACGTGGCCATCAGCTACCGGTGGAGAGCCACAATTCAAGACTGCCGTTCCTTTTGGGGCACTCCACTTGATTCCGATCACGCCATGGTGCGTGCACGCCTGACAGTTCGCTTCCCTTCAGGCCCTCGCAAACTAGAAAGAAGCATGCCAATCCAGTATCTTCGAAGATCGACCATAGCTCAACAGTACCGATCTGAGCTAGCCCAACAACTCTCTACATGCACTGGCAGTGCGAGTGTAGATGAAGCATGGCAAAATGTGAAAGAAGCCATGTTAGCGGCGTTCAGTGCTGTCTGTCCAACCTCCCCGATTCGACCACAAAACCACTGGATATCGGCGAGGTCGCTATCCATGATTGATGCCCGGAAATCCATACCAGCAGGCAACGCGTACGACGGCGCACGCAAATCCCTTAAACGCCAAATAGTGAAGAGCCTAAGGAAAGACCGAGAGCTCTGGTGGAAATCGAAAGCTCGAGAGATGGAGAAGGCTTTTGCTACGGGAAACAGCCGTGCCCTATATCAACTGATACGATCGACTGGTCCCAGGAAAACAACGGTCAGCGAAACGATAAGTGAAAAAGACGGCTCATTAATTCACTCCCAAAAACGTCGACTGGAAAGATGGGCCGAACACTTCGAAGAGCAGTTCAGCTGGCCTCCTGCAACACAGCCTGTGGAGATAATGCATACGGGCCAGTGGAATGTAAACCTTGATCGTCCTTCGGAAGAAGAAATAAAGTACGAACTATCCGTACTAAAACGTGAGAAGGCACCAGGACCGGACGGTCTCTATCCAGCCCTCTTCAAAGAAGGCGGAGAATCCCTGGTGACCCATCTGACAAAGCTTGCTGGTGCTATATGGAACGAAGAGAAGGTGCCTGCAGAATGGGGCATGTCGACAGTTATCCCTATTTTCAAAAAGGGTACGCGGACGCTGTGCGAAAACCACCGTGGCATCAGCCTGTTAGCTGTGGCATCGAAGGTACTCTCTGGTCTTATCCTTCGAAGGTTAACTGAACACAGGGAGAGACAAATCCGTGAAAACCAAGCTGGGTTCCGTCCTGCAAGAGGATGCATCGATCATATCTTCACCCTCCGACAGATTCTTGAACAGCGACACTGCTTCCAGCAACCAACAATGGTTGTGTTTCTCGATCTGAAGGCTGCCTTTGACTCTGTAGACCGCCAGGCACTATGGCAGTGTCTGTGGAGCAAAGGTGTCCCCCTTAAATTCTTGACCCTTCTTAAGGCGCTGTACGCCAACTCCCGCGGCCGTGTGAAGGTCTACGGGAAGCTCTCTTCTGAGTTCACCACATCAAGTGGTGTCAGACAGGGCTGTCCTCTTTCACCTTTCCTCTTCAATTTCGTCATTGATACGATCATGGAAGACTCATTATCAGCCTCTACTGCCTGTGGGGTCGAAGCGCTCCCGGGGCGTCCGCTTACAGATATCGAGTATGCAGACGACATAGCTCTTCTTGGATCTGACGCCGTGGTAATGCAAAGAATATTAAATAATCTAACTAATTCCGCCTCACGGTTCGGCATGCGCTTCACACCTGCAAAGTGTAAAGTGCTAGTGCAAGACTGGGTGGGCCCGAACCCTAGCCTAGTGCTTGCGGGTGAACCGATTGAGGTAGTAGACAAATTTGTCTACCTGGGCAGCTGTATTAGTCCCGGTGGTCTCGCGAAAGATGATATTTCCATCCGAATTGGGAAGGCCCGAGCAGCTTTTGTGAACCTGCGTCACCTGTGGCGTAGGCGTGACATCAGCTTATCCGTCAAGGGTCGAGTTTATAATGCTGCTGTGCGCTCCGTATTACTATACGGATCAGAAACCTGGCCGCTGCGCGCCGAGGACGTCAAACGACTTTCAGTGTTTGACCACCGATGTCTCCGGAGCATTGCCCGAATCTGGTGGGAACACCGGATCAGCAATGCTGAAGTACGTCGAATGGTATTCGGGAGGAATAACTCACCCTCGATAGATGAACTGATCACACTGCATAGGTTGCGCTGGCTTGGCCACGTGCTGCGCATGCCAGTCGACCGACTTCCTCGAAGGGTTCTTTTCGCACAACCACGTGAAGGGTGGAAACGAGCCAGAGGCGGTCAAACAATGACTTGGCAGCGAAGTGTAAAAGCCACTACCAGCAAACTCAGCTGCGCTGGTCACTGCCGTCTTCCTGGATGGGGACCCCGAGACGGGCTACATCAATGGTTAGAGACATTGTCAGATATGGCCCAATCGCGCCCTCAATGGCGCATGTGCATCCAAGCTATTGCTTTCAATGCATAGCCCCCTTCCCTATTCCCCGACTTAACAGCCCACTAACAGCGGTGTATTTACGCAGCTCGCGCCTCCAATGCGCAGCTACCTACCTCACCTCCCCAAATCATCGGCGGACGAAACTGTGGCAGCTACAACCACTGTACGACAAGTACACAGTTTCTTACAGCTGCTGCTGCTGCTTTCAGACCCAAAATGCCAGTACCATACGCGGCATGACTAATCTTCGAAGGTGAACTCAAGCGCCTTGGAGCAGCCGATTTCATGAAACCGGTGATTCACCATTCGTGGGCTGCGCCAATCTATGCTGCCCAAAAACCATATGTTGCTGTACGTATCTGTACTGATTACTCCACAAGTCTGAATGAGGGACGTATTTCGCGGTTGGATCTTTCATAAGCCTACTCGCAAGTTGAAGTTGCAGAGGAATCCAGACATCTTCTGACAAGTGATACGCGTCGTGATCTATTCCAGTACACTCGATAACCATTAGGGGTGATAACTGCGTCAGCAATCTTTCAGCAGATTATGGACACAATGCTGTGTGATCTGATCAGAGTTGCCGCATACCTTGCCGACATCATCCTCGTGGGGGCCAGTATAGAAAACCTGTTTCGGCTAGACGCCGTTCTTCAACAGATAAATGATTATGGATTCTGACTGAACAAAGAAAATGTGAGTTCCTCTTGAGTTTCTTGAAGTACCTTGATTTTATCATAGGCAAGTGTGTGTGTATGGTTCAGGAAGCACGAGGGCTGGGATACTGTCAGGTTGCCCAAGCCTAGACAGGAGAAGTCGAGAGGCAGAGGTCGGGTTCGAACCACGAACCTTCCGGTCAGTAAATTCGCGCTCTAACCACTTGAGCCATCTCATAGGCAAAATGATCGTCGACTTCCTCAACTAGTGAAGCAATTGCGAGAATGCTATCACTATTGAATGTTGCTGAACTCAAGTAGTTTTGGGGGTTGATTTGTCATTATAGCTCCTTCCTGCCGATTATACATTGTTTGCGCGAGCCCTTTAACCAGTTTTTGACCAAAGAATATCGGTGGGATTGGTCACGCGACTGTGAGCTTGCATTTGGAGAAACGAAGAGGTTGTTGCAGTCTGAACTTCCAATCAACCCCTAACGACCATCATCATCGACAGCACGACATCACTATCGAACACCGATGCTTCTCTGCCGTACAACCATGACTTATTTGATAGCCTTATTGTGAAGAAAAGAACACAAGTTGACGGGGAAGGGACTTGATGCTACCGTTCCGAGAAGCCTACACCTTCAGAGGCTCATTCAACCAATCTGGATAACGCCATTAACATCTATCAGCAGCCATATCTCCCGGTGTCTCCAACCAGGCGTAGTGTAGATCACGCGGTCCCAATGCTTCAGGCGAGTAGCACCGACAACACCCAGATTTTACTTAAGACCTTTCATATCCCTATGATCTAGGTCAAGGAGTGGCCACTTTTCTGCTCCTGCCACCCTGAATTGGGTACGGGTGCTGGTTGCAAGGGTCAACTGAAATAATCCTCGAGCATTACCAGCTTCCTTGATCTCTTCCAATTCCTTAGCTTTTCGGCTTAACTAGGCTTCACCGTCAGCGCGCACACTTACCTTTCTCGTGGTTCCCGTGGTTCGAACCCCACATCTGCCTCTTGACTTCCCCTGTCTAGGCCTGGGCAACCTGGCAGTATCTCAGCCCTCGTGCTTCCTTCGGGCGGCAGGGCATCTAGGCACCGGAATGGTGTTACAGCTGAACGATTTTTACCTTTCTCGCCCATATAGGGGCAAATAAATTAGAGAATCACAAACGGAGGATTTCAGCCGCATTTTTGAAGAGCCGGTGCGAATTCGATAGGATCAGTAGCTCAGTAACACCAGTGGGACAAGAGGAATTCGCTTGTTTCTGAAGCCATCGGGGGTTCAAAGTTCGTTGTCCAAGGATGGTTTGCCCAGGTTTTCTCGCCTCCTCCATTTCTTAGATTTGTGTATCCACCAAGTCCCTCGATCCGCGCAAATAACCTTTTTCATGACGATTCGTCGAGCGGTATCATAATCCCGATAAGCTAACTACGCGTCCCAAATTCGAACAATTCACGCGCCGCCAGAAATCCTGCACCTACATCGAGTTGATCGCACCGTTTAAGGGGCGGCGCGTGGAGCAAAATCGAGTGATTCTTCATGAATTGCAAGGTGTATATTGCGAAACCGCGCGTCCTGAAGTGTAAGATTGCACTTAGAAGGACATGGGATCATCATCCGTCATCAGTCATGATCGTCATCATCATCAGTTCTTTGGGGTGCAAGTGGACACAATAAAATCGGTTCAATGGACCTCCATTCCTCGATGTTCTTCCACAGATGTTTGGAAACGAACCGCGCAGAGGTGACTATAAACAGGTATCGTATGAAACAGATGCTTCCGCTCAGTTGCTCGATACAGTACCCACTCCAAGATATCCAGCTGCAGCGGCCTCTGCATCACCAGAAGTGCACAGCCAGAACCTGAGAGAGAGAGTAATGGGGCAGCCAGTTATTTTCTTGTTTCTGACAGACAGCACACATCAATACAGACGCAATCCAGCGTACGAGTAGGAGCCACTTGTTGTCCTGTTTGCTTCAGTGTGCGAAAAATAAAGGCAGCTAAGTAAACTAGCTTTCGGAGTTTGAAAACAGCCTTCGAAGTGTTCAGATTCGTTACTGAAGATGGACACAGAAGCTGTAGCTGAGCGTGACACATAGTGAACAAAGTGGTCATTCCTAGTGCTGGGATCTGTAGGGAGATTATTCAAATTAGGGTGGGGTAGTGTAGAAGGATACGTGAAAATGTAAGAAGGAGGGCGTCAGCAGTATCTTATTTTCGCTTACCAGCCCTGCTGTAAGCAGCAATTCAGGTGACCCGGCTGATGACATCACGCGACCTCCGATGTGGCATGAGAGTATTGTTAGCTGTAAATGTCACGGTTGTGTGAGGGTTGGGATACCGGCAGGGCAACCACACCTAGACAGGAGGACGATTAGAGTCCTCAACCAAAGCCTTTGGCTCAAAATCTCAACCCGCAAGGCAACGGTGTTTGGCCGGAAATGCAAGTACATTACCATTTTACGGGACAAGTCGCCCAACATGGAGGGCCAGGAGACTGTGCTGGTCAGAACTCTAACTATTGACAACGTGGTATGAGGGAATCTGTGTGTCGCACGGACACCGCCCAGTATAGCTCAATGCGTCACGGAGGCACACAAACCATCGCACCATGGTAAGGTCCAATCTCTTTGTGACGGAAGGGGGCTACAGTCTGTTGGGGCGTAAACAGCCAGCAGCGATTATCGACAAGTTTAAGGGATATTCTCACAGACCTTGCCAAACGATCCGTACGGAGTTGACTAGCAGCGGACAGGCATCCAACTATAGACCTTTCAGCTCGGTGGTTTCGGACAATATTTACTTCAGCGAAATCAGCCGCAGTGGCTTCTGGATCACCAGAGGTGCGCCACAATAAGCGACAGGGAGCCAGTGGAGAGGTCAGTTCGCCAACGGTACTTGGGTCTTGAATCCTCGTTTCAGACGGACAGCATCATTCATTAGACAGCGAGTCTAGCTTACATGGGGGGCGAGATAGCTTAGCGGTTAGAGCGCGAGCGTACTGACCGGAAGGTCCGTGGTTCGAACCCTGCCTCTGCCTCTCGACTTCCCCTGTCTAGGCTTGGGCAACCTGGCAGTATCCCAGCCCTCGTGCTTCCTTCGGGTGGCATGGCAGCTAGGCCCCGAAAGGGTGCTACAGCTGAACGATCTCGACGACGACGACATGGAAGAGCAGTCTGTTATCCGCCTCGTTTCAGAGTGCGTGCGTTAAGCGTTGCCAGGGGTTTGAAGGATGATTTTGATATGTCTGCTACCGTGGCAGCGGAGTAATGGGTGGGGAATGGACCCACCTGTCCTTAGGAATGAGCCTATAAAGAGGCCGGTAGAAATGGATTGGGAGTGAGGAGAACGAATATGTGAAAGAGAAAGAAGAGAGACGTCAGCAATAGCCTGATTTCGCTTGCCCGCCCTGTTGTATGCAGCAAGTAAGGCGACATGCCTGATGGCATTACACGATGGTCGACGTGGTGTGAAATTACTTGTCGATGTATAATTGATGGCAATACGTGGGATTGGATGATGCCAGGGCATTTACACCTAGACAGGAGGAAGATTAGGGTCTTACACCAAAACCTCTGGCTCAAAGGCCTAACCACAAGGTGACGGTGGCTGGCGCAATACCGTCAGAGCAGCCCACATCTTTAAGGAGCAAGTCGCCACACGTTCCTACCTAGAGAACCAGGAGACTGTGTTGGTCAGACCTATATCCATTGATCACTTTGGTAGGAGAGGCTCTGTGAGCGTCACACGTACACTCCTCAGTACAGCTCAGTGGGATATGGAGGTGCGCAAACCGTCACATTGCAGTAGGTTCCAGTCTATTTGGGACCGTAAAACAGTTCCAAGTGCAATTTCGCTGCTGGTCATTCCGCGGTCTATTTGTTTGGTTCCTAATGTGTCTGCCGTCAACATATGCTTTCGACCAACAGTGTGTCCAGAACTATCGATCGGTCATGGCCGTTACGTACATCTGGTCAAATGGATGTGCCACAGAAGTCTGTGAACACAATCGGGTCCCTACATTCACACACTTCTGGGCGTATAAGAGTGTAGGGTGAGCACTCCAAAAGCTTCCGTACAAAAATTGGTGTCCAACAAGGACGTCCATTGTCTCCATTCTTCTTGAACTTCGTAGTCAACGAAGTAATGTGGCACACTCTGAAAGGTCTTCAAAACCCCTGTGTTCAACTTGTTGCTGGTGAGAACCTTGTCGATCTGGTGTATGCGGATGACATCGTCCTCATCTTCGAAAAACGAACGCGAAGCACAAGCTCTGTTGAGTAAACTAACCACCATTACGCTATCTTTCGACATAGGCCTAGCACCTTCAAAGTGCAGAGTCATGCTTCAGAACGTGGAGTCTCTAAGCATACTCCTTACAATTCAGGAACCACTGGGGGTTGTGAAGGATTTTACATACCTCTCTAGTTGTATTAGCTCTAGCAGAATCGTGTCTGATGAATTTGTTGCGCGAATCTCCAAGCCTCGAACCATGTTGGCCAATTTGCGTCACTTGCGGCGTCAGAAACGCATATCACTGGGTCTCAAGAGTCGCGTGTACCAGGCCACAGTAGGGGTTGTATTGTTGTATGTTTGCGAAACATGACTTCTGGAGGCAGGTGATACGAGGCGTCTTGAGGTTTTTGATCCCTGGTGCCTCAGAAGCGTTGTTGGTGTCGGATGGCGCCAACGACTTCACAAAGTTGTAATTAGAAAGCCAGTATTTGGTTGCGCAGCAGGCACTTCAGTCACAGAAAACATCCGGCACCAGCTACTGAGACGACTTTTCTTCTCTGCGCCTCCTTCAAAATTGCGGAAACCATGAGCAAGACAACGTATGACTTGCCATCATCATCACTGACAGCATGACATCAACACTATTGCTTCGCTACTTGGCAGACGCGTGTGAAAGAGAATAGAAGCGGTGTTGTTAGTGCAGTAGCCTTCCAGTGTCCCCGTGAGCCCCGTGGCTGGAAACATGGCTGGGACTGGCGGCTGATCAACATCAGAAGTGTATGTGCTGACTGAGCCCTTGAGGTCTATTCACATCCGAATGTTTGCAACAGGCCACATCAGGTCTCTTTTCTCATCTACTCTTTTCCCTTTGTTACATTCTGAGGCCCTAAATATAAATAGATGAACTTACTGATTGTACGGCAATGGAGAGTGGTATCAAAACTGATGTTCCTGTCTCTGATCATAATTTGTCCAGAACTTATCTGACTCAGAAGTCTCGATTACCACCCATCGGTTTGCATCCTAGAATTTCTGCGGTTGCAATACGTAACCGTGCAAACCGGCGAATGCATAATGGGCCTATGGGCATAACATACACATTCGAATCGATTGGCCGGTTCGTCCATTTTCAAAAATGGCCTCGCAGTGAGTGTGATCAAAAAAAATCAGATCGTTCAGCTGTAGCCTGGGGGTTGTGAAGGATTTTACATACCTCTCTAGTTGTATTAGCTCTAGCAGAATCGTGTCTGATGAATTTGTTGCGCGAATCTCCAAGCCTCGAACCATGTTGGCCAATTTGCGTCACTTGCGGCGTCAGAAACGCATATCACTGGGTCTCAAGAGTCGCGTGTACCAGGCCACAGTAGGGGTTGTATTGTTGTATGTTTGCGAAACATGACTTCTGGAGGCAGGTGATACGAGGCGTCTTGAGGTTTTTGATCCCTGGTGCCTCAGAAGCGTTGTTGGTGTCGGATGGCGCCAACGACTTCACAAAGTTGTAATTAGAAAGCCAGTATTTGGTTGCGCAGCAGGCACTTCAGTCACAGAAAACATCCGGCACCAGCTACTGAGACGACTTTTCTTCTCTGCGCCTCCTTCAAAATTGCGGAAACCATGAGCAAGACAACGTATGACTTGCCATCATCATCACTGACAGCATGACATCAACACTATTGCTTCGCTACTTGGCAGACGCGTGTGAAAGAGAATAGAAGCGGTGTTGTTAGTGCAGTAGCCTTCCAGTGTCCCCGTGAGCCCCGTGGCTGGAAACATGGCTGGGACTGGCGGCTGATCAACATCAGAAGTGTATGTGCTGACTGAGCCCTTGAGGTCTATTCACATCCGAATGTTTGCAACAGGCCACATCAGGTCTCTTTTCTCATCTACTCTTTTCCCTTTGTTACATTCTGAGGCCCTAAATATAAATAGATGAACTTACTGATTGTACGGCAATGGAGAGTGGTATCAAAACTGATGTTCCTGTCTCTGATCATAATTTGTCCAGAACTTATCTGACTCAGAAGTCTCGATTACCACCCATCGGTTTGCATCCTAGAATTTCTGCGGTTGCAATACGTAACCGTGCAAACCGGCGAATGCATAATGGGCCTATGGGCATAACATACACATTCGAATCGATTGGCCGGTTCGTCCATTTTCAAAAATGGCCTCGCAGTGAGTGTGATCAAAAAAAATCAGATCGTTCAGCTGTAGCACCCTTTCGGTGCCTAGCTGCCATGCCACCCGAAGGAAGCACGAGGGATGGGATACTGCCAGGTTGCCCAAGCCTAGACAGGGGAAGTCGAGAGGCAGAGGTAGGGTTCGAACCACGGACCTTCCGGTCAGTACGCTCGCGCTCTAACCGCTGAGCTATCTCGAGTGTGATAACCACAGTTGATCAGCCTGACCCCGATCGTCACTTGTATTTCGCGGCCTTATTTTGGCCCGTGAAACACACTCGAGAGCACCGGCCGGATTCCAGCCTGGTAGGGTTGCGTTCACCAAACCTTCACACACTGTCACGTGCTAGAACAACGTCATACGTACAAACGATCCACACTTTTAGTATTCCTGGATTTCCAAGACGCATTCGATTCGGTTAACCGGTTTGTTCTCCTTGACACGCTCTCCCATCAAGGAATGCCCTTGAAGTGTGTGTTCTCGGACTTCCGCACGTGAGAGTATACAATGGGCTCTCCGAAAGCTTCCGTACACAAAGCGGTGTCCGTCAGGGGTTTCCACTCTTCCCATTGCTATTTAACTTCGTGATCGATGAAATCATGAGACGAACACTGGAAGGTCACTGAAACCCTGGTGTTCAAATAGCCTCAGACGAAAGCCTTGTCGATCTGGATTATGTAGACGACATCGTTCTCATTTTCGACGAGGAGATGGTGCAGGTGTTTTGGACGAACTAACCAAAGTCATCCCATCCTTTTTTGTGCACTGTGCACCCACAAATTGTAAGGTCATGCTCGTGGACATGCAGTCACTGAACATGCCACTTAAAATCCACGGGGAGACAATCGAAGTTGTGGAGCGTCTTACTTATCTTGGAAGTTGTATTAATCCCGATTGTAGTGTGACAGATGAGGTAAATGCACGAATCTGCAAGCTCGTGGCACGTTTGCTAATTTTACACACTTATGGCGTCAGAGTGGTGCATCGCTGGATCTCAAGGGACCTGTGTATCAAGCTACAGTACGGGCTGTTTTTTGTAGGAATGTGAGACTTGGTCTGTTCGAGCAGCGGAACTGAGATGTCTTCAGGTGTTCGACAATCGTTGTCTCAGAACGATAGCTTATGTGGGTTGGGACCTTCCATCGAAGAATGTGTTGAGCATTCGAAGCTGTGGGGATTAGGCCATGTATTAAGCATGCCGAACAGGGTGCTATTTTCCGTACCCAATTCAGGGTGGCAGGAGCAGAAAAGTGGCCACTCCTTGACCTAGATCAGAGGAGTATGAAGGAGACTACGAAAACCAATTGAACTGATTGAACACCAACTAAATGAGCTTGCCGCTGCATCCACTGCTTGGCTAAATTTGTCGTGCTCTCCCTCTCCGGTGACCGAACGCGTAGCAGCTGGAATCAACGTACTCTTGGTTCGTTCATAGCTTACAAACTGGACTGAACTGAGGTTACGAGCTTGATTAGGGACCTCTTGATGGGCTTTAGGAACTCTTGGGTACTAATCAGCGACTTGCTCAGTCATTCAACTATAAAGCGTGCACCAATGTCCTTTGGTTTCCGCTGCTGCACCCGGTTGTCAAAACTTTTCTCAAACACACAAGGCTCTCCCGCTTTTGCGATCACTCTACTAGAACGTTTCCCCCTGATGACTTCATGATAGTCAACTTCACGTTTACTACTGTGATGCTGGTTTCGATGATCAAGACAGTGATGGAAGCGATTGCTCCAGGCCAGGAACCCCAGTTTTACGGACAGGAGCCATATTCTTCAACGTTGTAGCCATTATTGTGAGGCGTCCCAATGCTTCCCTCCCGGAACACGACGATTGTAGACTTGACTGATTTTCCTGGTCAGACGTTTTACACTTCTTTGCCAAGTCAAAGGCCAACCGTGAGAATCCTTTCATAATCTTTAGCTAAACTGGTGTCTGTTGGATTCCCCGGTGGACGCGAGAACACTGTTGATGGTTCTTGCGTCATGAAGTCCAACTCGCGATGGAGTTGGCCTAAAAAGCATGCTGCATACCTAATTTAACTGTTTTACGTAACCATTTAGTAGCGTATGAGAAAACGCAGAATACTCACTGGATAAAGCGTCATGTGGATATGGATGAACAGCACGGAACATGTTCTAAATTGAGCGAATACGACTTACAGCAGTGTACCAGCTTTGTAATATCCATTGAATGCCAGCGAAGTTACTTCCCTGGAAAACCTGTTGTACTGAAGCGAAACGGTCCGACGATGCATAAAAGATAAACTAAGAAAACTGAACTGTTTTATCAGTTTCCTCATTTGATGTATTATTGTTTGGGAACTCTGGAAATGACGGTGCAGTCATGTTCTAACATGGGAGCTGTTGGCTTCCTTACATGCCTACGATCCATCAATCGTCCCAGTGAATCCAATAAATTTATATTTCAACATATACGGTGGTGAAGCATCAGTGTCAACACTGATGTTGTTGTTTTTGATGATGATGATATTTCAACATTCTTGGCATTCTGATACAACACTCTTGCAATGATAATTATGATGACGACGACCTCCTCAGTGGCTAACATCACAGACCGTCGTATAGACGACCTGGGCTCCTTCAGTTGACCACCGGTTCCCGTCTTGTGAATTGTTTACTCATGTTTTATCAATCTAAAACGCAAAATACGTAAAGCAACCGTAATAAGCTTATTATTTACATCCTGTACATAGTCTGTAGTTGATAATGGCGATTGAGTTGTCCACATCTTGCCGAATGCTGATACTAATAATTGGGAAACTGCGGTTATTGTGGCACCATATGTGCACACGGGTCATCTGTCCGCTTGTCGAAACTTTTTATCTAGTAAACATCCAGCACAGCTTGTGGTGTCTAGAGGATCACTAAATTTTATGCGAATTCCCGTTGGTTGTTGTAACACCTTGAGGAATGTTAGAATGTGATCGTTTAGTTATTTTTTAACTTGTATTCTTCCTAAACTTTCCGAGCGGTACCATTCGAACGTTTTGCAAGGCTGTCCAATATTCAGCTGGAGTTTTACAACATTCGAGCGAATTTTTCAAATCTTCCTGGAGTTCTCACCGTTTGCTCGCTGAAATTTCTCTCAATAATTCATTCAAGTTTTTCTATAGCGGTCGAATCCTACTTGAGATGTCTGGTGCGTTTCCTGCGACAAAATGGCTTGGCTTGTGATCTGGGCACATTTTCTCATTTGTACGGTGTTTACTCTACCTTTCTTCCTTCCAAAGCTGATTGAATAATTCCAGAACTCTTTCTGTTCGACTTAGATCTGTAGCCGTCGCAACGTCGGCCATACTGATTATTCATGCTCTCCGCTGGTTCCACTGTGGGTCACGATGAACAGTTGATCAAGGAATTATCTAATGGTATCTCTGTTGATTTTCTCCGAAGGACTATTCTGGGCATACATTCAGATCGGTACTTATTTTCTTGCGTTATTCACGTCTCCCCATTTTTATCAGGATAGATCATCTCTCACTGGATCTCCTTTTAAACAACTACTTTCAGCAGATCGATAGCATGAAAAGTATGCATGAGCTTTTGCACTTTCACTCATTTCTCCAGCAATAAATAACTATGCTGATAATATACTACAGCTTGTGGCTCGGTGCACAAATGGTTTCTGTTTTTTCTTCGTGGCTCACTTTGATAACCCCAGATAGCAGCCGTTGGCGAAGTGCTTTTGTCACTGATGATCTAATTAAGGAGTTGGGACCTGAGGTGCGAACATTTGAAAAGTGACGGAAATTTCAGACGACCCAAGGACAACACTCAGTCATGCAAGAGAGCAAACCCAACGCTGCCTCCATTGATCAGCGTAAGTGACTTTACTGTCACCATCCTTCTTTGCAGTTTCCAGCATTCTGCCAACTATATTCAAAAAGCAATCATTGTCCACCAGTATGGTAAGTTTATAACTTTGGTTCGAAAATCTACAGAATAAAACTCTGTTGTACTGACGCACGTATTTCACTAAGGCTTAAACCCTACACACATTTCTAGCTTCACTTCACATCACTCTTTTTACTATTCGTTGTTCAGTTGTAACACCCTTTCGGTGCCTAGCTGACATGCCATCTGAAGGAAGTATGAGGGCTGGAATACTGCTAGGTTGCCCAAGCCTAGACAGGAGAAGTCAAGATGCAGAAATTGAGTTCGAACCACGGACCTTCCGGTCAGTAAATTCGCGCTCTAATCACTGAGCCATCTCGGCCTGCATTTCTTACTAGTATGTAAGTTATTTGGCTGGTCCACTGTAAGTACATACATTGTCCTGTCTCAATGCCTCCCATAACTTCATAGACTGCCATTCTTCCGGCCTCCTTCGATTGCCAGGTCCTCCCGAGAGCTAAAGTTGAAGCTGCAGGTTTTCGAACATACCTGAGGGCTATCTCAGCGGCGGAATTTCCTGCAGTACCCAGGTTCGACTGTAGATAAGTTTCCTCCGTACTGCGGATCCATGTTCTATCCTGTCAGGTGGTCTAACAGACATAACTGGTTTCACATTAGATAGCATTCAGTTCCATTAGTTCCTGTTCTTCAAAGAAGTTCGGTGTTCGGAACTCAATCTGCGCACTTGGTCCGGACGACTTTTTGTGCACATTGCAAGTGACATCGGTCCAGAACCCGAATGTATCGTTTATAATGTGTGTGCCAGTGAAGACAAAAGCAGCTTTTTTCACTGCAATTTTCGTGCAAATGAGTATTTCAGGTGCGTTTATCAACTCACCAAGTATTATGCTGGCCTTTGCAATTTGCGCATTGAGTTCATCATTGAGTGTCATATCTGTGGGTGGTGCAATATCAAGTCAGTGGAAATCCCCACACCACACTACTCACCTGATCCTTCAGTTTGTTATTTTGAACCGCTGGTGCAGACGTGTTTTAGAAACATTTTTACCTGAGCAAAATCAAGATGCTGTTAAGTCAGGGGCCTTATATATTCGCCGTTAGTTCGCTTCCGAATGCGAAAATAATGCACACACGTCCACGAATGGTAGTGTACAGACATGGGACTCATGTACGAATGGTTTCGTCAGTAAGCTCTTCGAAATAACCACCCGTTTGGCATATTTTCTTCGCAGTTGCAGAAAGCTTTTAAACATCTGGTTGGTAAACGCAGACTAAACATGGTTGAGACAGGGACATAACTTTGCTAGCATTTGCGGATTCTGTAGTGATAGCTACACGGTTTAACACCCTGACATTCAGCCCTGCACCAAACAGATTTGTCAGAGCGGCCGAGCTTTCCTATAGCGATGCACAGAGCAACTCTGTTAACCGGATCCAAGGCTCTTTTGAAGCCCACAAGCAATCCATAGAAAGGTTACTTCTGTTCATGCGCCTGTCGAATCTATTTGTGCGCTTGGAGATTCAGGCTTGTATCCAGGACTGTCCATGACTATTTGGTTAGACAGGATACCTACTGCGTAAAAGAACTGATTCCTTAGCAGTTGTTCATCTGTCGACTTGTTCTCTTTTAGTCGTCGCATCGAAATTCAATGGAATATCTTATATCTAGATTCATCATCATCATCATCGACAGCATGACATCAGTGTTCAACACCGATGCTTCACCACCGTACAACCATGGTTTATTTGAAAGCCTTATTGTGAAGAAAAGAATAAAGATGGATGTGAAGGGGATTTACTGCTGCCTTACTACAGTCATTCCGAGGTGCCTACACCTCCAAACACTCATTCAGGCAATCTGGATATAAACTGACCACAAGATCGCCACTGACATCGGTTGGCAGCCATATCTTGCAGCGTCTCCAACCAGGCGCACTGGGGATCACGCGGTCCCCATCCTGGAAGGCGAGTAGCACCGACAGCACCCAAGCGTTTCGTAATTTCTTTCATACCCTTCTGCCAGGTCAAGGGTTGGCCACCTCTCTGCTTACGCCACTCTGAATTGGGCACGGAAAATAGCACTCTCTTCGGCAAACGATGATTAGGCATGCGCAACACATGTCCCAACCAACGCAGCTTCTGGTGCTGGACACATTCTTCAATGGAAGTACCCGTTGCACAACCCAAAACTCGCTTTCTAACTGCCTCGTTACGGATTCGCCGACACCATCCCACACGAGCTATGGTTCTGAGACAACGATTGTCGAACACCTGAAGACGTCTCAGTTCCGCTGCTCGAACAGGCCAAGTCTCACAGCCATACAACAAAACAGCCCGCACTGTAGCTTGATACACACGTCCCTTGAGATTCAGGGACACACCACTTTGACGCCATAGGTGTCTCAAATTAGCAAACGCGACCCGAGCCTTGCAGATTCGTGCATTTACCTCATCTGTCACACTACAATCAGAACTAATACAACTTCCAAGATATGTAAAACGCTCCACAACTTCCAGTACCTCTCCCTGGATTGTAAGTGGCGTGTTCAGTGACTGCATGTCCAGGAGCATGACCTTACACTTTTTGGGTGCAAAGTGCATACCAAAGGACGGGATGACTTTGGTCAGTTCATCTAAAAACACCTGCGCCTTCTCCTCCTCTTCAAAGATAAGAACGATGTCATCTGCATATTCCAGATCGACAAGGTTTTCGTCAGAGGCTATTTGAACACCGGGGTTTTGGAGACCTTCCAGCGTTCGTCTCATTATTTCATCGATCACGAAGTTAAACAGGAATGGGGAGAGTGGGCATCCCTGACGGACGCCACTTTGTGTACGGAAGCTTTTGGAGAGCTCGCCGTATACTCTCACACGTCCGGAAGTCTTGGAATACAAAGAGCTTATTATGTTCACGAACTTCCGGGGCATTCCTTGGTGGGCAAGCGTGTCAAGCAGAACAGACCGGTCAACCGAGTCAAATGCGCCTTGGAAATCCAAGAATACTAGAATTGTGGGTCGCTTATACGTATGGCGTTGTTCTAGCACCTGACGAAGTGTGAAGATTTGGTCAACGCAACCCCTACCAGGCCGGAATCCCGCTTGCTGCTCTCGAGACAGTGTCTCACGAGCCACCGTAAGGCGACGAAGCACAAGTGACGCCAACAGTCTCGTTACGACCGGGGTCAAGCTGATCCCCCTGTGGTTGCCACACTCACTACGAGCCCCTTTTTTGAAAATGGGCACTATCACCGACTCTCCCCAGTTGTCTGGGACAGACTCCTTTTCCCAGATGCAGGCAAACAGATCAGACAGGCGTTGACTGAGGATTTCACCCCCATCTTTGAACAATGCGGGTGGGAGGTCATCCGGACCAGAGGCTCGGTGGCGCTTGAGAGAACATATGCAGTCATAAACCTCCGAGGCCGTAGGTGGTTCCACGTTCACCGTCCAGGGTTCTACGTCACCTGTGGGTTCCAGATGGGCGCCAGCTGGTGGCCATGACAATTGTTGTTCGAAGTATTCGGCCCATCGGTCGAGACGTTCTTCTTTATTCGAGATGGTCACTCCATTCCGATCCTTGATAGTTTCGCTCACAGGTGGTTTCCGGGGACCGGTCGCACGGATCAACTGAAATAATCTTCGGGCATTACCGGATTTCTGGGCCTCTTCCATTTCCTTGGCTTTCTGTGTCCACCACACTTCGCGGTCGGCTTTCACACTCGCCTTCACTTGACGTCTGATAATTCGTCGCACCAAGTTATGTTCCGGGCCGGCTGGGATATTTCTCCGAGATTTAAGCAGTGCCACCGTTCGGTCTGATATCCAGTGCTTGAGTGCGCCTGGTGGTGCCGTGCCACAGGCAAAATTCCCAGCACTATGCAAAGAGGTGGCAATCTCGTCCCAGTATGCGTTCACATCTGATGGTGGAGCATTTGGAAGAGACCCTAGAAGACGATTCTGGTAAGTTCGTCTAACATCCGGATCTGCCAGTCTCTCAGTTGCCAAGCGATTTGTCCGCACCTTACGCGGTCCTGGAAAACGTAGGGAGAAGCGACTCCGGACGAGCGCGTGGTCGGAATCCACAAATGTGTTCCAAAACGACCGGCAGTCAGTTACTGATCCGCGCCATCGGTAACTGATGGCGATGTGGTCGATTTGAGTTTGTGGTCGGCGTGTCGTTGGAGGACACCATGTGGCCAGACGACTTCGGCTATTCCGGAAGTTAGTACTGCATAGAAACAGCCTGCGATCAGCACACAGCTGAAGCAATCGTTCCCCATTGTCCGTACGTACCGAGTCCAATCCATGTCGACCTCCTAATTGAGTCTCAGATACGCTAAGCCTGCCCACTTGTGCATTCAAATCTCCGGCAACCACCACGATGTCTGAGCTTTTAGCTCGCCGCAGCAGGGCATTCAGGGCGTCATAAAACCTGTCTTTGACGGTGTCGGAGCTACAGTCAGTTGGGGCGTACGCAGACACGATAAACAAACATCGATCAACATCCCGCTTGTGAGACTCCTTCACAGACGTTGCCAGACGAACCGCACAGAGGCGACTATCAACAGGTATCCAGTCAAGCAAGGATACTTCCGCCCGGTGACTTAGGACGATACCAACCCCTGCACATCCAGCTGCAGCAGCCTCTGGATCACCAGAGGTGCGCAGTCGGAAGCGAGTGGAGACTGATGGGGCGGTTAGCTCAATCATTGTGCTTGCATCTTGAATTCTTGTTTCCGAGACACAGCACACATCAATGCCAAGCGAGTGTGAGAGCAAGAGCAGCTTGTTGTCCTGCTTGCTTCAGAGTGCGCACATTGAAGGCGGCCAGATAGACTGAGTGTCGAGGCTTGATGATTGGTTTGGAGATACCTGAGGATGTCGGCGCCATGTGACGAGCAGATGCTGCACGCAAAGCCGATGCAAGACGAACGGAGTCATCGGTCCTAAGTGCTGGGCCTACAAGGAGAGAGTTGTTAATGGGGTGGGGAGAGGGGGAAGAAAAAGTATGTGAAAGAGAAAGAAGGGAGGCGTCAGCAGTAGGCTGTTTTCGCTTACCCGCCCTGCTGTATGCAGCAAGTAAGGCGACCCGGCTGATGGTACCACGCGACGGCCGATGTGGCATGAGTTTATTTGTATGTGTGCAGTTCATGGTTGTACGTGGGCTAGGATACTGTCAGGGCGCCCACACCTAGACAGGAGGACGATTAGGGTCCTCAACCAAAGCCTTTGGCTCAAAGGCCTAACCGCAAGGCAGCGGTGTTTGGCGGGAAATGCAAATGCATTACTGTTTCTACGGAACAATTCGCCACATGTTCCAACCCCCAACCTGGAGGACCAGGAGACTGTGTTCGTCAGACCTCTAGCCATTGACCAACCTGGTATGAGAGACTCTGTCAGTGTCGCAGGGACACTCCCCAGTATAGCTCAATGGGTCGCTGAGGTGCGCAAACCGCCACACCACGGTAAGGTCCAGTCTCTTCGTGACGGATATCTAGATTGTGCTAAGTCAATGAAAAAGACCCACTCTGTCAGCTTGAACAGCTCCGTGAACAAACCTTTCTCCCATCGTAGCCGTATCATAACCCCATCATAGCCGCCTCTAGTTCCACTATTCCAGGCGTCGGGTTTTCATTCCGTCTTGGGACAACTGAGTCTTGTGCTTCTTATCCAGCTCTGCTGATCTTTTGAGTAATGTTGGAAAGTGAAGTTCCTAAACTGAGGGAATTTATTCGGGTAAGTTTCCTCTAGTTTGGTTGTCTTCTGTGAACTGGAGACATTGCGCTTTTGGCCCATAAATTTCTTTCGATCAAGGGAGAAATTTTCTGTAAGGAGCGCCGTCCGAGTGCGATTGGTGCTGTTCTCTTGACTTGCTGTTTATTAGTCTTTTTCGAGCGTTTTGAAAGCTTACTATCTGCGCTTCTGAGTGGCCTTCGGACCGTTGTATGTGTCGGACCTTGGAGTAGGTTGATAATTGCCAAGTATCCTTGAATCTAGGTGAATACTGACGGGTTATTCTCATCAAGCAATTCCCGTTCCTGTTGCTTTCCTTCTAGTTATATCGCTAGCCTGTCCCCATATATTTCGACTTTGTTATCCGCCAGTCTTGATCAGCTTGGTTGATTTTCTTTATTTTTCCCGAGGCGGTTTTCCAAGTGAGGTTTGTTGATTCGCACCAGAACGTGCAGTTTGATCCATGCATTACTTGCGATCAGCACGTCAACGAGGTCTCTGCCGCCGGATGATATAGTACGCATAGTGCGATGATAGTACGCATTTGTGATAAGCCTTTGGATGAGTCCGAGCGACGATCCCTATATCCCCCAAGTTGAACCAATTACTTGTTATTGCAAGCTCTATTGCTGCGCACCTCATCAGCAAACTTTCTCGTTATCGTTCTTTGATCCGCTTCCGGAGGTGTGCGTCATTGTAGGCTCGAGCACTGAAGTCAGTCGACAGGAACAGGTAGTCACTTGAAGCTATTAATCTGATCAGGTTCAATAGTTATGCGCAGGTTTTTTTGTTTTCCTCACCCGCGTGTGACTTTTCACAGCATAGACAAAATTACCTCTGACAGTCGGAATTTGATTGCCATCGACCTTGAGCTGATTCAGTTCGGTTCGTCCATTCTATTTCATGAATATTATCCGTAATCACTGGCCTAACCGCATTCACTCAAGGTTTCTTGTTTTACTTCGGTTGAAACTACAACCCGCGCAAGCTCCTCGTAGCTTTTCTTTATCAGCCAGCCATGTTTTGCTAAGTGTAACAAGGCTTGTCCCGTAGCATTTCAGTCCTCTTGCAACGAGAACAGTCTATCTTTCAAGTCTGCTTCCTCAATCCACGTCCGTGGAGTCTTCACGTTCCAGTTTCAGAATAGCAGAAGCTATTCTCGTTTCCTTCTCTTCGACCTTAAGGCGTGATCCAAAAGTCTGCCATGTAATGTCATAGAGAGTAGAAGTTGCATTCCTAGCAGCATTGGATTCCAGCATTACTCACTTTCCGCTGCCGGTTAAGACCAATCTTTGGGCGAACAGAGTGTGGTTTTTACGAGTAATCATTCCTAGTCCACCCTCCTAGGCAGATCGGTGATATCGCCACTTCCCTGAGTGTGGAGGTGCTGGCCGCCACGAACCACACCGTACTGTCGTTCTACTCCCATAGCAGAGAACAGCACGACTTCACTCCTAGGCAGCCTCGTAATACGACTTATGGTAGTACGGGATCTCGTCAATCTTCGTTGGACTGCCCCTTGTTCGCCATCATGACATGGTTGAATAAGTGTTTTTCATTACTCATGAGTAGTCTGTTGATAAAGAAACTTCAAATACTGCCGTCGCACAGGCTTCCAACCACAAGGACCATACATCCAACTCTGTGCTCAAACTGCTATCACCGCCCCTGAAGAATGTCGACTAAAGATGATTTACTCGTAGTACCACACATTTTACTGGGCTGCCTCGCCGGGGTAGACTTCATGGCCTTTGGAATTCAACAAGTTGAATTGGTGATTTATGTACGATGAAGGAGTAACGCGTCCTCATTGGTTACTTCTAATTAGCGTTCCGAATAAACTTTGTATCAGTTATGCATAGTTTCCAACTGCTACAGTTTCACAGACAAAAGGGAGAATAATGACGGAGCAGCTGTGTACAGGAATTGATGGTCCGAACAATTTACTGGCCTAGAATTCTTATAATTATCTTAGTCAGGTTACATTACGTTGTCTGTACAGGCAAGGTGACGACTTCGATTCAAGAGCGCCATGAGGTTTCTTAAACGTGGAGTGGCCGAGTCTCAACACCTTCAACTGTATCCTTTCTTCCTTGATCTTTTGTATACCACTTTTACCCTTCCCGACAGGCTTCCAGTCGTGCTGTCCCAGATTCAGCTGACAAGGTGAATCATCCGGTGCCTGTAACTTCTGTACATGACCCAACACGATCTCATCCTACATACAAACGCTCGCTCACTAATTTACCACCCTTACCAGCTTCTACATCTGCTGATATAAGAAGTCTCGAAATCTCGAAGGTAGATTTTTCCTTGTTTTCTTCCAGTCTGCGGCTGGTAGAGGTTTCATTCCGAACTTTCAGAATCTGATAAGCCGTCCGACCCTTTCCAAACTGCTGGAGCAGTGGTAAGCTACATTTATTCTGCTGTGTTATGTGTGTCCCGCTGGCTGTTTGCATGCGTGTAATTCAGTCACTGTGCCGTTTAAAAAAATCGTTGGGTTTTTAGACAGTTAAGTTTTCGACCTCTGCCGTTTCCCAAGTCCGCAGATTTTGTTATTTTTACGAAAACATATTAATGGTAGTATTTCATGTATTTTATGGTGCTGACATGTCTTACTATCAAAATGTGACGAATGTCGTTCCTTGTTGTTCATACAGCGTTGTCGATTTGCGCTAATGTGACTCATACTGGACAACAGTTTTCCAGCGTCATCGGGTTCCTCTGCGACGTGAACCAACTGCCCATTGCTGTTCTGCAACGAATGAAGTGTATCAGTTGATTGGAAGCTACTAACTTGATGCATAACTTTGTCAACCCTCCTGAGTTTGGCAGGTTTATTCTGATAGGCAAATGGAGTGTAGAATAAAACCAGGTGACATTACACTCCACCAAACTTTCGTAAAATAGTTATGGTGCTAAGTGGAGAACGTTGCAGTTGGATGTTGATTTTCTGGTTGCGAATACCCGAACAGTTCACCGCAATGTCCAGATAACTCGTGGAACTAACTCTGCCTGTGATTTCAGTGTACTACTGAGCGCAAATTAAGCACATAAGCCCACGGAAGTTATGTTTTTTTAAAACAGTATTGTGGAAATTACGGACTTTTAAGAACTTTTTAACTCATCTGGATCCCCTAATGGATGGTTTGTTGGTAAATTAGGATTAATCGCTGCGGAACCCTCAGCTTTGAACTCATTGGCTAGTATGGCACTGGTGCATTTCGGCCAACCGTACAGTTGTCTTCGCCCTAAAAATCAAAATTCAGTGAGAGGAAAATTTCATTCAACGTTGAGAAAAGACGACCTTATTTATATGTATCTCAGTGTGTGTTTCGGTTCTTACCTACAGAGCATTTGAATTTCTTGACCTGTGAGGATAAATCTGAGTCCGAATCATAGTCTGTCAGAAATATCTCTTTTCATCTGATTAAAATCAACTGCAATTCATTTGAACTTTTTGTACGTTAACTCCTACATTTTTCGATAAAATTACAACTGATTAAATTCCCTCGACCTGACGCAGATCAGCGAATGAGTTGTCTCTTGGTAAGCTGAATCTGTGCTGTCCAGTTTTTGGCAGTGATTAACCCTTCTGTCGAACACTTTAAACCAGATCACTCCCTAGGTTTTGTGGCAGTCATCCAACTCATCGCCCAAATAAATGAGTTAGAGCAACCAATTCATAAGACAGTCGATCGGTCAATCAGTAATTGACTTTGTGGCAGCCAAACAGACATTACAATTTATTTGCACTGTTTAATCTATCGGCAATTGTGAGATCTGCTCCTTACGGCTACATTTTTTCAATCTATATTGGATACAATCCGATTTCTTGATTGCGGCCTGACTTAGCTTCGCTGTCTAAATTGTAAAATAGGACAAGGTTTTGCACGAATGTTTACCACCGACCTCTCACTTGTTAGAAAGGCCCCTTACCAGCCGAGATACCGAGAATGCTACTCCGTTTCACACCCTCGAGATTCACTAAATCCCATCATGCTGTGCATTAGTTCACACCGAATCCTTCTGGGTATTTGAACGGTACTAACATTTGGCCTATTTCAGAAGACGCAGTAAAAGCTGACAGTCTTTAGTTGTTGGTCCATTATGCAAGTGCGTTTTGAATCATATGTGAAGTTCATTTGCATAATATGACTAAAAGCACTGTCTCCGGTGGCTTACTAAACCTGTCCGTCCAGCAGGTGGGGGGACCATGATTCGGTTCCAAACCCAGGCGGCACGAAAAATCCCCTGATGCGTGTGGTGTGAAAACGGGTTTAACACTTGTGCCGTTTGTTAGATAAAACCTAATCTCGTTTTTTTGAATGAAATTTTGTGGGCCTTTCTTGTTACTTGATTGCTTTGGGCTACAGCAAATTGTTCGAAAGCGCAGCACCAGCATCTAAAAGTTTTTTTCCTTATTCTACTGAGGAAAAACAGGGCAATGGCTATATAATAGTATATTCAATTTGTACATGTCTTCTCGGTCATTTTGGCACGGGGCATCTGCTAGCTTTGTTCTTAAGATTACAGATTTAACACAGGCAAGGTTTATTGGAACAGTATTTAGCCCTTCCAAAACAAATTGGAATGAACAATTGGCTCATAGTTTTGTGTGCTAACGCTCATTTCTGACCTAAAGATCTCTGCGTAGCTATAGTCTAGCTATGACTGGAACCATTTGCTTACTGTTGTGCAACTATCGCTACTTGGCCTATCGTTTTTATCACAAAATTGTGAAAGCAGCATACCCTATCGTATGGGATATCCAATATCAAGCGAAGGAGGATGATGGGGAATCTGCATAGGAGTTTGTGTGCTTCGCTTCGTGACATGTTTCAGAGCTCACCGCAGCAGCTTTTCGGCCTTTGTTTCACTGTCACCTGGTTTGCTCTGAATGAGTGACATGATCGCAGCCAATTAGCTTATCGGAACGGTTTCCGTGAGAGGAATTTCGCGAGTATAACAATCGTTATTCAGAAGAGGTTTTGCTCCTGAGGCTTGACCTTAGCAGTGGTAAACACACGTGACAATCGATTGGGATATAAACTACACTTGCATGGCATACTCTTCACCTGGAACACTTCGTCGGTCCTCCTCGTCATATTTTATTGATTTATTCTTATTCAGTTCACAGCCAAACTAGTTCTGCGTTCTGTTCTAGGCTCTTCGGCTATACTAAAATTTCATACTTTTGGACTTAATTTGCGTCTTCGAGCAAGATAAATGAGGAGACTACATGGGTTTTTAAAGGGTTGGGTTTTTTGTGGACTTATCCGTTTTTGATAGAGCATTCTGAATTGGTGGTTCTTTGGAGCGTGAAACCGACCACTAGATTGTGCGGGAAGTGTAGATCCACTTTTCCCCTGAAAGGCTTCATTTATCGGCAAGTGTCTTCTGATTCCTCTTTCAGTTGTGTTTTGGTGGAATGTAGCTGTGTCTGTTATTAGTCTTACTCCCGTAAGCATTGATCCTCCACTGGTCCTCACATTACTTCTTGGACCTTTTTGTTTCCCTCAACTGTATGTTTGGGGAATCTTTTGTGGTGGTTGCTTTTTCTAGTGGGTCAGTTGAGGAACTTTTATAGCAACCATTCTGACAGCCAAGGTATATCTTACTGGTTGTGAAGCGTCAGATTTCTAACTTTTTGTCGCTGTTAGTGATGGAGACTATCGAAATTTATCAGATATACTGAGCACAACTAAGTGATACGTGACCTCTTGCCGAATAGTAATAATTCTTTGGGCAGTTCAAATTCACGCAGACATTCCACTTGGCACACCCTCCCAACACACTCCGAACATCAATTCAGCCTCCACGCACTCTTTCATGCCGACCTAAGCGTCCGTCTCATTTCAGGTATCCTTTTTTTATCAGTTGACTGACCACTTACCTCTTGTCCGTATTTAGCTTCAACAAAATCTTCAAAGGAAACAGCCTGGTGGCTATCGCCAGATCAGTTCGAGCTATGGAGTCACCAAACGCACGCTGGGTGGACGGTGAGTTTATCCATCTTTGACTGATTGTGTCAGAGTCTTCCTGTTCATCCGAGTGAATGTTGAGTGGCACAGGCAGCTGTCTCAGGCTTAAAATCTGTTGTTACCTTGGACTTGTTTACTGCCTGAGTGTTGTGGAAATGGAGTAACATGGAATATTCATGCTATCCTACCGTGCTTGATAGTATACCTTTACACCGTTGATGGTGTCAAGAGGGCCGACCTTTTTCCTTTGTCGATTCAGAGCCACCAGTTGCCTAGACACACATCCATAGTGGGACCTTGCGGATTCAATATCTCAACTGCCTGCACAAGAATACTGATGTTGCCCCGACCTTTGAAAAGAAACACCACAACTCTCACCGAGTCATTTTCCGGTACGCCAGCGGTTCACATTGACGTGCAACACTTGAGTCTGGAGTAATCTCATGCAAATAGCTCATCAAACCAGTACAATGATTTAGGCAACCGTAATCGGCAGCACACAAACAGGCTGAGAACTACATGAATCTCCCGCTTATGCTGTTCATCGACCTATTGAGTGTTTCCATGATTGTGACAGTCTTCGTCAGGCGCATCAACGTTATTCATAATATGTACTTATCTGTTTTGCCCATCACAGAACTATAGAATACTGGATGCCCCGAAGCGACCCTTCCTTTTAACAGAAAACATCGTAAGACAGAGAGATGTTCCGCTGTACATGAAGAACGTTTTGTATCTCAAACAGCTCAGCGGCACACTTAGCAGTATCCCGGGGACCCCAGAAACAAAAGGCAGTTGTGTCGGGGATGAGAGAGGTTTAACAGCAAACTTTCGGCATCATCTATATCAGACTACCTATTCGTAGCTGTTCAGGAAATTTTTCTCAACCGGTAGCCCCCCTCACATAGTCATCGGTGCTGTCTGCTCATCCGAAGCGTTTTACTCAGCCAATTGGTGAGAGGTTGTTCGTACAAGGAGCCATTGCATTGCCGAAAAACTATGATCGGTCAATCAGTGCGATTAACTGTGCAGACAATAGCTACGTGTTTTATGATAAGACCATTTGTACGGACCAACTTTGAATGGCAAAACTGGGAAATTTTCAGCCATTTAGGTGTAGTCCACCATACGAACCTGATCCTTTGAGAAGTTAACATGTAAAACATGTTAGTACATCAGTTCACCTGGGTGTTTTACTAATGTTGCCCTCTATGGCACTAAAACATACGTTTAATGTCGTAATAAAGCTAGAACCATTCTTACCGTGATTGATCCGAACAAACGATTTTCACTACTTTTAGCGGAAGCAAACAACGATCTAAATGACGTACGACTACACCTATCCCTGCTTAAAGATTTACAACATAGTTGTCGTTCTTTAAGAAACAACAACCAGTTTCGTTTCATTCAAGGCTCATAGGTGGCAGCAGTGATGCGGGGTGTAAATGAGCAATCCGCGCTGCTTAGATTGCTTAGCTGTTGGAATTCTTTTAGTCCAATGAGAACTGTTATCGTAGGATCCGAAAACGACTGCTGCTCATCTGCAGGCATGTGAGTACGAATTTACTGCTCGCCCAGCCATCCACATAGGAGTAATACAATAGAAAACGCCCACCGCCGCTCACTAGTTCCCTTCACACAGCTGCGTCAGAACGCAAAGACACGTCGGGGCAAGCGAAGCCTGACTACAGCTCCGTCGTCAGTTTGTTAGGCCTAATCCATGCGGTGCTACCGTCGTAAACTAAGAACAGTCTTGACATCATCGATTTAGCCCACACAATAACAAGTGTGGTCGAAAATGATCGCATACACACCCTAAAGTATTCTAACTTTTTAACTGTTTCACGTGCACTATTATTATTCCGGGACTTTATGACAAAAAATGATGCAGGCCGAGTGTACCGTCCAGACGCTGCTTCGTCAAGCAAATTTAGGCTGAATCAACTACCATGAAGTCAATTTTGATCGCGGACGGATTCGTCGTACTGTCCACACCGGAGGCCGTAACCACAATTTCAATTTAATTTACCATCTATAAACCGTGTACCATAGGCGCATTGGTTCCAGCTGCTACAAGAGATACGGTCAAGCTTACGAAGCAACGGCGTGTTCAGTTAGTTTTGGAATCGGGTAGCCACTTATTGAAAGCCATAGCTTTGATGTATGAATGCGCGATTGTGCCATTTCTCCCAGTGCCATTAACCATTGGTGAGTTGAATCCCCATCCAGAGAGGTCGCAGATGTCGGTCCGACTAAGTTTACTGATTAGTATTTCCATACTTCGTTGCCAACTCTCCGTCGCTTCCATTCAATACAAGTCTGGGTGAAAAGAGCTCCACGAGACAGACAGTCTTCTGGTATGCGGAGTACATGTCCTAACCAGCCTAACCTATGAAGCGTGAGTAACTCATCTATTGCGGGAGAGTTCCTTCCTACTAGGACCATCTGGTGTACCTCAGCATTGTTAATCCGATGTTCCCACCAGACCTGAACAATACTCCGGAGACTCCGATGGTCAAACACTGACATATTTCGTATGTTCTCTGCGCAGTATGGATCGCAACGCCGCAGTGTGAAATCTGCACTTGACAGACAAACTAACGTCACGTCGGCACCATAGATGTCGGAGGTTGACAAAAGCTGTCCTGGCCATCCCGATTCGAGAAGTCATTTCATCACCAGCCAATCCACCGGGACTTATACAGCTGCCCAGGTAAAAAAAATTTCTCCACCACGTTGATTGACTCACCTGCAAACATGAGGCGTGGGTCTGACCCCTCCCAGTCCTGTAGCAGCACTTTACACTTTGCAGGTGTGACGCGCATGCCAAACCGTGCGGCACAGTTATTTAGGTTATTTAAAATCATTTGCATTTGGAAGGGATCTGAACCAAGGAGAACAATATCGTCCGCATACTCACTGTCTATAGGCGAACGTCCCGGGAGCATTTCGACTCCCGAGGTTTCAGAGGCACGCAGAGAAACTTCAAGCAGCACATCAGTACCAAAGTTGAAGAGGAAAGGTGCGAGAGGACAGCCTTGTCTTACACCACTGGACGTGGTGAACTCAGACGAAAGCTTCCCGTATACTCGTGCGCGCTCACAGGAGTTCGAATACAATGCCCCCAGAAATGCGATGTTCTCGGTTACCTTTGATCCTTTGCAAAACAGCACTGTGAGGGGAGAAATTTGATCAATGACGTGGTTTATCGACTTATAGAGGGATTTTCGATAAGGAATAAAATGTCTTTTTTTCCTGAACTTGGCGTTGCTGACATACTGAGAAGATTAAAAAGATTGTGGTTGCATCCGCTTATTCTTTTCTACCGAGAGTGGTTGCTGTAAAGGCGTTTGGCATTCAGGAGAGCGAAAATTACGATGACTGTTTCAGACAGTTATGTCTCTTAAAAATAAAACGGGTTTTTCGGTCCATATGCATGCATGCTCCAAACAGGGCTACTATTTTATCCAAAATAAGACCCTGTCCTTCTGTGTTGGGTGATGATTTATCGAACGGATTTGCAGCTTTAGCTGAGCACGTTCCGGGGGGGCTATAAAGAGCAGCTCAGACTGCCCTCAGTGGAACGCTAGGTGAAGCAGTAAGAAAGATGTTCCGCAACTCTTGTGTATATTGCAGGTCATTACTTTCTTGTTGGGTCCCACAAACTCTGATGGTCTATCTTCATGACGATTTGTCTACTACATGAAGGTCACCCAAATTTCGTTACTTTACTGCGTTTGTGACCCAGAGCGTTTCTGTGTAATCGATGGGATGAGTAGACTTTTCCGGAAGTAGTATCACTACACGGCGTATATCATGTCACAAACTAGAAAGCGACTTGCGCGTTATTACATCTTTGGCACTCGTTTCGCACGTGAGGAAATCACGAAAAGCCTTTTTTTTTAGCCCGGAGCGATGAGAGAAGAGTACGCTTTGGGGTCCCTCCGCATAACAGCGCCCACACAAACTGTCGCTTTTTTCACACCTAGACTATTCCATAGAAATGTACATATCGCGTCCACAACGTAGCGCTCATGCAAGTGGTTTGCACGTTTACGGATATTTGGATGTACTTCCGATCGTGTTCCTTAGCTAACTGCTCAAAGCCTTCTGCAACTGTCACGCTAGACTAAATCATAGGCCCTGAACCAGATCAACCTTTCTGATCCGCCTAACTGCATTTCGCCGTTCAAGGTCACGTCACAGCGTAGTCTCAAACTAATAGCGAAATACACCTTGCATTGTCACGCCTGAGGTAAACAGTATTACTTCTTCTGTGCAAATGGTCTAACTGTTGGCAGAATTTGCCGATGAAGACCGAGTGCATTGCCTCTGCTTAGACAGTTAGTCGGTGCCTGCAGTGAACAGTTGCACGCCAACGACAACTTAACATCATCGGGTCTTCAAAAAACGAAACTCAAGGTGATAGATGACTGGTTAAAGCAGTTAAGCTCTGATATCCCAACTCACCAGCTGAGTGTGTTAGTGTATCTAGATATCCGCTCTCAGTGGCTTGACTGTTCCGGAGGATCAATGAAGACGGCTTTCCATTGGTCAACGCATATATATGCATTCTGTATCACGAGACAAATGGAGTGAACCAGTGTCTGTTCAAATGCACACGTTTCAGCTCTTAAATGAGATGGTTTCTGTAGCATCCAGCAACGCAATCCAAGACCGCTCGTTAGCTATGCGCATTACTTTGATGAGTCCATACCATGGATGGAGTAATCGGATACTTATTTCAGTGCTTCTCTTCGATTCCTGCAGGTGGACCATTCTATTTGGCTGCTTCAACGAAATCTGGTTCCTACAGTCTTTTTGTTGTAGCTGTGTGCTAACTGGGTGATTTAGGAGATTAGTAGAACTTATTCTATCGCGTATGATAGTCTAAGCATTTGAGTGGGAAAACCTCAAGGAAGTAGACAAAGGACACCAGATAAAGGTTGGCTATATTGCGGATGTACGAATGGAAGAATGATCGCTGCGGCTCAGTTGGCTACAAGAGAGAAGAAATGAAATCTCTGTGAAATATTACAAAAGGTGGAATAGTTCGTTAGGATCTGACCGTCCTAACACGTTGTACATCTACATTTTTGGGGGGCTTTCGAGTGGCTGCGAGCTACTTGACACTTTGTCGTCATCGTTCGTTCCCAAAGCATTAGTTCTCTCTTGATCCGTTTGACGTTCTCCTTGGGACAGTTTTCTAACTGATTTTGATTCGGGCCATATTTTGGGGCTTCTTCGTAATTAGACGGACTTTATGGTTGTACGGCAGTGAAGCATTAGTGTCAACACTGATGTCGCTGTCTTTGATGATGATGATGAATTCGCACCGTTCCAAGCCTAACAATCTTGCTTTGTTGAGCGTCTGCTGTGTCATGATTCCAAACGGAAGCGTTCAGTTACGAAATTGGCACGACGCGAAATTGCATACTGAACTGGCTTGGGACGACGGATAAGCTTTGCTGTGTTTCAATTCTCGTAATTTAAAAGTTCTGGTCGCTTGGCACGACTAGGTTACAACTCGTCTTAACTGATCTAGTTAAGTAAACGTGAAACTTTTCAAAATAGACTATTTCGTGCCTTCAAAGAATTGTTACACGAGTAACCAGCAAGACTAGCGACTTCTTGTTAACAGGTGCTTCCGATCTTCCTTATTGACACTTTTGTCTTGACGCATGTCTTCAGAATTCCCACTTCCAAGTTTGTTCAGGAACTTCTGTTGTTTACTGGTTTCGCTTGCTTCATTCACGTCCTCTTTAGCTCTCTTGATGATCCTCACGATACGCACTGTATTTTCATTCAATTCCTATCAGGCGTGGACCCATTACTCACTTTGTGCCACCCATCCCTTCCGATTCGAGCCCTAGTGTGAGTTACAGTCCTCAAAGCGACGGTCCGTCGAACCGGCTACAGACCAAAGATGGGGACTGTCCAATGGGTGATCAACGTTTAAAGCAGTTCGATCAGAAAATGGTTGATCTGATCATGAGCGAGGTATATATTGTGTTGCTTTTTTCGACGCCCACTTAATGTCCCATACCGCTCATCTTAGGTGGATCCACCCAGGCAATTTCAGATGGAACTTTATTTGTATACCAGCTTTTAACCTCCTTCGGGCGAGATCGAAGCGTTTTCTTATATACGCTTTTCGCCGAATGCTAAGGGAATGGTTCACTCAGAATGGTTGAACATTGTAACTACTAATCCTTTTCCAAACAGGCGATGAAGCAAACACACTCATTTGCATATCAATTTGTTTTTCACGGGAGACTCAACTGAATCTCTCGTTTATGATATTCTTCAACTGAATGTGCTGCACAAAGGCGGCCGCCTCATGTTTCACTTGGTTTGTCAAAATCTGTGCAATTTGGGTTCAAGTAGAGCATAAGGTTGATGGAAACTCGGGAATTGCGCCCACCTGATGAGCCCCTAGGTGTGCGAAACCTGTCGTGTTTTCGAAGAGTTTTCAGCAACCTCTTGAGTAGTTTACTTTATGAAGACGATGAAGCAGGTTTTCTTGCTGAGGGCTGCGTAAATTCTTAGAACAAACAGCTTTCTGTTTGTTCTTCAGTTTGCTAACCAGCGTGCTGTCTCTTTAAGTATAAACGCCTGCTCCTAATTTTCTATTAGGTAATGGAGTCCAAAACGGTGATATCATGGGAGGATATTGCGGGTCTCGAGTTCCAAAAGAAAGCTCTGCAGGAAGTCGTCATCTTGCCCATGCTAAGACCGTGAGTCGTTTTCCGCGCATGAGAATTCACAGCTACCACCCTAAACTCGTTCGCTCAAACTTTTACTAGACCCCATCCTCCCTGCCAGTAGTCCGTGAGGAAGCGTTAGGGTGTAAGCACTTTGCTTGAATATCACTTAGTTGCAATTCCGTGCCGCAACCATCTTGCCGCCGAAGAAGAACTGGCCAACGTTGTTAGTAATATTCATGCCATGGAATGTCATCCTGAGGAGTGTTACTGGCGCAATATTCACTCAGTCGCACATTGTCTGCTTCACAAACCTACTTGGATGTATGAGGTAGTGTTCGGTTCCAACCTCGTTCGGTGAGTATTGTGCCTTGATTAAAAATTCAAACCCTCAAATGAAGCACCCAAACGTTTTGAAGTGCCGTTCTACTAGAGCGTGTAGAGTGCTTCTGGATTTTAAAACAGGGCATTGAAATTTTTAATGTTTCGTGGAACAGCATGAGGTCGTTTTTCGTGTTTTCTCATCCAGCACCGAATTCGTTTAGTTTATGTTGATTGGTATGTCAGATTACATCATACTAGGAATGTCTATATTTTTCACAACAAACACATTCTGCTGCGTAGCTATGATCGGGTGTACGACCACCACCGACCATAACCACCGTACGATAAGTATATGGTTTTCACAGTTGAAGATGATTTTTTTTCTAGTACCACCTTTTCATCTAAAGGACGGCTAAACTACCGAAGCTAGAGTTTCGCTAGGTGAGTGTCTCTTCTGATGAGCATTGCCGTTCGTTCGCTACAGAATCATTGTTTCACGAGCGACTTCTTGGCATGTACTCGGCGATTTTCGCAAGTTGTCCATACGCCGGACTTATCTGGGTTTTTTTCGTTTTTGTCTGCAGTGGTTTCCCGTATGATGTATTCTATATTCTTTTTCCTCTCGCATAACAGTGATTTATTTACCGGCCTACGTGGGCCTCCAAAAGGACTCTTATTGTTTGGTCCTCCTGGAACGGGTAAGACTTTGATCGGTAAGTCATCTGCGGGCTGACAATGGAATTCAGACAGTTCAGAAAATTTTCCTAGTACAATACTCCATCCTAGGCATACTAAAACTTTTTTCGGTGCTCGAGATAGCTCAGTGGTCAAGATGCAAAATTACTGACCAGAAGGTCCATGGTTCGAACCGAACCCGTGCATATCCACTGCTCCTGTTTAGGCTTGTTTAACTCAACGGTATCTCAGTCCTAGTGCTTTCTTCTGGTGGGGTGGCAGCTATGCATCGGGAGGATGTTACAGCTTAATTATATATATTATTTTATTATTGTTAAAACTTCTATCGATGAAAGACCACTAATATCAATTGTATCGTATTTTTGCTTCGTTGAGATGGTGAAATTTGAGTCGTATCTAAATGCTTTGAAACGGCTTTTGTGTGTGTGCCAATTCAGCGACAGAATTTCATATGCAGTGCAGTGAGCCTGTCTGATGTTCACCAGCTAGCCATCTAGGCCACTGCAAGCGAGAAAATTGGTGTCGCTTCGCTGAACCCTAACAAGCTAACGGAACCACTTAATTCCTCGCACCTTATTATCAAGCGAAACTGCGGTAACTTTCCAGAGATTCGGTAGATATCATATTGTCGTGCGTCATCTCCAGTCCACTCGGCACCGTGACGAGTTTTACTGAGTGATTTTATGCGTGCTTTATTATCGGGATTATTGGCCTAACCAGGTTGAATTCAGCCAAGGTGGTGGACGCACTGGCGACGTCATCTGTTGAATGTAACAGTTGATTAGTAAATCGTCGTCAATATCAGCGGGATTTTCGCTTATGTCGTGTCCTTTTGATAGTGAAGTTTTCTCACAATAACACCACGTTGCTGTTGGAGAGCAATTTGGACGAATACTGTGGACAGCGCTTCGTTGTTCTCATCAACGCTCAGGTTCGAGGATTTAGCCGATGGAGCTCCGTCCAGTAACCGGTCACACATGATTGCGTTCTCTAGCGAGCCATTGTCTTCTCAATGGAATTGCCGTTAACATCCAGTTATTTGACAATGTACAGACATTACGGACGCGTAATGCGTTGATTAAGTTTGCCGGTATATCGGTTTGAGCAATGTGCTCGCCAAAATGATTATCACGTCTTACTGCTTATCCATTAGAATGTTTCACAATCGATGAGTGGATAATCTTGGTATCAATTACATATGTAAACCGTTAAGCCGTAAGGTAACGTCTTATTAGGACGTGTGTGTGAGGGGAGCACCATCTTCACGACATACAAAAAGGTCATATTATTTTGATGTTTGACAGGCAGCAGATTGGGAGAACACAAAGTGACCCACTTGATAATTAGTCACACTATTGGTACCCGGGATGTGCTTATTGACTTTTCATTGGTGAACGTGCTATCGATAACTTTTTTTGCTTTTTTTCGATGATAGCAGATGGGGCGAGATGGCCCAAGTGGTTAGAGCGCGAATTTACTGACCGGAAGGTCCCTTCCTCTGTCTAGGCTTGGGCAGTCTGGCATCGAAAAGGTGCTACAGCTGAATGATAGCAGTGTTACTTTCCTCTGATTACAACCATACAACATAGGAGGCACCAATGTCGTTTAAAAAAGCACGCCACAGAATTGTTTCAGGACTGCTAAACCGGATATCACTAAAACCCATTAAGGTGCACAGTGCAAGAGTGGAAAGCGAGTGAAAACCAACTTGATCACTCGCTTTGGCCAAAAAAGCATTATCCCTATTGTAGTTTGGGATTCCCAACACCATTTTACTTCCGTGCAGTGCGCGCTTTGTGATTCGTCCACCGGATATATTCACCGATAATTGTGGCCGTGCCATTTGTTCGTTTCAGGTAAATGCATCGCCTCTCAAAGCAAGTCCACCTTCTTCTCCATTAGTGCTTCGTCCCTAACTTCGAAATGGGTGAGTGCACCTGTTCGTGCGATGGACATTTCCACATTTTATACAATCGGTCAGTTGCTTTTGTTTTCCATTATAGTTTATTCTCGCGTTTGGGCGAGGAATTACTCATTTGCATTAAGGTTAGTGCTCTGAAGTATAGAGTTCCCAACTAGCCGCATCCATGTTTTATCGTAAGGCAGAGGATCTCTGCTCTCCTCATTGTGGGTGTGCGTTTGATCCAGTCAACCAGTCCGTTTATCTTTACACCCTTTTGTAACACTATACGCTCGGAAGTTTGTTCAAACAAAGCAACAGACTTTGAGGCGTGTGGAATGCGAAATGCTCCCACGGAGCCTCCCTATAAACGTTCAACAAAGCCGGCCTAATGAGGTAATGCGACAGACCCGGTGAAATCCCGGCCTTTTTTCGCACCATCGGCGAAACTCTTGTGTATCTCAAGTATTCGTGTAACATTGTTTTCATCCTCAAAAATGAGCAAGTGCCTGGAAACTTTGGTCAGGGTAGCTGCTTCCTTCGCTATCTACCTCAAGCCCGCGAAGTGCAAAGCCACACTCCGCTCCGTCCAGATAGAAACACTAGTGTCTAGAGGGCCGGTGGAAGCATTGCACAATTCACAAAAGCCTATACATTTGGTCTGACTTCGTAAGTCTCTGGTTTACACATGAAACCTGCAACTGCGATTTCTGTAATTCTTGGAATTCTCACATCCGCGGCATTATTCATCTGCCTTTGTTTACCAGGTCGGAGAAGGTGAGAAGATGGTACGTGCCCTCTTCGCAATCGCTCGCATTAATCAACCGGCAGTCATATTTATCGATGAAGTTGATTCCCTACTCACCCAGCGCTCAGAAATGGAACACGAATCGAGCAGACGTATCAAAACAGAATTTCTGGTGCAGCTGGTAAGTAATTATGCAGACGCAAACCTCGGCTGCATTAATTCTAATAGGCAGGTAAGGAGGCCTCTGTAAGGTAGAATTTTTCCCGGCACAGATGAAACTGAACAGCCTCCACCCCGTCCGAGCAAGGTTTATACTACTGAACAGAGCACCAAACAGTAATCACATGTATTTTAGGTTCTGGCAAACTGTAAATCTCCACATTTTTCCGAAGAAAGCACTGCACATCGGTTCAACTGCTGAGGTACCTAGTACCCATTTTATCCTATATGGTTACCTTTTCCTCCGATGCGTCCGGTATCAACTGTCAGTTTAATGTAATTCGAAATTTCACTGGTTATCCCGTGATTTTGTCTTCAGGACGGTGTCTCCACCGGTGGAGACGAGCGTCTTCTCTTCGTCGGTGCCACAAACAGGTGAGTTGAGGTCGCTGGCGGCATGTTTTCCACACAGTTTAGTCTGATAATTCTATCTTGCTACAGGATGATCACCTCGTTTTTACCTCCAACTCCCTTTTTGGTAGTTAGTTATACCAATATAGACCATGGTGTCACAGGGAGGTCTGGAAGTCAGTAAACAGCTTATGGATAGCGAATATTGCGGTTAAATGCAACTTGGATTACCTTCAGTCGTGTATATTTTGGCGGCCATTCTGACCGAAATTCAGAACGCTGGAGCATTCCTTTGGAAAACTACTTAAAACGAAGAAATACTCGAGTAACTGAGTACCCGCCGTTGCGGGTCCCCCCCCCCAGTGAACATTGATCAAAACCACATAAAAAATGCACTCTGGATGCCTAGTGGGCTGTTCCAGCTGTGGAGATGAAGCAGAACAGCTACATACACCCTTCGACACTGGCCCGGATTTGCCAGTCAAGCCTTATCCCAGGATACAAGTAGGTTCGCGACGACTGGTTTGTGGTCTAGTACTTGATGAAATAGTACATCGCAAACAACACCATATTTACCAAGTTCCCAAGTATCTTTTCTCGTTGTGAAGAAATAGTTCTTTGTAGCTTCCAACTGTATTTACTTCGTCCGTACTGACCTAGGAGAGTTGACGGCTATTATGCTCAAACATACCTGAATTACAGATGCACTAGACCAGAGTAAGCGAACCCAACGTCGTCATCATCATCATCATCATCGGCAGCATGACACCAGTATTCAACACTGATGCTTCACTGCCGTGCAACCATGCTCTAGTTGAAAGTCCTAATGTGAAGAAAAGAACAAAAGTGGACGGGGAAAAGACTTAGTGCTAGCTGACAACAAAAACGACATTGACATCGTAACGCCACCGCTGCAACAGAATCTCTTGAGAACATCTCCGAATTCATCGTGTACAGCCCCTGCGAGGAGACACAATTAACTGTTACATCAATTCTACTTCCTCACAGTTGACAGCAGTGGCATCAGTGAGTTAACAGTTGTTGAACCATTGGATACTTGCACGAGTTGGAATATCACTGTCGGTTTCCATTGGGCCTAATATGGTGCGACTTGACATTGGTACCAGCCCGAGATCAGTGATCAAGCCATCAGCCGACCTAACTGTGGTGGCATAACAATGAACGGCAGTAACAAGCGTCGCTCTTACCCATCGATTTCTTTGTGTACTGCACCTATACTGTAATAACATTGTCGTTACTGGGGTCTACCCATTAGCAAATCAGTAAGATGCTAATTGATAATCTGGCGGTAGTTCGGTCATTTGGTGACAGGTTAGCGCTGATGTACAGGAATTTTGAGCAGTTCCTCTACAATAATCACCGTGGGCGCATCGATCCCATTTTCTGACGTGACTAGACAGGCCGAGCAGCACATTCTTGACTGGTTGTTCACGGACACTAATTCAGGCTGGATAAAGGGATTGTGGGTGACTGTTCCACTCATGTGTTCTCAGTGGACAGGACCGCCACTCAGTGATCCACTGTAATTTACTAGTGGAAACACGACCAGTCAACGTCTTCCAGCAGCTTGCCAAACATGGCGTGCAGCTGACTCGCCTTCTATTTGTTTAGCCGGGTTGGTAACCATGTTGCTTTTTGGTTGTAATGATGTGCTGTGTACAAGGCTACTGCTTGTCAACGCATGGCTCTGAGGTCCTGTAAAAATTTGAACCTTTGCTCTCGAGGTCAACTAAATACCCATTTCGTATACACAAAACGGCATGTTCGCACGCCCGTGGCGGATAGCCATGAGTACAACCCGAGATTGCCCAGGAGTAAAATAGGCGACCAACTAGGGTTAGTTTGACAGTTCCAATTTTCCATTGTTTATTTCCACCTTATGGCAACCGAATGATTTTAAATCAGAGAATCACAAGGGATATAAAGTCGTTAGCAGGGGTTAATTGCAAGCTGATACCGGCTGGATGAAAGGCGACAGATCACAGAGGGTAGGTGCTTCGGGGATTTCTAGACAGTACCTATCTAAGATATTGTTTAGTTGTACCAGTGGCCTTGATATTCAGTTCCACCATTGGGCGTCGCTCGTTGTAATCCAACTACTCAGCGGACAATAATCAACTTCACAGGTGACTACGTAACTTGCTTTTGGCTGGTAAACCCGACCTACTGTGCAACAGACACCATCAACTTACAGCACCACTTCTAAAGCTCTCGAATAAACTACGCTGCAAAGGATACCGAAACATCCTGTATTTGATCCTAACAACTCCAACTGCTTCGCAAGCGAGCTCAAAGGCAGCTCCCATGCAGTGGCGGGTGGGGCTTCCCTCACCGTCGGTCGTGACTAAGAGAGACTGGACGTTGCGGTCAAGAAGAAGCAGGGACCAGCGTAATCAAATACCGAATGTTCACACTAATGTCTCTATAAAATAAGCGAAGATAGTTGGAGTGTACGCTCCTTTGGAAGCTATTATTACAATAGTACTAGGTTTCTAGGGCTTAATTCGGGCTAGGAACTAAGCGAAAGTAAGTACTTAACTGCAGTGGGAAGAGGCGGCGGGTTATCAAAAATATGACCTTTTCTATTCCAATGGGAATTCTCTTATCTAGGCCACCTAGCCTTGTCGATAAATCTGGAGTGCTTATATCACAGCGTGAGTGGTGCCACCGTAACCAAGTTTCTCAGCTACAGACCGTCTGTCAAGGTAGTGGTTATCGACGCTACAATTATATAACATAAAACGCTTCACGACCTCAAGTAGAGAACCTGGGGGGCTGTTCGCTAGACCTGCAGACGTCATTACGGGCAACACGAATGTGAGAACACTGACACTCGACCGCCGTACAACTAGGTTAGTCAACTTAAGTGAGACCCTCATGATGTTACCATGTGCTCCGTCTTAGCTTGTCTTTTTCAGAATCGGCAGTCGTTTTCGAACGTAGAAATTCTGAGCCGGTAAACAATATCAAGTCCCTTATGTCAAAACCACTAATTGTGCAACAATGATTAGTGAAACGCACTTCCCCACGGTTTGTCATTTTCCATAGACCGCAAGAACTGGATGAAGCCGCCAGACGAAGATTCGTTAAGAGACTGTACATACCACTGCCGGATCGACCGGCACGCAAGCAAATTGTTGTACACTTATTCAGGCAGCAAAGACACTCTATGGCACCTAATGAATTTGATCTCATCGCGGACAAAACGCAAGGCAAGTGATGTACTCATTTTCTTCACTGGTCTTCAAAATGAAGTTCAAACTGATCGCGATCCAGGAGTAAACCACGGGATTTACTCCCAACAGACCGACTTCCCAGGGTATCTCCCTTGTTTCTCCTTAGGAGGATACAAGGGGCGCGACACCCTCGTCATATGTTTACTCGTTTGTTAAGTCAGCTAGAACATAGCTATAATGATCACAGAAAACGTTTTTTGGAGAAGGAAAAGTTCCCCATAGGAGTTAGATTACCCTTATTCCGGGAGTAGTCTATGCAGCCAGGACCAAGGTACTGCGATCCCAAAACCCGTGTCACCTAGTAAAGTCGCTGTACCATATGCAGTTTAGCTAAGTATTCCAACGGGATTTCCGTCTCTTTCAGGTTATTCTGGCGCTGATATGGCTAACCTGTGTCGTGAAGCCGCCATGGGACCAATAAGATCGCTTAGTCTTGAAGCTATTCAGAGGATTGCCTGCGATGAGGTATGTTTAAAGGTTGCTAAAGTAGATTAACAATGAGAGGTGAAGTAGGCCTTCCAACTGACCTTTGACTTTAGCGACATTTGTTCATCGTTGCGACGATGAACAAATGAGTGCGCCGACTAATCAGTGGTATCTAGAGCACGCTTCACTTTTGTAAGTTGGACCTACTAGATTTAGCGTTTTCCTACTTGTCCATCACCTATTTGCCTGATACAAAGCGTGCTCTTTCGCCCATTTGGTTCAAACGAGCAGTAATCTGTACGCATCACTACGTCAAACGATTGACTATTTTTTTGTTTAGGTTCGCCCGGTTGTTCTGGCCGACTTTGAATCTGCCCTGAACCACGTTAGGGCTAGTGTGTCGTCCGGGGACCTTCAGCATTACCTGAAATGGAACAAGCAGTATGGAAGTTTTGATGCATAATCATTTTGTACCACAGTTGCACACTTTCACAATTGTCCCGTCTCAAAAAATTAAACCTTGGTCCTCATTACTGGAGTTTACTTCTTATGTACAAAGGGAGATCGGAGTTGTGTAACGATTATAGATGATCTCTAACCATCTCATGCAGTAACCTGGACACCCTTACGCAAAGTAGTGCCACAAGTTGTCGTGTTCACAGATCATTCACCAACATATGTCTAGTTTTCGGTATGGCTCCGACAAGGTTAACCTATCTTAAAAACCTTAGAGGGCTGCGTGGTGTACCGACCCAGATGTGGTTAAATCACTACTCTCTGTTGACGGAACCTGTGAGCAGGCGCCTGCCGTCACAATACGCCGTCTCCGGAACCGAGGGTCATCGAGGTACGATCGATCATTTGTCTTGGTCAAGGTATTCGCAACAGTTGCTGGATGGTAGTTGGCAAAAGTACTGGCCATTTCATTCAACTGGAGCTTCACAGGGCGTCTTGGAGTGGGAATATTTGATTCGTCCATTTCTTCCGGAGGTTGAGAATCCTCAGTGCTACAGTTTTTCGACCCTACAGCGCTTAGTCCAACGTCGTTTGCACAATCGACAGGAGTGGTTGGTTTCGGGGGTGGCCTGAGGGTCGTGAGTTGACCACGCAGTCTAGGATCTTCATACCGATGTGGAAGTTCATCAATAGGGAGCTGCATCAGTGGATAGGGAATTTTCACGTTCATGTTTAACGGAATTAGACGCCATTGCGCTGGAGTTGGAGATGTCGGTAAAGAGGGTCCGGGTGGAACCACGTTCAATTCTGGTGAGTTAAGTGTTAAAGATGACCTTCTGAGTGGAATATCGAGAGCCTCCGGAATGGTGATCTGATTGTCAAGGGGCTAAAAACAAAGAGCAAATAGCAACGTACAGGAACACTGATAGAAAATAGATATGATCTAGAACACCCAAGGGATTTAACATGTTATTATGTGACAGCATCTCACAGCTTTGCAGAGCGTAGTCAGTCAGCCAGCGGAGCCGCTCTGCTGGGATCAGATCACGAATTATGACCTAGCGTGGCTACCGATACTGGTAAAAAGACAAGAATAAACTGATGGCATAAATTCATAGGTGAAGACAAAATGGCCTGGTAGTTTTCCACGCTTTTCCAATTCTTAATGTCCTCATAAGCAGAGGACGTGGGGAACAAAGATCACGCGCAGTCAAAATACACGACAGAACGAACCCATAAGATAACGACAGTTCTCGGACACTCAAATTGTCATGCATCACATCTGAGACTTGAAGATCCACTGCACACTTCACACAAAAAGACTTACCACAGGAGATTGTGGTACTTCGACCCTTGCTGCGTTCCCTGGTGACTGAACACGGGGATCTAACGGGGATGAAGTAAGTACGCTGGCAGCCGGTGGAGGTTTGCTTGCTGCTAGTAGTGCTGCCATTTTGTCTAGCTCAGAGCTAACCAGAGCTTCATTGTTTAAACGGATGGCTGGATTGAGGGGCATGGGGGCAGTCAGTGGAACACGTGGTGAACAGAATGACTGTCTAAAACGTGGAAAATCTGGATGGAACGGAATCTCCGGAGGGGATAAATTCGAAATCGGTGGCGGTCGCAACCGCATAGGATGGTCACCTGGAACGAAGCCTACTGAACTGATTGGGTAGGTACCACCCATGGAACCTGGGTTGGGGAACTGTGTCGGGGGGTAGTTCGAGTCAGGATACGCACTAGGCCCTTTCATTCGATAACCACCGTCCAGTGGGAAACGCGGGCGGTCCATTCTATCGCCATGGCGATTAATGAAAGAAGGATGGGGTCCCAGTAGGTCTCTCGCTTCATAGTGATTAGAAGGCAACAAAGCACGCAGATGCGGACCGGGGCCAATGGTAGGTCGTGGTGGTGATCCGAAATTGGGACCTATTGGTGGGTTGCTGTAGATACAGAAGTTACTGGGGTGTTAGTGTGTAGGTTAAGTAACTTGTTGACAAATAACAATGCGTTAACCGACAAATCTACTCGAAATGGAAGTCAGTCAGACGGGAACACAGTACATGATGCAAAACGGGGTGAAGGCAATGGAAACATTGCGTAACCCAGTGCGAAGCTCACTGAGGACACAGGAAAACGAACTAAGTAGTACGACCGGACGACAACTTTGTTGTCGTGCTTAGTCTCAGTGCTAGGTACTGTTGAAATTTTAGTCGTTATGATCTCCGGATATTCGTCTGTATTCCGACAAAGGGGGCCACCGTCGTGCGGGTCTACTGCCCTAGAAATAGTCCTGAGTGATTTAGCACTAGAGTGACCAAAAAGCTTCGATCCCCACTAGATATACGGTAGACGCTGAAGTACCACTACAAAGTCGGAGAAGGATTTGACACACCATTGTCTGGAACTGTTCAAGTAATGGAGAAAATCGAGTCCAATGCTTCTACGCTTCGGTGTGGACTAACCAGAAGCGTCGTGTCCGAATGGAAATGATTCGAATAGAGTTACTGATTTCATACATTTTCATTTTACGGACACAAATCGGTGTGTCCGCTTAAGATTATGTTTCTGGGCTGAAACGCCAGTTTAAAGAATTCTGTTCTAATGCGACTTGGGAAGCTAACAATGAGAATTTGATGGCACTATTGTTCAGTGTCCTTGTTACCACTGCTCGCACCCTCACAGGATTTCTGTCAATCGGATGCGTGTGAAGTTACGATCCCTCTAGTTTGTTCGTCGCGCTAGTCTCTTTGTTGCATCAGCCAGTTTACGGCTAGGCGGTATTCACTCACAAAACAATGGTGAACTCGCTCACCTTACCAGTCGCTGGATGCAGCAAAAGTCAGACACAATCGCGTCTGATACTAACCGTTAAACAAATTTTCGGACATAATGTCAACAATAAGTTGGAGATTCCCACCTCTACCCAAATAGACCGCTATTTCTCTCGTGTCCAAGAGCAATGCTCGCTTAAAACACCCTGAATATCCAATTTACACTCCTTAGCTTCGGAGCTGTTTTCTGTTACGGCCACAGCCACCCAGGCCAATCACACACAATCCAGGAATCGTACAACGAAAGAACATGCATGAGGGGTGTGTATTCCGCCGGATAATTAAACCAGTCCAAGGGATACCATTCACCTGGTTCAAGCACTATGCAAGCAAAAAGGGTCGTCAACCCCTTCCCAGTATCTAAGCCTGGTAAAGTTGTCAGCAGAAGAACGAAGCCGGGTGAGTACGCCGAACGAATCATACTTCTACTGCATCACAATCCCGAAATGAACAATACGACCAATACCAAACGGGATAAGAGTAGGTACAATGCAAAGGCCAGCTAACAAAAAGCTCGTTCGAAAAAATGTTACCATCAGTAGGTCACCGGTCCAAAGCTGCATGAGGCTAATTCGTGCGTTAGGACAGCTATATCTGAATTCTGAATGCTACTTGTGAGATGCACTTAGTGGGGACGATCAACATCTGTCAACTGAACAACCAAAAACCACCGCAAAAAACCTGCAACTAATAGACCAAGTATCTAGAAAAAGACGCGTTATAATAATTGGTTGTAGGAAGAAAGACATGCAGAAATAGCGATCTCGGACAGTCACCAACGCACGGTGAAATCGAATACTTACCAATAATTGGGGATATTGTACTGACTAGTGGAAAAACCCATACACATCACACTATGATCCAGTTCAACGGAAAAGATAAGTTTGTGTATTACTGACAGCTAACATACCAGATGAACGATTCAAATGAACATTGCAAGCCTCATAAAAATATCCAACAGCAATCCTTCCCCACGAAGGAGTCATCCTGTAAAGAAAATCTGGCGGGACAGAAGAAAAGAACCCCCGATTCTCTAAATATCCGAATTAGTCCTCAAGAGGGAACCTCACAATACGAATGATATGTGACATTAGTTAGTAGTAGCCTGACGTGTTAAACGGCTAACTTCAGTAATATTGCTGATAACCCTCATAGCAGCGGACTCCTCGTGAGTGGGCCTGACATGGGTGGAGCGGTATTTTAGCCCAGTATACGTGTAGCACGCCACTTGTTGAGACGGACCAAGATGTAGTGTGAATTAAGATGGTCAAGCTAAAAAACAGGACTGAACAATACACACTTAGAGAATTGTCGCGTACCCAATTGTTAAAGTTCTCCCTGTCGTATTCGAACACGTAATAAATAACTTTGTTTCGTAGTTTCTTTTCAAGTTAACATAGGCGGCTATCGTGACTAAATAGAGAAAGGGGCTGATAATCAATGGGTTTACTGGGTTGCACTGGTGTGCCTCGAGAAACAATGAACATGACCATTAAACGTCCGATACTTCAAATCCGGAAGCCAATTGAAACATTCTGCACTGAGCCAGTGCAGAATGTTTGCGACACGGCTAGTATAAGTCAGCATCTCTACGAGGAAACACTCGTTGAGGACATTTCGCTATCCCCAGGTGAGTTTTGTACGTTTCCTCAAAGTCGGAGTTGACGGATCAGCCAATCCACACAGCAGTTACAAATGCAGCAAACTCCCCATAAATTATTGTACAAAACTGACCCGTTCTTACTTTCTAAGTGGTAATCTATTAGTCTGCACCGATCTCCTACAAAAGGGTCTGGCATTTGCCATTCGTTGTCGGCAGATAACACATCGGAATCCCAGCTGTGATATCACACGACCCTGGTATCCTAATGCAAGTTAAGAACATTTGAGGCAGAGGTCGGGTTCGAACAACGGGCCTTCGGGTCAACATATTCGCGCTCTAACCACTTGAGCCATCTCGCGCCCGGCGGCCTCTTATGAGCAGTGAACTACTCGGGGCGGGAAGCAATGAATATTGAAAAACTTCAGTCTTTTCAAACATAGTGCTACCAACCTGTGTGGAAACATTTGCGAAGATCTACTTACTATTGCACTTGAGATAATCTTCATAGAGAATATGATCGCAGTGTTCATTCACTTACAGTTATCGATTTAACCGACTGATCCGGCCATGATCATTATTCCGCAATATCTCACTGTGACCATCCAAGTTAGTAAAATCCAAGAGGATACCTACTGATGGTTGCCACTTCTTCGGGTCATACACGAGCCCGAACTGTCGAACACTTTCAAAAAGATAAACGTGCATGACATTTTGATTGATAATCCACCTGAATCGGCCCGGCAACAATAAAGTGGTCGATGGACGATATGGATCACATGACTGGATCGTCCGCAAGCTAGCCATTTGTCAGAGCCCAAACCCAACTGTCATTGTGCGCAGCCCTATGCTATGCAGAGCCACTATGCTGGGTGGTAGGACTCTATGGTATAATCACAGTAACGTTACTCGCGCAAACGAGTTGACTCTGAACCTAGAAGTTTTCTAGGTTTTAGCCAGGCGACATGGTTCGCTTGATCATAAAAACGTAGACCAAAGGGACCCCGCTAGCGACTGGGATGGATGGGTAGATAGTGTAGCTGAATATCCATATGTGTATGCGACACAAACTGGCCCCTGCAAGTGCATAGAAAAGGTTTAGATTACGCACCTTAAAATAGAACTAGTAACTAGCCAAATTAATGAATATAATGCCTAACAACACGTCGAGCAAGAGAACCTGACGCTTTTCGAACTTGTATGACAACAGGTAAACCAATTTATGTGTCATCAGGTGTTCCTTGTTCCGAAGTTCATTAAGCTTCAAGGTCTCCATTAAGACATCGCTGTATCAGAGGGTAGCTTTTGGAGATATTTCCAAGTACGCAAAATCTTCATCTCAATGGGTCGGGAGATAGAAAACTGTTCGAATTAACTCAGTGTGGGGAATATCTCGAGCTTATATACTGATATCAAATCACTGAATGTACTTCTAGTCTTCCAGCAACCATAAAGCTGGTAGAAAACACGGGCTGGAAAGCATACTCAATATTACCGCTGACCTTAAAACCGCCGTTGGAACGCTCCACAAAAATACAACCATGTGAATGTACTTGAGGTAAACCCAGAAATCCAACGAAAATAAAAATGAGAGAAGTGCCTGGTTCTATACCAACATCAATACAAGAGGTTTGTGCACCCCCAACACGCAGCCAATTTGGACAGAAACTGGCAGCACTAAACAAAAACTACTTCGCATGCTCCCAGCTGAACCTGATTTGAATTGGAAAACGACAAAAACTCAAATTATCGATCAACAGTCAGCGCTGGATACGCAGTTGAACTTTACTCTCCTTCCCAGGTCATAGCACAAAGCAGCTGTACATAGATCGATGTTCCTTGAAGCGAGATTGATTAATCGATTCAGGACTGTACTGGACTCTTAGAAGGAATTCGGAATCGCTCGCAGGCTACCTCGGTTGTATTGACTGGTCTTATTACTGCTTAATTTCATGCAAACGACGCAATTATCTCCGTATTCTTTGTATTTTGTACCGCCTAACAAGTATTGCAGCAGATGAGAAATGAATACATTCCGTGACATCGTTGTTCTCACTGCATTGTTCAAATTGATTCGGATACCTGCCTGTGTCCCCGGGCGAACAAAGGGGGTCACGTACACCTCATCATCATCGCACACAGTACACAGACTTTTCGCTACTTCCTTCAATCTCTTCTGCAGTCATACACTGCCCCCGTTCGGTTTCAACCACCCCGAATCCGGCGTGAACTACATAACTCTCTGGTAGTTGATGACTCAGAGTGCATAAAACATGACGAAGCCAATGTAGTTTGTGGTGCCGTAGACATACTACGACCAAGAAGGTATGACATCTAATAATGGCTGATTATCACTGTAACTTTAAAAGGTAACGGTTTTCCCGGCTTCTACTGCCTGGTCATTTTGCGAACTGGTAAAGACATCTGAAGATACGTCTGCTCGAGTAGATGTAGACGAGTAAACTGGGGATCCCAAACGATAGGTACTAAAGCGCAAAAGATAGGGCGGAAACTCAGGCGAAGCTAATGTGCGTCAGCACAGTCTAAACTACGATACTGTTCAGGGAACATATGACGCGGAAGAAGAAATATCGTGAAACCTCAACCACTAAGCTGTCGTTCGCAGTGCTCACCTGAAATGCGCTGGTCGCTGTCCGAAACGATAATCGACGTCACCGTGCTCTCCAAAACCGGAGTAGGGGGGATCATCACGTGATGGCCGGCAAGAATCAGGTACAGAGCCAACAGTATTAGATGGTTGGTCCTATGGAAGCATTAATTCTGGAAAATTAGATGCTACCGTAGATCCGGCTATCCGATTGAGTAAAGCCTGAGATTCAGGAGTTAGCGGTTCATGAGAGAATTTGCACGAGTCGCCGTGACTGCATTTCCCAAAGAAATGATAGAATTTACATGGGACTTCCTCGTGTAGATAGAGACAAGTTGGACCTTTGGAACAAACACCGACAGCGTAAAACTTGCAAAGCTCCTGTTTTTTTGTAGGTTGGAAATCATGTGCGAAGGGACAGCTGTCACCCTACACAATGAAAGGATGATAACTTATAAAACCATACTTTGTTGCAACGGCCTTCCATGAAGTAACGACATTTGGCTTGCATGGGCGGTTTAGTGAATCGTTCCATTTTACGTCGCTTTCGGCTACGCCTGAGATCAAAATCATGATCCCGTTCCTGTGGTATGGTAAATATATCAAGAGAATGAGACAAACTTCTCGATCCCGTTCTGAAGGATGGAGGGGTAGTTCATCATCCTCTGATAAGTGCTCTTTTATAGATTTTTTGTGTCGCTTCTGTGGGTCCTTTGCAGATCCTACATCAGGACCATTTGCTCTGGAGGACGAACGTTTGTCAAGACGCAATGTCTTATGAGAGGACTTCTCATGCTTGTGTTTGGTATGGTGTCTGGAGTGTTTAGAACGGTTGTGTCTGCTCAGTAATATGAGCCAATAAATAAAGAAACGGTACCTCAACTCATCGCGTCGCGGCTTGGGAGAACACTCCTGCTCCGAATCACTAACGTCAGCTACCTCTCCCTCTTCAAACTCCATGGGTGCCACGCGACACCTGTAGTCAAGCTGAAAAATAAGGTAAATGAAATGAATAAGAGAGAAACTGAGCGTACTTTGTAGTAACTATGGGGAAGCTCAAGTAGCTGGAAGGGGTGAACTGACAGGGCTACGGAACAAATATGATGAGCGTCGGTGGATTCGTAGGACAAGTCGAGCAGAATGCCCCGATCTGTGGGCAGAATCCCAAGATAAATGAGCTAGGAGGATGAACTAAGGGCTCCAGTACGAATACTGGCTGGCGAGTAGTCTGTGAAGGTTCCCCAAATGGATGGGACAACAATGTAATTTGCTGAAAGAAGACCCGTGAAGGAAGTTTCGTGGAAAATGGAATCTCACGTCAATTCAGTACACCTTCGTGTCTATGGTTTTCAAAGTATGCGGTGAATAGATATCCAACTTCACAGCCCTATAGTGCATTCACTGGTTATCATTATTCCAGTGTTAGTTCGTTGCCAGGATTTTCTGCATTTAATTTGCAACTAGAGATATTAGGTATGGTGGCCATCGTCAAGGAACATCAGCAGACACGACCTCGTTGAGGAAGCCTATCAAATAATACAATTTATCAGGTTCTTTAATTTGCGCTTTAAGTCGTTGAACATCCACAAGCTTCCGGAAAACATTTGGTGAAAACCGGGCCGTGAGTGAGACTGCGTGACCACAGATGGAGTGCTAGGCAAAAACACTGTGAAATCGCGCCGATGGGTTGTCTTCCGGTTTGTGTAACTTCCTTCACTAAATAACGTCAGCATTCAGTAACGAACACAGTAATTAGTCATTTTGACACTTGATACCTACCGTGACAAGGCCCCCTAGCCGAAACCTAACACTGACCGAGCCTGATTTAGCTGATTGGTTCTCCTTTAACCTTAGGTCTTGACCAACCTCACAACTTAGCCACTTGGCCCGACGAAGCTTTTGTCAAAGCGAAATGTTGCCCAGCAATAAATCCACCGGTTATTCCCCAAACGATGCCTCACAATCAGCTCCAAGCGTTTTCCAACTGATTGAGGTTCAAGCATATTCTCCGTTGGAGAATTTAAAAAAATACGAATCTTCCCTTTCTTAGTGGGTACTCACCTGTATGATTGATACCTGGGAACTCTTCCTCCTACTGATAGCCAGTCACCAAGGGGATACCAAGCCCACCTCGCAGCGCAGTTATGGTGGCTCAATGGCAGTTTCCGCGTGCAGGGAGGAAAAGAGTATCTTAACCCGTAATCTGTCAAGAAGTCAGTCTATTAACCAGATCCATTACACTGTTCTCTCTAGTTGTCCTGCCACTTCTGCATGCAATTCAAACAGACCTACTCGCACTCTAACATCAACGTCCTGATCCTCTTTTAACATGCTCGGGGGAAAACGAGTTGTTCAAAACTCAGAGATACTAAGATGTAAAAATAAAAAAAATCGTTCAGCTGTAGCACCCTTTCGGTGCCTAGCTGCCATGCCACCCGAAGGAAGCACGAGGGCTGGGATACTGCCAGGTTGCCCAAGCCCAGACAGGGGAAGTTGGGAGGCAGAGGTCGGGTTTGAACCAGGACCTTCCGGTCAGTAATTTCGCGCTCCGACCACTGAACCATCTCGCTCCCTCCATGATGTGGTGCTAACAATCGAGGCAATATCGGCTTTTTATATCTAACCAAGTGGTCCCAGGAAACCAACTGTGAGCGAAAAAAAACAAGGATCAATGGAGCGGCCAATGGAACGCCCGACAGGTGGACCAAATACTTCGGAAGTTATCGTGGACACTCATCTGGAGCCTACAGCTGACGTAGAACCTTGGAAGGTGAACGTGGAACCCCGTGCGGCCTCGGAGGTTTACGAGTGCATATGTTCCCTAAAGTGCCACCGAGCTCCTAGTTCGGAGGACCTCCCATCCGCATTGATCAAAGATGGGGCTGAAGTCCTCAGTCAGCACGTCGGATCTGTTTGCCTGCATTTGGAAGAACAAAACTGTCCCAGACGACCGGGGAGAGACAGTGACAGTGACCATATTAAAAAAAACAGGGTCGTAGTAAGTGTGGTAACAAAAAGGGGATCAGCTTGACCCAGGTCGTAATGAACTTGTTGCCGTCACTTGTGCTTCGTCACCTTTCCCGTGCACCACTGCACCATACCGCGATGTGACGGTTTGTGTACCTCCGCGACCCACTGAACTACAGTGAGAGGGTGTCCGTGTGACACTCAGAGGTTCAGTGGTTAGAGGCCTGACAAACAGTCTGGTGGCCCTCCAGGTTGAAGGTTGGAACATAGGTGGTGAGGTGTTCCATAAAAATGGTAATGCAACTGCACTTCCTGCCAAATTCTGCTGCCTTTCGGTCAGGCTTGGGTTGAGGACCTTAATCGTTCTCCTGTCCTCCTGACCGTCCTAGCAGTATCCCAGTCCACGTACAACAATGAATTACAAACATACAAATAAAATCATGCCACGTCGACCGTCATGTGGTGTCACCAGCCGTGACCTTAATTGCTGCTTACAGCAGGGCGGGTAAGCGAAAACATGCTACTGATGACGCCTCCCTTCTTCCTTATTCACATACATTTTCTTCCTCCCCCCTTAACGCTATGCACCTATATTCGCCGACGGGCCTGGATGGTGCACAAAGGCGAGAGCCAGTCTGTACCTCCTCACCAATGCCAAACCAGTTTTCACGCCAAAACGTCCAGTAACATATGCAGTCTCACCCATCGTTGGCCAGGAACCGAACCGACCAAAGAAGGCTGGCGTCCTCCAACTGACCAGCTGGTCTGAATGGGCCGCACTGATTGCATTCTTGAAGAAGGCTCACAGGACAACCCAGTTGTGTGCAGACTTCTCCACCGGTCTCATTGCCGCACTGGATACCCACAAGTACCCTCTGCCTCTTCCAGACAACTTGTTCGCAAAACTGAATGAGTGAAGAGGTTTCGGGAAGATTCACGTGACCGGTATTTACTTCCAGGTTGTAGTCGAGGGAGAATCCCGAGGACTTTTGAAAATCAGTATGCACCGCGGTCTGTTCATCAACATCATCTTCGAAAGCATGACATCAGTGTTCAACAATGATGCTTCGCTGCCGTACAACCAAGCTCTATTTGAAAGCTCTACTGTGAAGAAAAAAGAATAAAAGTGGACAGGGAATGGAGTTAGTGCTATCCTACAGTGCTACCTATTACTACAATTGTTCTGAGGGGCCTACACCCACAGACCTTCATCCAAGCAATCTGAATAGAAACTGACAAGAACGCCACTGATAACCATATCTTGCAACGTATCCAACCAGGCGCTGTGGGAATCATGCGGTTCCCATTCTGGAGAGCGAGTAGCACCGACACCATTCGTAATCTCTTTCATACCCCTCAACCATATCAAGGGTTGGCCAGGTCTCCACTTCCGCCACTCTGAGTTGGGCACAGAAAACAGCGCTCCCCTCGGCAAAAGCAGATTCGATGAAAGTCCCCATTGCATAACCGAAAACTCGCTTTCTAACTGCCTCGTTACGGATTCACCGAAACCAACCTACACGAGGTTGGTTGTCGAACACTTGAAGACGTCTCAGTCCCACTGCTCCAGCAGGCTAATTCTCACAGCCATACAACAAAACATTCCGTGCTGTAGCCTGATTCACATGTCCCTTGAGATTCAGGGACATACCGCTTTGACGCCGTGTCCCAAATTAGCAAACGCGACCCGAGTTCCTTAAATTCGTGCATTGACCTCAGCTGTCACACTACAGTCATAACTAATACAACTTCCAAGATACGTAAAACGTCCCGCAACTTCGAGTATCTCTACCTTAATTGTAAGTGGCGTGTTTGTTGTATATTTGCTGTTTTCTCAAAGTGTTGCATTGTTCATAGTTAAATCATTTCTTCTCGTTTCAGCTCACGTCTTGATCCAAGATGTAAATCCAGTGCCATTGGGTCCAGATGACATTCTGTAGACGAGGCTTTGCTTCTGAAGTAAAGCGTTTACTCGATCAACAAATCATTGGACCCTCAAAGCCTCCATGGAGAGCGCAAGTACTCGTTACGACAAATGGGCGACAGGAGAAACGAATGGTTGTTCACTACAGTCAAACAATAAACTAATTTACGCAACTGGATGCATATCCGCTCCCCAGAATTGAGGATATGAGTAATAAAATAGCTAAATATCTTAAAAGCGCATATCACCAAATAACCATTAAGTGACGGAATCTACACGGCTTTTGAGGCTTGCAACAATCTTGATCAATTTCGCCGAATACCGTTTGGAGTAAAGAATCCAGTAGCGTGCCTTCAAAGGGTAATGGATGATATAAATCGCGGTGAAAAACTTACCGGGACATATGCGGATACATACCATGCGGACATATGTAGATTACGTCACCATTTGTGCAAACGATCAAGAACACGTCTTCTCGCCCTAGCACAAAAGTACGGCCTTCTGTTAAATCACGATAAAAGCACAAATTCCACCATTAAACTTAGACTCCATGACTATGGAATTATGGACGGCATCAAAAAACAGACTCCGAACGTTTCAGAGTATTGTAAGAGCTACCCGTTCCGAAGGACATTAGGTCTCAACAACGTGTAGTTGGATTGTTCACGTACTATTCACGTTGGATAAGCCATTTCTCTGATAAAATCTACCCAATCACTCACAATACAACCTTTCCTGTTCATGAGTATGTTATAAAAGCTTTTGAAAGTCTCAAAAGAAGTTGATGAATGTAGCTGTGGTCACTGTCGATCCGACAGTACCTCTGATGCTCGAAACTGATGTACCAGATGTTGCAATTTCCGCTACACTCAACCAAGACGGCTGACCGGTCGCATTCTTCAAAGCAGTGCACAAATGGGAGCATTAATTACTCGGGGTCCATTTCAAGATTGTGATCGATCAGCGGTCCGTCGCACTCATGTATTCAACACAGCAAAAAGAGAGAATGAAAACATACAATATTTGACGATGGCCGATGAAATTACTGCCTTTTTCTTTTGACGAAACCTGCAGACCAGGCACCGAAAACAAAGCCGCTGACACGCTCTCTGGGAGTGTCTGCGCGGGCACTCCATCTTAGCTGGATCTAAAACGCTTACACACAACTCTGTGCAACCCTGGAGCAACAGCCATTCTCCCTAGAGGAAACCCAACTTGTCGTTAAGCAATGTCATGTGTGTGTGTGTGTGTGTGTGTGTGGAATTAAAACCATGTCTCTTCAAGCGATCTGGTGGTTCACTCATTAAAGCGAGACAAACGTTCGAAAGTTTAAGTATTGACTTCAAAGGACCATTGCCTTCAATTACTCAGAATAAGTATCTACTGACGGTCATAGATGAGTATTCACGTTTCCTGTGGGCTATCCGGGGGCGATATGACTCAGTGATTAGAGCGCGAATTCACTGACCAGAAGGCTCGAACCCGACCTCTGCATCTCGACTTCCCCTGTCTAGCCTTGGGCAATCTGGCAGTATCCCATCCCTCGTGCTTCCTTTGGGTGGCATGGCAGGTACCGAAAAGGTGTTACAGCTGAACGATTATCATTATTATCGCGGTTCATCATTCAGTTCGAATGAGATCAGGCGAGTTCTTGAGGAAAAAGGCGTTGCCACCAGTCGGACTACTCCGACTGCGGACTACTACCTGACGGCAAACGGTCAGATGAAACGATCAAGTGGAAGTCTGTCGACAGCTATTACGCTTTGATTACGATCAAAAGGTCTTCAAATCGGCCATCCGGCACCATGGCCACTGCACACGAGCAAAGATTTCATCACAAGCGAAAATCCGCAGTTGGTACATCATCGCCGCAGTGGTTGCTTTCGTCAAGACCAGTTCTGATGCGGCGAAATAAACAATCTTCGAAGTATGACCCCGTAGTCGAAGAAGCTAAGCTCCTGGAGTGTAACCCTGAGTACGCATATGTCCGACACCTAAACGGCGTGAAAGAAACAGTCTCCCTATGTCATGCAACGTCTTCCGCAGATCTCGAATGCGCTCCAACATCTGAACAGCAGCAATCGCAGCCCAATAATGATCCGTTTATTAAGCCGGAATTATCTGACTCCTCTGCTTCGGAAACTGAAATATCGAATTGTTCTGAACACCCTTTGGTTGTACAGCAACACACGACCCTATTTTTTCACAACAGAGAGATCTGACATTATTCCATTATAAAACGAACTCCTGTCAGCATTTATCTCTGCGGGGTTAAATATTTTATATTCGCTCTGTTTTTCAAAGCTTTTCATCGTTCAGAGCCAACTAACCTTTTCTCAACTTCAGCTCGCAGTGTCGAAGATTTGGATGAATAAAGTCTAGCTTCTGGGCCCTCAATCTTTTCCGTTCTTGCTCTGATTTACGGCTCGCTCCATTCTTCGTCAAACACAGTGTGCAGTGACTGCATATCCAGGAGAATGACCTTACACTTTGTTGGTGCAAATTGAATATTGAAGGACAGGATGATTTTAGTCAGCTCATCCAAAAACACCTGCACCTTCTTTGCCTCTTCGAAGACAAGAACGATGTCGTCTGCATACTCCAGATCAACGAGGTTTTCGTCAGCAACCGTTTGAACACCAGGGTTTTGAAGACCTTGTGTACGTCTCACTATCTTATCGATCACGAAATTAAATAGGAATGGAGAGAGCGTGTATCTCTGACGAACACCGCTTTGTGTACGGACGGTTTTGGAGAGCTTTCAGTATACACTCACACGCCCGAAAGCCTGAGAATACGAAGAACTTATTGTATCAAACTTCCGGGGCATTCCTAGATGGGCGAGCGTGTCAAGAACAGATCGGTCAATCGAATCGAATGCGCTTTGGAAATCCAGGAATACCATAATTGTGGTTCGTTTGTACGTATAGCGCTATTCTAGAACCTGACGGGATGTGAGGGTTTGTGGCTGCACCTGTTGCTTCGTCGTATTCAAGAATACGGCGTGAGTGCGTCGAAAACGCACCTTCGTCATGCGATCGATATCTCGGTTTCATCATTCACGAAGATAGTCACCCAGAGGCCCGGGGAAGATCGACGATATCAAACGTAGCACCCACCTAAACGTAGCCAGCACCCAGATGTAACATCCCTCAGACCCTTCTTCGGTCTCGTCGGTCACCACAGCTTGTTTCTGCCTGCAATGCATCGCTTCTGATGTCCACGGAACCAGCTATTCACCACAAGTGGGTATGGTTAGAAGAATGACAATGCGCCTTCGGCTCTGTGAAATGCATTGAGTTCCGATTTGCTACTCATCCACACCCATCCGTCACCGAAAAATCTCTGTGGCGTCGGATGCTTCGAACTATACAACTGCCGCAGTGATTTCACATGTATGTAAGCAGCCAGAAGGCCATTGCACATGCGACCAGATCCATGACACTATTCGGGAGGCGAGATGGCTCAAGTGGTTAGAACGCTAATTTAATGACCGAAAGGTTCGGGATTCGAATCCGACCTCTGCCTCTCGACTTCCCCTGTCTGGGCTTTGGCAACCTGGCAGTATCCCAGCCCTCGTGCTTCTCTCGGGTGGCATGGCAGCCAGGCACCGAAAGGGTGTTACAGCTGAAAAGTCTGACACTATCCGAGCGCAACTACAATCTGATAGAAGAGGAAGCATTGCCGATCGTGTTTGTCGTCAAAAAGTTCCATAAAAATGCTCTAGGCCATCATTTTTCCATACTGACCGATCACAAGCCGCCCCTTACTGTCTTTTGCTCGAAGAATGGGATTCCAGTGTATACCACAGACCGGTTCCAGCGATGGGCCACTCTGCTTCTGGGATACGACCTCAAGATAAAGTGCCAGTCTACCACCAGCCTCGGACAAGCCAACGCACTGTCGCGTCTTATTGATTAAAACAGGCCAGAACCAGGAGATACTGTAGTCACAACAAGTGCTTTGGAACCGGAGGTGAACCGCTTAGTAGTCCGAATCATCCCAGCGGCTGCTGAGATGGTCCACCAAGCTACCGACCGAGACCCTATGGTGCAGTAGGTCATCAAATACCACAGCAATCAATGGCCGTGTACCCTCAACCAGCAAGACGCATTATCACTAGTGGACGGATGTCTTTTATTTTCAGAGCGCGTTTTCATTATTAAAGAGTTACAACCAACCAGTTTCATAAAGGGCACTCGGGAAGAAACTGGCTGAATACCCTTGCACGGAGTTACGTCTACTGGCCTCTGCTGGATTCGCAGATTGAGCAAGCTTCCAAATCTCGTCTGAGGTGTGGTTAACCATCCAAGTCACCCGTGAAAACCTACATACGACCGTGGCCTCAACGGACCGAACCTTGGTCTCGTCGACTATGGAGGTCCAATGGGTGGCCAACACTTTTGGTCGTGGTCGATGCTTAGAGTAAGCGGCCGGAAATTCTTCCAGTGAACAGCCCCACAACTGCCACTACAGTCCTGGAACCCCGACGATTTTCCAGTCACTTTGGAACACCAGAGGCTATTGTATCCGGAAAAGGTAGTCAGTTCACGTCATCCGTGTTCCCAGAGTTTTGTTGAGAGTATGGCATAACTCATTTCCGCTTGTCGCCGTTTCATCCACGACCAAACGACCAGGCCGAATGCTTCATTGACACTGTAAAGGGTGCATTTCAAAAGTCCAAAAGGGAGGGACCGACGGAATAGATTTTGCAGCGGTTCCTGCTGGTATATCGAACGACGGCGAAACAAAATAGCCTAATGGAGTGTCACGGGCAGAGGCACTGCTCCGACGTAAGCCTCGAACAGCGCATGACACTATCCGGTCACAGAAAAGGCAAATGAGTTTCCACAACAGGATCATCATCATCATCATCACTGTCAGCTGAAAATACCGCGTACTTATCGTACAGTGGTTGTAGATACCACAGTTTCGTGCACCGATGATTTAAGGTGGGGTAGGTAGCTACGCATTGGAGGCGGGCGCTGATAAATTGGTGCGTAAATACAGCACTGTCAGTGGACTGTTAAGTAGGGGGGATTGGGAAGGAAGCTATGCACTGAAGGCAATAGCTTGGATGCACGAGCGCCATTGAGGGTGCGATTGGGCCATGTCTGACCTCTCTAACCATTGATGTGGCCCGTCTAGGGGTCCCCATCCAGGAATATGGTAATCACCAGCAAAGCTGAGTTTGCTGGCAATGGCTTTTATACTCCGCTGCCAAGTCATTGCTTGACCGCCTTCGGCTCGTTTCCACCCTTCAAGTGGTTGTGCGAAAAGAGTTCTTCGAGGAAGTCGGTCGACAGGCAGCACGTGGCCAAACCAGCGCAACCTACCAGGCAGACGGTTATCTGGCACGTGGAGTACATACCCTAACCAGCGTAAACTATGAAGCGTGAGTAACTCATCTATCGTGGGAGAGTTGATCCGGTTGCTGTTCGGCGGTTCAAACATTTGGGTCAGAGGCTAAGCCCAGGATCCTCGAACAAAGTCCTACATCTTCCCACTGCCTTGTGGGCCAGACTTTTGAGTCAAACGCTCAAGCTGGGGTAGCTCAGATAAACTCCTTCTTCGGCCTGGGCAACCGGGAAGTATCATTTGCCCTTGTAGCTCTTCGCCCACCGGCTTTCTCGAATACTCTCTCCCTACCCACCGCGCAATGCGGTGCAATCAAACATCTGCCAACACCCTGGCCACTATTCTGTGTCTAAAACTTCGCCCAGAAAAATAAACCAAAATAATCACTTACTAACATCAAAAGATGTTACCCACGTTGCAGCCTTTAATGTCCGTAATCTGTCAAATTGGGCAACAGGCATCCTTTGCTAAAACCTTGATTTTCCTCTCTATCGATGTATGTTGTGCCTCCGAAACATGCATACAAGATCCCACTTCAGTCGTGCTCCTCAAGGAGCATACGACTGGCTCAGATGTTCAACACTTCACTCTTCGGGTATCGGGTGATCCTGACGCAATGGCTCGTGGTATCTACGGTGTGGGAGTTGCACTCAACCTCAAAGCACCTTACTGGACTGGATCCCAGTAAACAGTCGACTTTGCGCTGTTCGGTTGGCTGGCTCATCATCATCATCATCAAAGACAGCAACATCAGTGTTGACACTGATACTTCATTGCCGTACAACCATAATGTTCGTTCACCCCAGTTGTCTGGGACAGTCTCTTTCTCCCATACCGATCCAAATAGGCTAGACAGGCACTGGCTGAGGAGCCCACAACCATGCTTGAAAAGAGCAGGTAGGAGGTCGTCAGGACCAGGCGACGATGGCGCTTAAGTAGAGAAATACACTCGCGCATTTCTGAGACTAAAGGCAGCTCCATATCCACGGCCCACCTTTCTGTTGAAGGCCAGGATTTCGGATTGGAGACAGCAGCTGGTCAGCTGAATTTCTGTTCGAAGGACAGTGCCCAGCAGTCCAAACGTTCTGCTTTGGTGCATACCAGGGAGCCATTTTGGTCAGGTCACTGCAGAAAACAGTTTATTTGTCGTATCGGTATACGCCCGGACAGATGGCAGTTCTGAGACAGGACGGGTTTTATCAAGATCTGTGGAGACTGTTTTGGTCAGTAAGGAGGGATATAGTAATCCTGGTGGGTGATATGAATGCCTAATTTGGACGGCTAAGTCCGCTAGAAGCACAATAGGTAGATTTGAAGTCGGTGCTCACGGACGGATAATGGGGAACGACTGTCTCAGTTGTGCGAAGCTCATCGTCTATTTCTGACCAGTATAAACCTTCAGCACAAACGCTCATCGAGTTAATTGGAGGCCACCAACCTCAAGAGAGTCAAGGACTCTGGACCATCTGGTAATCAGTTACCGACGGACAGCCCAGTTAAGGATTGTCATTCCTTCTGAGGTACGCCACTTGACTCTGATCATGCCGTCGGCATTACGCGTGCCAAAGCAGAGCAGTTCCCTTTATCAGCTTCGACAGGTTTCGGTAGATGAAGGGTATCGAGCTGATCTGGCTAGAAAGCCACTAGAAACGTACAGTCATGTGGACGACGAAGATTACTTGGAGGTTTAATGGTAGCGAGTTAAAGAAGAACTGTCTGTCCAGGCCGTCTCACTCGACTCAATGAACATTGGATATCCTCGAGATCAGCAGATCTTAGTGCTGTCAGCACTATCAGCAACTGGTGAATATGATGGCGCACGCAGATACTTCAAACACCCGATAATCAGGAGCTTGAAGAATGATAGAGAATGCTGGTGGATTTCGAAGGCCCAGGAGATGGAGATGGCTTTCGCTGCAGGGATCAGTCGTGCCCTGTCGCAACTGATTCGATAAACCGGTCAAACAAGACAAGTGTCAGAATACCAGCCGAATGGAGCTCCTCGACCGTCATCCCAGTTTTCAAAAAAAGTGAACGTTAAAGGCCACCAGATGAACAACTGTCCGTCAGAGTTTGGAAAATTATTGCGAAGTGTCTGCGACCAAGTCAACCGTAGATATTGTAGCTAACGGTACTGGGCGGCAAACGGATCCGCCATTCCTTGAGAATGGGTCTGTGGAAATACCGCTAGCAACGGGGTGAGGAGTGGAGAAGAACGAATATGTGAAAGAGAGAGAAAAAATGCGCCAGCGGTGGTCTGTTTTCGCCTACCCACCCTGCTACGTGCAACAACTAAGATTACCTGATTGATGGCACCAAACGACAGCCGATGTGGCATGAGATTATTTGTAAGGGTGCAATTCATGGGTGAATGTTGGCTGGGATACTCTCGGAGCACCCAGGCCTATACAAGAGGACAGTCAGGGTATCAACCAAAATCTTTGGCTCAAAAACCTAACTACAAGGCAACAGTGATTGACATAGGACCGTCGGAACAACCTACGTTTTTAAGAATTAATTCAAGCTCTTCCCCCACAATCATAATAATAATAATAATAATAATAATAATAATAATCGACATGAAGCTCAATGGGTTATGGAGGTACACAAACAGTCACACCGCGAAAGATCCAGTATCTTCGTGACGGATGCAGCAATCCACGAAGACTGGCCCAGGCACTAGAAAATCCCATGATCCCCACGATAATATAATTCCAATAGTTGTCTCATAATTTATTGGTCCTTAAAACATTTTGTAAAATGGGAGTTGAAGTAGGTGAAGTAGCAAGCCTTAGAAGGATGCAGAAGGATGCACAGGTAAAACAACTTGATTCGCAACGTACATGAGCATTTCAATCTCCTAACTGAGGGCCTTCTGAATAGTCTGCTCAACGATGAATAGCTCACCGGGAGGACTTAACAGTGGCTCCACAGATTCATTGAACAGATGCGCGGCAGATCATGTATAGAACCTAATTACATAGGTGTGATGTACAGCGAGTATGCATGTTAACTCAACCGGTGGGTAATCCACGAAGCAACGGATGTTGGCGAGGTCTCGTCCCCAGCGCGTGCTGAGTCCGTCAATGTTTGAATCTGGTTGCCCTACGGGTATTAATACAATTACCGAAAAACACAATGCCTCAAAAATGGCTAAACGGAAAATCCGGCCTGAAGTATGGCAGTGACGGGTCATCTAATAAGCAATGCTAGTGGCTCAACTGGGTAACGTGGCTTTACACAAAACTGTGAGTTCGGGGAGTTTGTCCAACGCAATTTCGTGCGACCAACAAAATGCCGATAATCTGATTGTGACACCTAATAAGTGCACGGGAGTTGAGGTACTACTGGGTTACCCACACTGATCCGAAGTACAGACACCCAGTAGTTTCGTGCCCTAACCAAAAAGCTATCTCGAGCTCGCATCCGATGTTTTACACAGGTTTCAGAGCCTTAAGCGACAAATGAGTTTCAAGGTGGAGCAGTACGACTACTGCAGGTGGCTGCCAGCCATAGTGACTCTTGCCACAAAACCTGCCTCCGAAAGCTCCATGCTGGCAGGAGAAATACTCTTGGAAGAACGGCGTCAATTAACTTACTTAAAATAGCCCCAAAACGCGTGGCTTCCGGATGTCTGGGCTCCATCACCTACATAAATTCCTCGGGATTGTCACAGAGACAAAAATAATGGATCCACCTACAGTACACAAATACCTGGAACCTGATGAACCTAGGAAGCAGGTCACACCAAGTTGTCGACTAATAACACGCTCGTGGCATACTTTGGAAGGCTCACTACCTAAGCGCACGTCTCAAACTTTCCTGATGTTAACGCGGGACAAATACCACCAAATCATGCGAAACATAACCCAGCCACGGTTTGCTGTTGCAACGACAAAGACGAGAATTCATCCACGCTTTTACCAGCCGACGCGTCTAAAATCTAGAAAATCAGCTGAGTCCGCTGCAGTAGTATGTAAGCCCTACAGTGTTGCGGGGACATGTTTATTACCTCCAAGAATCTTCGTCACTGTTGCCACAGTCGTTCAGTGGATCCGGTTACCAGTTTTCCTAAAGAACCGATGGTGACAATGTGCACTGGAAGCAAAAACTCGGAACACTGAAGCACATATCCAGTTAGAACAGTTTTAGGTTGGGACATATCCCTTTTAGTGCGGGGACTCACGAAAATGCTTGGCTGCGCATTAAAAGCAAAAGTTCGGATACAGGAGCGCCATTGGGTAAGCTATTAAGTCGTGTCCGTCAGCTTACAGAGACACTAGTGTAGGTGGTTCATATGCATGTCACTAACACTTTTGGATACCCACAGAGAGAATATATATATTGTTCCAGTTACTGAACCCGATTGCCGGAATTCTTCCTCACCTGAACCCAGCGAGATGAGCAAAACTATCAGAAGCAGACAATGCGGTCGAGAACCTGAGGGTTTGATCGCGCTTCTGAATTGTGTGGATGCTTAAACAACCTCTGATATTAACAGAGTGTTGAGGGAGGGGTAGTATCTCTGACTGATGCACTTAAAGTGATGTCTTCAAGCCATCTACAACCTGACAAGCAACTGCCGGCTGTGGTTTCATTTATAGGTCTATGACTTCTAACAAATGGTTCCGCGCATTGGTCCCCGTGCCTCAGATGTTACATCTGGTACAAATGAACTTAGAATACACCCTAGTACGCAGGTCGTAACGAAGACTGCACCCAACCTTCAAGAAACCACACATGCGTGCAACACCTACCGGTGATAGCAACGTCGACGTTAGAACACCGGTATGACCGTACATACAAGTCAACTTACACAAGTAACAAAACAAGAAGTTAGAAGTGCAGTGCTATCCCAAAATGATGACCAACTTGTTGCAAATTACCACACAAAACTAAGAAACGTATTGCAAAAACTAATGCCCGAGAGCCGTGTGATAGCCTTCACCGACGATTCACAATACGGTGACCTTTAGGGATTAATGGCTATTCTGCATCAGTAAGCTAGCTCATCGTCTGGAGCCTGTCTTCGAGTCACACCCCCCCCCCTCTGTGACCCCAGTTAAGAGCTATCATGTGTTCAGTGGCGTTGCTTTGTAAATTTTTTTCCGTCCGTGATTATCCAACTGGATAACAGCACCAGCTAATTGCTCACAAGCACGCCTTGTCGCTGGAAATAGATGAAGGAAACTGCAGGGAGTTGAATTACAACCGTGCAGATCTACAGTGTAATCAAGAAACTATGAGGCGCTGATGTGTGTTCGTACGTCAAAGCTTCCTCTGGAGACGACCTGAGAACAGTGATCAAAAGAAATTCGTCCGGTTGTGGGATTCTTTCGATCCATGACTGCCAGCCAACCTAAGAACACAGCGGTTGAACCATTGCAGACTTGTCGAAGTATGGACAGTGTTTGCCAAATCAAGTACCTTTCGATCGGCAGCTTTCCAGTGAACCCCTTAACTATTGCGAGTCACCATTAGCTATTCAAGTGTGAAACTGACTCTTTGACTGCAAATACTAGATAAAAAACCATACAAAAGACCAAGCTGGGTTGCGCCGGGACTGTCGTCACCAACAGATACTGCCATCGTTCACAAGTGGTGAAAAGTTATTATATATGAAATCTAGATCCCAGCTAACTGGGAGTTCGACCTCAGGTAGCCTAGCGCCAAAATTATCTTGGGGGTTCTAAAGTTGAAGCAGGAAACAAAGTTGGGTAAAGTGGATAAATAGGGTATCACTGTGCATTCTTTTCGAAGCAAGTTGGACCAACACTATACCCAAGCTCCAGCTTACCGAATAGAAGCTGTATAAATAAAGAAACGCAAGCGCTTCACAAACAAATTCGTGAATTTGCAGTGTACGGGAATTCCCCACGCTCAATCCCAATGAAGCAGGGGTAAACTAGGATAATGAGCTTACTGGGTTGACGAAGTGCTGAATTTGAGTTAGCTGTGCGTAGCAAATGTAGTTGGCTAACTTGTGAGGAAACGCTCAAGCGTGGTGGAGCCAGTCGGTATCCTGAAGCTAAGTTAGCAACAATTTACTCAGCAAAGCACGTTGGTCCCAGATATCGCAATTAAGGGACAGAGAAACAGGGTATATGAGCAACTGTGCAATAAAGGTGATAACACACCAGCCTAGAACAAACGCTACTAACAGATGGTGCATTGAGGTTATCCGGTTTTCTTTGTGGAATTTGTGGATAGCTAGGCCATAAACCCAAGAACATATCCTAGCATTAAACAGAATAAACACGGGGGAACTACCACTGATGGACTTCCATCCTAAGTAAGAGCAAAAACTATATACGCTCGGATCCAACAACAGATATGCGCTCGTTTGAGTGTCAAATGCAGAAAACGTAGACTGAGAACTTGCGCGGTACAATATCATAGTAACTTATGCGACACTGGGTGATTCACGCAACGGTGGCTACAGAGCGGTTCTCATCGGGTTTTAATGTTTGGAACAGACTAAGTCTCCAGTACCCCAAACTGGTTCAAAACACGAAGGCCGAAAAACCTACTGCGTCTGTATACCATCTCCTCCGAGGTTAAAATATTGGGCTAAGACCGAAGTTGCTAATTGGCTGCGGTTATTATTGTTTTAGGCGCATTTCATCCCACACATAAACGAGATACTGTCTTTCTGAGTCAAAGGAAAATAGTAAAGAGAGAGGTTAAGAATAAGGCATATGCTTCATTCGAAGTGATGCCAGAAACGGATGGTTGCGGGCTATGATGAGTTGTATCGACCTCGTCTGTCCTGTCACAAATGACCTCGTTAGTCGACACCAAGTTGTAAGCATTGTCTTCAAGTTTTGTTCATGGCCCACCACAGGGCCATACACTCGTTCAAACCGAGGTTCCTGTCATGCGAGACAGGTGCGTTACCTCCATCAGCAGTCATCAACAGGTGAGCCATGTGGACTAGCCCGACGGTTGGACCCAGTAGATGTTTGTGACAATGGATATCCCTGTACAAACAAGAGTATGCACTGCGTATAGCAAAATTCGAGAAATACGAGCGTCCAAGTCAAGCTTACCGGCTATAAACCACGTACCAAAAGTTCGTTGGTCCCAGCTACAACAGCTGCGGTCGCCAGAAAGTTGGAGAGTAATGGAGATATAGCTAAGCATTGTGGGTGACGGCATAATCACCTAGTTGGCATGGAGTCGACCTAGCTATTCAAAGAATCGAAAAACTTAGCAGCTACGCATTGGGTGAGTTACTTCATCCGAAAACCACTCGACGTACTTCAGCATTACTGATCCGGCGTTCCCACCAGTCTCAGGCAATGCATCGATGGTCAGACGTTCTAGGAGCGCAGCGGTCAGGTCTCTGACCCGTTTGATAATATAGAGCTGACAGATACGCTGATGTCACGCCAATGCCACAGTTAATGCAGGTTCAAGAAGGTTGCTCTGGCCTGCCCAATACGGATGGAAATACCATCTTTGGCTAGACCACCGAGACTATTTGATGATGTCTACACTGAAGTGGTATCAGATCCAAGAAGAGCTGTATAGTCTGAGAACTCGATATCTGGGAGCATTTCGACCTCACATGCATTAGAGGCTGGAAGTGAGTGTTTCAAAATCAATGACAATGAAGTCTAAACCTTCCAGCTGTAGCAAGCTTTCGGTGCCTAAACGCTATGCCAACGGAAGGAGGTAAGAGGTCTGCGATAATACCAATTTGCCAAAGCCCAGACAGGAGCGGTCAAGATGCTCAGGTCGGGTTCGAACCACGGACCCATAAGCTGGCACCTTAACTACTGAGCCATCTCGAGTCCATTCAATGACGATGTTGAAGAGGGATTGACCTTGTGACTTCAGTTTAGCTTCCCGTAGATCTTCACGCGTCCACAGGAATTGTCGTACTGCGTCTCAAAAAGGGTGAAAAATTTGTTTCGGACACCTATGCTACATGGGCACTGCTATAGCGTCTGAGGGTCTATAGGGTCAAAGGCAGCTTTCAAATCCAGGACCATCATGGTTGGTATAAGACCATGGAGCACCTTTTTGACGTTATTAATTGATCTTCACTAAATTACCTATACAACTATTAGATAAGTAGACCTACGAATTAGAACCCGGAAACTATTTCTCTTAGACCGGCAGTCCGGCCCCATATTCGTGAATTGCATTCTATTCATCAACAGGGAGCCCCCCTGAATTCTATGACAGCGTTCGAAATTGAATGGGTGCTTTCTTAAGAAGTACATGATGGAGGGCGACTGTCGCACTCAGATAACCTTCAGTCTTCTTAACAAGGCCTAACGTCTCGTTGTTGGAAAGGTACAGAGAAGCCTAATCCGCCTATGCCGACCTATAAGTGTAGCATGTTCAGTAACTCAGTGCGCCCGAGTCATGAATCTTCGATACCTACGTAGCAAGTCCCTGGTAGGAACGATAACGCGTTGTTCCAATGCCGGGGGGACGCACAAAACATTTCCACAATCCTTCTTCGATTCAAAGTGGAGTACTATAATCCTGACCACGGAACGCTTCAACGCGTTTAGCCATTTAATTTACAGACTCCTGTGGACATAAAGAAATCGGGGTCGAAAAACGTACAGGTCACTCCTTGACTCGCGGGAGTATGAAGGGGAAAACCATACAAAGAATGTCGCGCACACATAAGAGAACCAGTTGCCATGTCGTATAGGTTATCGGCTTTCCGACCAAGCTTCACGTTGTGAGACATAATTTGTTCCAATCCTATGTCGTGCAGTCGCTACAGTTACGATAGCCACGGCGTGGTAAGCTGCGCGTACGACGGGTTCGAATAGTTTCTAGGGCGAGTCACTACTAGAACGGAGCCTGTCAGACCTCAGAACGGCGACTCATTATTGGTCCGGTGACTACGTGCACAACACATTACCGACTGCGGGCGATGCACTGCATTAGGCCCCATTCAGCTGCACCAAGCTTTCGGCGCGTATAGCTCTAGATACCAAGTTGTCCATGACCTAACGGTTTAGTGTTTAGAGATGACAAAACACTCAGTTCTGTTCGCACAGAATGGGAAATGATAAGCACAGAATGCAGTTGTTCACTTCTATTCGAAGCGTCCGCGCGTCTTTCCGCAGTGCTAGGCCCCCACCCCACCCCCACGTACGTCTATTTTTACAAATGTGCTGGAATTACTCGGTTGGCTTAACCTCAGAACCTGTCCAGGTTTTCTGCAGATGCTAGTCAAAGCTGATGAGTTTTGCAATCCAATAAACCCTACGCAGGTTCCGAACGATCCGGACAGAACACAGTGTCGGTTTGTGGCACCAAACACTGGGACAGACAACTGAACCACATTGCACATCACACAATCCTCACTATCCAGCTAACAGCTAGGCCCGAAGATGTTTGGGGGAATTCTGTGGTGGGAACGAAGAGGGTCTGACATTGCTAAACACAAGCAGTAATGACGGGAGCCCGAGTCTCCGAAGCGAAAAGACCGGAAAAGTATATGAAGCAGCTGACGCCACACAGACCAACGCTGCAAGCGAATATCGAAAGACAAGGCGGGCTCACTGAACTCAGACTTAAACTTACCAACGTCCATGATAGACAGAAACCTACATTGGACAGCACAAAAGCTACACTGGAGTGCCAGTGGTTTGTGGAAGCAGCCCTGGACTAACTGGGAATAGACAAGACCACGTAATGATCGAAGTCCCTCGACGGCTGCATAAGCGCCAGTCACCAGACAGCAGGGGAAGGCTCCGCCTTCTGACACTAGCGACAGCCCTGCATGTTCCTAATTCACCTAGTTCAGTGTTAACGAGTAAGGGTCAAAAGTAACACTGTTTATTTTTTTTATTACCGGGCCATCGGCCAGCGAACGGTCCGCAGGAAACCCAAGACCACCAACGGACGGGCCGTAGGCACGACGGAGGGAGCATTAAAACAAGGCACCAAATTGGTACTGTGGAAGCCTTCCTAAGGAGTACCAGAGACAAGAAATAAGAATTTACCGTGGTTTTTCCGGCAAACTTTATACGAACCTCACTGGATATTCAACACAACTCAACGGGCGGTTTTTTAATTATCGACGAAACTGCCAGATACGGCGCTCAGTATTCGCACAATGGAGTTGATTCTTCGAAAGCTACGACGTGTCTCTGATGCACTTAAGCATACAGGCAATGGAGTTCGTAGTATCAGTCCAAACTTTTGAGCCCCATCCAGGCATCCCGGGGTCTCAGTGATGCTAGGAAAGTATTCCACCAGACATTTTCCGCCAGAGGTATGTTTGCTTCAGTAGGCGATGAAATTTGGTGAACTGCGAAAATATGAACGTAGGTTAGGATGGCTTTTCGTTTGAGCATGTACGCAACAAAATGCAACATTTCGGCGCAAAAATTTATATTCCACCCGCAAAGGTTTTAATGCTAATAGCATTGTGCAATGGGCCCCGTATCTGGCGGCCGAGCATTAGATGCACACCCAAAATTTCTCTGAAACCATAGTTCAGAGGAGGAAAACTTACCCGAAGGTTCAGCAGTTGATGGCATTTATTCGGTCCTTAGCATCTTTCCAATCAGGCGCAGCTTTGTTGAAAGTTGTTTAAAAGTACACCAAGTCCACCATGGGCACGGAAATTATATTTTAATGGCTGCCAACGGCTTCGCGTGGTACATCTGATGACGGTGGGAAATTTGCGGATGATCCGGTTTCACGTGTTTTATTTTGCATTGCGTTTGGAAAAAATCTCGAAACGACAAGGACAATAATTTCGCCCTCTGTGTCGCCGCAAACTCAAAATTGAGCAGCTTTAACGACCTGTATGAAAAAGTCTCCTATCATTGTGGCAGGTGTCCTGCAAAACCAAGTCAAGGAATTCGTCACAGCTAGTAAGTTTTTTGTTTTTTATGATGTTCAGTACATGCTATATCAGCAAGGCTATACCGAACCGTCGATAGTGATATTGGTAGAATTAGTGTTTTGTGGGCAGAACAAGCAGACATCACAATAAGGTGGCCAGTGCTTTCAAGTCCTGGCGCAAACTAACGGATTGATGCGGTCTTGTTGGTGCCTTTAAAACCCTCATCCGGTAAATGTTGTGGATATGGTGAACTACGGGCAGTCCATCAGACTGGGTATGGTAGTCGCGGTACCGTCATCGCAACGCCGTACTTGGGTCCGTGGACGCCCCGTACATGAACATCTTGGGTGAGTCGTTTAGGTTGTTATTGTAGTTACGATTCGCCAGGAATTTCACAAATCGAGACCGGCATGCATTAAGAGTATTTTGGGTCCATTGAGGGCGCACGGTGTTTCATTGCTGTAATTCAGACAATGCAATGAGACTGCCGTGTCTTGTTCCGGCACACAAAATAGGAAACGTCTCAGAAAGACCTCTAGAAGGTACCATGATGTGAGTTAGACGCGGCCCGAAATAAAAAGTGGCCAGTGGTCACAGTTCCTGACCAACTAACGTCTTCTGGACCCCGGTTTTCAAATAGCTGAGGAAAGCCTTGTCGATATGGAGCATGCAGACGTCGTTCTCATCTTCAAAGAGGCATAAAAGGTGCAATTGTTTTTCAGTGAACTGACCGAAGTCATCCCGTCCTTTGGTATGCACCCTGCACTCACAAAGTGTAAGTTAGTAATAATGTTCGTTCACAACTGGTGGATAGCATGATCGGGCAGGCATGATCATAAGACTACATTCAGAATTTGCATGAGTTTGTTCGTAGTTGCAGATAATGGACCGAGGGCGAAAGGGGGTATGGTCGAGAGTAGGAAGGGATTGGTTGCGGGTGTGCTATCAAACTGGGTATAGCAGTGCCGTGCCATCATGGCACTGCCGTATTTCGGTTTCTGGACAGTCCCGTAACGGACGTCATGTTTGAGATGATTGGGCTGGGATGTGCAATTCTGTGATCAGCGGGGTTTTTGAGTTGGCAAGGGAATTGCAGATAGAACGATGCCAATGTAAGATCGGAGGTATTTTCGTCCGTTTGGGATCTCTGGGGATGTAACTCACTGACCAGGTGGGTGGATAACAGCAAACTGGTTTCCAAACAGGTATTGAGTAGACTTGACACCAAGTACCCGCACGCTCAATACTTCTTCGTTGCCTCCAGCATCAATGGTGCACGTATGATGACGCACATGTTCTTGATCCCAGGGCTCAAGTCTATACCACTGGTTTACGGCTGATACATATAAAACTTTCAGCTTTAACTTCGCTGCGGTCAATAATGCATACGGTTGCTGAATACCGCTATTGCATAATGGGTGTACACACGAGACTAATTGAGCAAGTAGTGGGTCTTATGTAAATAACAATAATAATAAATAATAATAATAATGTTTATTCCCAAATTTTGGGTGACATACCTTCTGGCATGATCATACGTTTACAGTCAGAATGAAGCATGACTGGGGATTTGCGTAGTAGTTGGTGCGAAAAGAGGACAATGTCATAAACAGTGGGAAATATCCGATGAAATAATAATAGGTTGCTTTCCCAACTTGTAGGGAACAATGGTCATGAGGTCCGACTAGTTCAAAGACATGAACATGGCATGAACTAAAACTGAAAACCATTGCTGGCCATGAGTGACCTTGGGCGCTTGGGCAAATGGCTGGAGTCACAACGAGCAAAAGTGGAGATGGAGGTAGAATAATTCGAATAGGGAGCACATGGCGAGTTTTGTCTCAAAAATGTGGCTTAATCTGAAATTAAGCAAACTCACTGTTGTAGGGAAGTCAGTTGCAGCAGATAGGTTGGATGGGGACGTGGTGGTAATGCATAGGGCGAACCAAACATCGTATACGGATTTGAACTTGTGGAAGAGGCAAGCCGAAATTGTGGCAGAAAATCAGGCTAGCCAAATTTGGGCGAAAATTCATCGGGTACGAAAGAACTCGTCCCAGAGACGGGGCCGGTTGAAAAATTTGCTCGAAGTTGCGACTACAGGCTCGATTGGGCGAGGGGTTGCGGTCGAGATTTTGAAGAGAATAGTTGCGGGAGTGCCATCACACTGGGTATGACAGTGCCATGCCATCATTGCACTGACATGCTTCGGTTTATGGACAGCCCCGTAACGGTCGTCAAGGGTGCCGCGATCGGAGAAGGGATACGCAGTTCTGTGGCAGCTGGATCTGGGTGAGACGGGGATTGACACAGAGAGTCAGACGGATGCAGGGTCACAGATAATTTCCCTTTCGTTGGAGGACCGTGTGAGTGTAGACCGGGACCAGCCAGTTTGAATGAATAACAGTCCTACAGGGCGTTTGGGCAACTGCAGTAGAAGTTTGAAGCTTGGGAAGAGGGGCAACGAGGAAGAAGTAGAATGAAAGCAGTAGCATGTTGCGAGTGTCAAGAGGCATATAATACAACGGTGTCAACAGGAAAAAAATCTGGGGATGACAGCAAACTAAATGGACCCAGGAAGGTGGATACGTTTGCTGATCTAGAAACCAAGTACTAGTTGGGCCAGAGTAGGTGCATAGTTTTAGGATAGTAAGAACTTTGTCGTCGAGGTAGCTAGCAGGAGGCTAGACGTTGGACTAGTTGGAACGGGCGGCAGTTTTTAGCTTACCAAAGAATCATGACATGGGTCTCCGTTGTGCAAAGAAAGGGGTTAATGTGAGCAGTGACAGTAGACAAGTAAAAAGCGGATAGGCAACAGGCTCCCAGAAAATGGATAAGAACCGTGGCTTAACTGAGATCTACTGCGTCAACCTAACAGGAGATTAGGACTAAGGATCACCAGTCGCCGAGTCACTGCTGTCAACTCCAGAAAACGAATGGTGCATAGCAAAAAGAACAGCCATTAAATGCTAGCTGTGACTGGTTGTAATCAGGAAATAATAATTTATTTGCATTTTGTGCATATGATCGTTATAGATGACAAGAGGATAGAACGTGTGTGCTATGTTTGGATGGTGAAGTGAGCTTGGGATGGTGTGATCCAACTAAGACGAAGGTGGCAACTCCTTGCACGTCGACATTAGCCGTGAGCCTCACACAGTACCCTCAGGCTACTACCCATGATATATATATATATATATATAAAGACAAACGAAAAGACACCTGTCATTCGCTTGTATTTCTTGGTGTTGCGAGACAAATGACAACCTGGACAAGTCCAATCCAGCTACAGACAAACGGCAACGGTGCTCTTTTTTGGTTTTCCTGAATTAAAGGCCAGGCTCAGAACCACCGGCGATGGGCGATACACCCGTGCTGCTGGAGGGGTGGCGAGTATACGAACGCACCATGGTGCAACGTAACAGGGCGACCCTCCCTGCAGGACGTACCCGTCCACCACACGAGGTTTTCATCCCTCGTGCATGCTACCAGATCTGCAGGGTGACAAGTCACCAAGCAGTCATAATTGCGGCTTGTGCATTAAAAACTCCAGCTACCAGATATTTTATCCGGTCGGGGAAAGCCAGGCCAGTAATACAGCTCAGTCATTTCGAACAAGCAAACGGCAAACAGCTGCTGGAAGAGGCAAGTCGCGGAGGCAAATGAAACGTCAACTACGTTTTGGGCTATGGGAGTAGAATGGAGATGTTCAGAGCCTGTGTACTATGGCTAAACGAAGACGAAGCATTGGTGTGAGCCGCCTTGTCAAGTAGAGCGCACCAGTGTTGAGTGTATGTGTGTGTGAATGAGTGGGCTGTGGGGCCAAACCAGTATTTCGTTTATGGCGCATCTCCAGACCCACCATTTGATATGCACGCTGCGCGTGTTCAGGGATGCAGAATCGTTCAGAACAGCGAGGAACTAAGGCTTCGGTTTGACTTAGGTTAGTTAAATCCAGTCAAAGCAAGCCACCAGACATTAAATAGAGCTGACAGAGTTACTCAGGGATGGGACCAGGCTTGAAGAACTAGGAATAAGTTGGCTGGATACAAAAGCTCAAGGCCGGAGGAAGGAAATACAACCAGGTCAGTGGAAACGGGCTTAACGACAATTAAGATGGCAGGCGCTAGACATTCTCTGCAAATCAACTACGCTTCAGACAGCGAAAGGAGTTGTGGTCGCAGGAAGTGAACGTCTGCATAAGAGATAGATAAAGTGGTAAGTTATAGACAAGAACACTTGGGAGGGTGACTGTCGCGCTTGTGGGTTAATGCTAAAGGGTTCATTCTGGTGAGTATAAATGCTAGGACCTAGTAACAGGACAGTCGGGGTGAGTGCGCAGATTAGAAGGGCTTAGGGCCTATTTCAAAAAAGTGTCTAGTGTAAGCTGAGGCGCGAAAAGGCGCTCAGCTCCCTCAATAGAAAGGTAAGAATCGATGGCCTTTCGAAAGCCTACATGAGATGAGATAGTACGGATATGGGAGGGGAGCTTGTTCCATAGTTTGGAATACAGGCAAAGGAAAAAGTTTTGTCTAAAGACAGTTCGACATGTCGACAATGGGAGTAAACACCCAGAGTTGCGAATATTATAGGGGGTACGGGAAGAAAATTCAGGGCAGCAGTCAGCTATGTAAGCCCTCCGGTAGATTAGGCGATGCAGAAGGCCTAGATTCAACCTGATGCGCCTTAGCCATAATGGATCCAGCCCAAGTGACAAACAGCGAAGACGGTACGGTAGTGTGGATGACACCGGAAACAAGGACTTCGTAAACGAGCGCTGCACATTCTCCACAGCAGTCCGGCATGCCTGTGAATACTGTGAGGCGAATTCAGGGCTGGATTCAAGAATGGGTCTTACAAATTGTTTAAAGATAGCAATTAAGCATGATTTGTTATGAAAGGATCGGCGAATGTAAGCGCAGAGCTTGCGAGCTTTAGCCACTCTGTACCTCGCATGTTGGTTAAAGCTAAATGCACAGGAATACCTAAGGCCTAGGTCTCTCACTTCGGGAAGAGTAGGAATCAAGAGCCCATTAAGAGTAAGCGTCCCAGGAGGAATTTGGAATCGATGTGACAGGGCTTGGCACTTTGGAACAGCGAAAGAAAGACAGGACTTGGAGGACCAGAGTGATAAAGAGTTCAGGTCGGACTGAATGTTAGCGAGAGTAGAAACAGAGTCACTGTCCTTAAACGTGTAAGCTATCTTAATGTCATCAGCAAACAGAAAAGGGGATCCATGGGTGATCGAATCGGTGACGTTATTAATGTATATTAAGAACAGTAGAGGGCCAAGCACACTACCCTGAATAACTCCACTGGTAATGGGAAGGGGTGAGGAGGAGAGATCCCCGATTTTGGTGGCCTGGGTTCTCCCAGTGAGGTAAGAGGTGAACCATCGCAGTAGCGGGCCACCAATCCCCGTAGATCGTAGTTTGTTGAGGAGTGCACCGTGGGGAACTTGGTCGAACGCCTTGCGAATATCAAGATAGATAAGAATAGCACAGTCCGGCATCGTAGGCGGACGAAATATGATTAAAGAAATCAACCTGGCATGTGTTAGCTGACCGCCGTGCCATAAACCCATACTGCCGGTTGTTAAGGGTTCTGGTGGTGAGCAGGTAATCCATGACAGGGACTTTGATAAGGCGCTCTAGGGTACGAAGGAGTAAGCAGGTATGGTGGATGCCACGATAGCTGGCTAGAGCAGTTCGTGGACCTGACTTATAGTGTGGAACAATGGTAGAGTGCTTCCACTGACTTGGGACTGTGCCAGTGATAAGGAGATATTGAAGAGATTAAGGATGAGGGTGGGGACGTCCGGGCCACCAGCTTATAACAGTAAGACTGCAGCTTCAGCGGGACACCCAGTTGGATGGAGTGACAAAGGATTTAGTAAGCACTTGGTGAGTTGGCCACTAAAACTTGTTTAATTGTATGTTTGAAAGGATGTGTACGGAGTGTAAAAGTCGTAATTGATTATACATTTTTCCTTTCAGAAATCCTGTCGAGTAAAAGCGGCTCCCTGAAACTGAGACCTGATTAACCACATATTACGTTTGTGCCGATGCAACCAATAAATAGAAACATGATTTTTGAAGGTGGTTTTGTATTTTTAGGCATGGGGTTGGCAAACGGATGGCATGTGTAGATATGAAGGACCGCCGTTGGTCATTGGATTGGTCTATTTATGTATATTTGGGGCACCAGTCAGTTACGAGAATTTGTGCGGGCCCTTCAGTTACTATAACTAGCCACGGGAGGCGAAGTCGAGTACGGTTATAGGCGTGACGGGCCGTCGTTGGCCATCGGGTTAGGCTGTTGAGCCTAGTTGAGGCCTCATATTCGGCGTTGCGCGTAGACACAGGCCTAGCAATTACCATAAGTAGCCAAGTTAGGCGATATTGAATGCAGTTATGAGTATGATAGACCCACGTTGGGCGTTAGATTAGGATACCACGCATAGTTGAGGCCTTATTTTCAACGGCCCACATAGATTCTGGCCTGATGTTTTCTATAGGTAGCAGAGAAGTGGCATCGCGTACATGTGTGCGTGAGAGGCAGTCATTGGTCGTTGGATTAGGTTATTGGAACTAGGTGAGGCCTCATAAGCAGCGTCGCACATAGAAGTGGGCCTAGCAGTTACAACAAGTGCTCGACATGATTGAAAGCGCTTACAGTTATGATTATGACAGACCGTCATGGGCCAGTAAATTAGGTCACTGTGTATAGGTGAGGCCTCATAATCAGCGTCACACATGGACACGGGGCTAGCATGCTGCAGCGACGACGAGTAGTTGAAGTGAGTGACAACGTCTACTGTTATCATGATGACCGCTTTATGACGTATTTCACCCATGGTGAGTCATATTCCCAATAGGAATGATACCATTGTGTTGGTAGTTTACCGAAGGTTACCTCCTGACGTTGTATTGTCCACTGGCTAGTTATGCATAGCTGGGAAAGGCAGTCCTTCACAGAGATGGTCCTCGCATCTCCATTGCACAATTCATGCCGTTTTTTGACGTTGTACTTAATGAAAGCTGAGCTCCATAAGAAAAAGTGTTGTGATGAAGTTCTCTGAACAAAATTATCTCGTCCGTTAAATCTGGGGAGTATATTGCAAACAAACGTTGATGACCGATTTTCCTGTGTGGAATGTGCATTATATATTCTGCAGATGTTATTTTATTCTTGAAGAACGCCAAAATATGGCAAAGTGCGATTTCGTGTTTTACCTCTTGTAACCGGTAGCAAAATGTGAATCGGTGGTGGTCCTTGGCCTTGAAAGTTCGCTCACTCAAACAAAGTGCTATGAGCAACATATCATCTACAAGTGTAAATGGATAATACTAACTCCCCGTACAAGCCACAACCTCGAATACCCTATAGTTTTGGCGAAAATAATTTGGGTGTGCTTCTAGTGAGTGGCGTATCTGGCGAATTGAAAAGATTTCTCAGAAACTCCGAAGGTTTCGAGGTTATTTCTCCATGAAGGAAACTACCTATCTGTAAGGCTCAAATATGCCACTTATCTGCTTGGCATGTTTGATCAAGTGATCGAAATTTCATGCCAAGAATACCCTCGAATTGGAAAATGGTATCTAATGAAATAAGATATAACTACTTGTCAGTGGGTGTTAATAGTTTACAATAAACGAAAGCCACAAGTACTTCTCTGGCTGTAATTGTTGGGGATTTCTTTGCAGCCTTCAGTATACCCGTTAAGGCAAAATATGCGAAAGCATCACTCTGTAACTAACTTTTGTCCCGTATCTTCGGCTCGGATGGACGGATGCCGAATCCCGTGTTCTCGCAACTCTGGAGGCGCTGAGCCGAATGATCATCTGGACAGAAACATTGATCGAATTCGGAGCACGGGGCTTGAAGTGGATAGGTCGTGCTCGTAGGTTGACTCTTTTGGTGCACTGCATGATATCACCCTGGAAATATTCCGGTCCTGTTTAGTGCAGGCAGAGTTCTCCGTTGGAAATGACAAATAATTACAGACTTTGCGTAGCCGGCCCTTTGTAGTTGCCAGATAGTTTGCGGTTATTAATGTACATGGTGAGACGTTCATTATGAACCCGTTGATTGAGTCCTACTCTGACCTGGGGGAGGCTGCAACTCTGACTTGAAATAGCCCAAAGAGGTCACCGTCGATTGCACAATACAACGATGATAAACTCTCTGACGCACATGTGTTAAACATATGCGGCTAGAAGTCCTCGCTGCTTCGTAAACTGGCGGTATGAAAGTGATGTGTTAAAACATTGGTAGCTCGGGTTAGTTTATTGGCTGTTGCTCAGGTGGCTGTCGATCTGTTTGCCGACCCACCCAACTGGGCGCAGATGATGTCTCCTCATATAGTGGCGAAACGTTTGAAAGCAAATTGCCAAGCTCGCCGAACAGACCAACAGCCACCCGATCAAATATCAGTGGCCAGGTGGAGCCTATCTCGATCATAGAGGGCAGCCGAATGAACGAGTAATATGCGCCCATCCATCTATAAGGGGAAAGGCCAATGGTTCAACTTGTACGAGAGGAAAAATCCAATTTTATTGGGCATCCGATGGGTATACTTGTCCCGCCAGGAAAGGTACTGCACCATTTGTGCGCACTGTCCAGTTAGCTATTGACATGCGTAAATGAGGGGAAGTTGCAGGTTAATTTTCTGAAAGAAATTACTCACAAGTTTACCGAAAGTTCCTCGACGGTCCATTAGCCAAGCGCATCCCTCAAGCTTCCGTCAGACTCATGTTCTGCTTGAACCCAAATTATCGAAGTATCGATATGTGGAAGGCGGCTGATAAGCTCTATAAAGCGAGCGCTGCAGCAGTGACAGCCTTTTAGAACCGCGTCCACACGGTCATCCTCAAATGCTGGCTCACTTTTTATTACGTCTTTTAGCTAATGCCGACTGATTATCAGGCCCCAGAAAAACGAGAAATTCCTCAAATGCATGATGCTCTAGTGACGCACGAAATGACTGGAATCGAATGAAGAGTGAAAGCGGTATTGAATTAATTTATTGCTACCTATGCTAAAGGCATTCACTTACTTAGCCAAAGTTGCGTCTTGGTTCGACTACCACATTAAGATTGCAGCGATAATCGGGTAGGTACACTTTCATGCCCAGCAATAAATCACCATCTTCTCTTTCCTAAGGCTGGCGCTATAAAGCATTGGGACTGACATCGTGCTATTGCACTGCGGCTGCCAGTTTGCTCCTCCGTGAAGCCGAAAATGTGGACACATACAGCCTTCACGGACTAACTGTGTTTGGATTCTGTGCTTTGTTCCAAGTCAGCATCATGGCATTTCTTCTCTGGAATTATTCGGCAACCACCCATGTGCGTCTTTTTGACAGGCCGAGTTTAGGCAGCACAAATAATCAACCACATACACGTTCAACTTGGGGACAAGCCTTAAGATCGTCATCAAACAGCAGGCGAAGTTCGCCATCACAATGGTCGACAAGATATTGTAAGCGATCCCTTGGCAGTAGTTGTCAGGGCAAAGAGTCGGTACGTCGAAAAGCCCACAAAATCCACAAGTGTCCCGAAACCGAGGCGATGAACCGCAGTGTGCTTTGCAACCCACGGCAGGTCGTCCGTCATTGATGTCGAGCACCGCCGAGACAGTGTTTACCTCTGGAAAATCCAATGCTTGTGGACTCCCTCGATTGCAGAAGGCTATAATTATCCATCACCAAGTTAAACTCCTTACTCAGGCTATCTAAAAGGGGCGCATGTTGCTTGGGAAGAATGTAGGTAGGGCGCCACGCACTGGGTTGGCTGTAATCAGTCAACGAACGTTTTGGGTGGGAAAGCGACCTGAGACCTACATGAATAATGTTTTTGCTTCCTAAAATGGACGGCAAAGAATAAACAGATACGGCGGGCGCATGGCCTGGCGAAAGGATGTTGAAAAGATCTACTGTGCCCAATCCCGCATCCTAATTTTGGAATAAGAATCGACAACTGGGAACACAGAATACAAGCGAGCGCAAACTTTCCATGGGCCTCGCGGGATTCACAGAGCACTTTTGACACTCACTTCATCCCGTCCAATTGTCCGTGAATAAAAGCTCACCATCATCAGCTGTTGCGTGTATGAAATGCCTGGATGCTCATCATTTTCGGTCGTTTCCCAATTGAATGATCGCCTGAGCGTTCAGTCAAAACAGGCAATTTTGACCTGGGTGTTTGGCGGTTCTCCCGCTGGAGATTTTCAGAGAGATCGAGGTTCTCAGCGGGCTGGGGGATTCTGTAATTATTTTCAGGAATACGGCCATCCTGTCAATGTGGCGCGTGAATTTCCCAGCACAGATGTCACCCGTCCGCGGACACTTGGACATTTTCTCCATGAAATAGTAGCCAGGCAACGTGGATTTTCTCCGTCTTTTTATTTTTCGGCGTCAGTCTCAAATGCCCCTAAGTGAGGCAGTTGGGGCACGTACTCCTTGGGCAGATCTAATGGAGAACTTTGGCGCTACCCTCCAGTATTTCCATCCTGTTACAAATGCACAACGCAGACACCTCGAATTCCCGCACGAGGAACTCAGCGTCCGGGGCACTCGCATGGCATGCTCAAGAATGTCTAAGGGGTGCAGCCGCTTCTCCGGGCACCCGCTGGCGTTTTCCGGATGATCTTCTGTTATATCTGTTTATTTGCCAATCTGATGTGTCTGCTGCTAGTCCCGCTCCAGTGCCTAGTGCCGGAGAAAATGACTCACAGAGGGAAACACAACAGCCGTATTCCAAAGAAGCGAGTTCGACAGCGTGAGTGCGTGCGAGTGGGAAGTCCAGCGACCCCAAGCTATTTATTGGAGGGACACCGTCTGGACTCGGTCTAACGCTGACGCACACTGTCTGGCTCTTGTACGAGGTTGTGACGAGCTGCACATTCCGGGGACGTTGTCTGACCCTCATCAACGCTGACTCGCGCTGTCTGGGTTCGATATTAGGCTGCCACGTGCTGCATATTGAGGAGGCGTTGTCTGTCCGGTCAGCATCTAGCGGGGGCGAGGGTCTCGGTAGATTTCGAGCATTCACTGAGTGCTTTCAGGAATCTGATCTTCCTAATATTTTTGGTCGCATCACCAAAGCGACTAATCACGGATTGTACGTGCAGCACATACATGTGAGTGATATACAATTGGTGGCCTTGAAATAACAGACGAATTATAGGTCATTTGTGGTTAGAATTTGCAAGTCAAGGCAGAATCTTTGAGTTAATTATATGATAGATAGGAAACCTACTGTACGTCCTGGTCTTTGCAAGCCATGCGATAGATTATGCGTCGAACGTTTGCAGAGGGTGTGTACGAGCAAGATGCGCGGATGCTATATGATATGTACTAGCTTCCTGATTGTTTTATGAATACAAAAACGCTACAGCTTAAAGTCGAAGCCGGACACAAATCTGGCTTCCCGCATTTTTGCCGCGAATTTGTCCATAGTGAACGTCTCCACTTGATCCTGTTCGCCCATCATCTCCCTGAACAAGCCGAAATTTTTCCTCACAGGAACGAACTGTCCACTTTCTACAAAAACACACCACAGGACACGCGGTACCTATGACATATGCGATTAGGAAGGTGTAGAGCCTTTGTCCGCAGGCCCACATTACTTGCTTCAAAAAGACTCATTCACACCGGTTAGTCTCCTGTGTAAATTCGACAGCTACAACATCTCGGAAGCTGCGGACCATCGATATCCACTGCCATCTGGAGGAGTACATGTGGCTGTAGTGACCTTTCCCCGACTGTAACGCGCGAATATATCCTGACTGACAAAACTTTGCCAGGGCTAAAGGCGTACCATCCGCCATGAGGAAACCCGATTATCTGTCGCTTACACAGCAGAGCAGTTCGACACTTTCGTCGGTAGGTGTATATGACTGAATCCATCGGCTACTGACTGCGGCAATTCACACAACCACTGCCTATTTGAGCAGCGCACTGCAGGAGCCGTACTCGTCTTTGGTTAACCGTCGGATTGTAGGACGTCGATCGGGCAAAACTTGGTTAGCCTATGATTGTGTTCCAGATAAAAAGAGGTGACCGACAGACGGTTTCCGTGCCTCCCTGGACAAAATCGCAGTGAATGACCAAAGCTTCGTTTCCCGCTTGTTGTTAGGAAATACGTTCAACCTTATAGCTTTTTCCGATTCCTTGACCACCACTAGGTTCATCAGAGTTGACCACTTCATTTGTAGTACACCTACACGCAAGGCAGAACTGCGTTGATGCATTTTTCCCTCTAAGTATACCAACACCACATAGTTATCTCTCGGGCATTCATTAACTCCCCTACTGCTGTGGTCAGCTACCAATTTCTCAACTAACATACCTGAAGTCAAACCCAACACTTCAAAGGTAAACGCCCAAAAATTTATGAAGAAAGATTAAGCAATGTAAATGCCAGGTAGACAAATACAGTATTCCGAAGTACGTCGGTTTTGGAAAGAAATATAATGTGACATATAATGACGTGCTCAGCTAAAATTATTCATATCGATGCCGACCCAGAGACACACTCCAAATTTCTCTGAAACCGTAGTTTTAAGAAAGGAACCTTAACCTAAAATTTTAGTATTCGATGACATTGATCCATGTCAATCTCCTCGCCTAGCCCAGATCCAGCTGCCATGGAAATTCGTGTCGCCTGTCTGATTACGGCAACCCTGATGACCGTTACGGGGCTGTCCAGAAACCGAAGTGTGTCAGTGCAATTACCGCATGGCACTACCATACCCAGTCTGATGGAACTCCCGCAACTATTTTCCTCAGAATCTCGACCGCCACCGCTAACCCACTTGAATCTGTAATGGCAACGACAGAAACGAATTTTTCGCCTGGCCTCAACCGCCTCGTTTGGAAACCGCTGAACATATTGTTCGGAGTTGACCAACCTAGTCTCCTACCGTAATTTCGGGTTTTCTCTTCCACAACTTTAACTCCCTTTGCGGTGTTCGTTTGAATGTAAGCATCGGCGCTATCTCCCCATCAAAACTACCTTTTACACATGACTTCCCTACAACAGTGAAACCATTGAGTCTACTCGATTTCAATTTAAACCATACTCTTGAGCCAAAACTTGTCATTTGTCTCCAGATCAAATTCTTCTTTCTCCATCCCCATTTTCACTTTTTGTGACCCCAGCCATTTACTCGACCACCCAAGGTCACTCATGACCAGCAACGGTTTCTGTTTTAGTTCATGTCAGCTGGAGTCAGCTTTGAACTAGTCGTACCACATGCCCACTTCCTCCGTTTTTTCGGTTCCCCTAACTACGGTGACAATTCACATAATAAGGGTGCCTCTTTGGTTGTAACTTCCTCCCCACTGTGTATTTGCCTGCCGCGTTCAAGTTGTAACGACCTGTGATGCCTCAATCGGCATGCTCCCTACAGGTTGGGAAATAACCCTATTATTATTATTACTATAAACTCCTGGTAATTTTATTTTGTTTCCCATGCCGGTTTAGGCGTGGCCATGTCTATTGCACATCGTTTATGATTGCCCTCTTTTTCGCGCAATCCAGCCAATCCCATCCAGTCGTGCTTTACTCTGGCTGTAATCGCGTGATCATGCCTCAGGGTATGCCACTCACTAGTTGGGAATAAACATGATTATTATTATTAACTCCTAAATCCTCCAGATGCCGCTAGTTTCGTTCAAAGTTATTTCACCCTACTCAAGGCCCACCAAGGTCACGAATTTCGTATCGAAAGATCTGCCAATGGCCTGTGGAATCACAAAAGACGCTCGTCCGAGAAATATGGGCAAGCAGTCAGACTGCGTATGGCGGTCGCGGTACCATCAGCGCAGCGTGGGCAGCACCGTGCATAAACATCTAGGGTGAATCAGTTTGGGTTGTGGTGATAGGATTTACAAAGGAATGGTGTCAAATTAAGACGGATCAAGGGTATTCTTGGGTCCATCAAGCACGTACGGTGATTCATTGCTGTCATTCGAACGAGGCAATAGGACAGCCGTGTCTACACTGGGGACTCAAAATAGGAAAAAGCGTCAAAACGCCTGTTCAAAGCACTGTGTTATGTCCGCGGTCCGGAGTAGCAGGCATCCAAAGGTGGTCAGAACTCCCAACTATTGTTGTGAGGCGACACTACACGAGTTCAAAAACTCCAATCGATGTTCAGGTGGAGATAATAGGTGTGCGGTCGACGCAAACGGGTGAGGGCATGTTTATTATCAAGAAGGCATTCGCTAAGCTCTGCTCAACTAAGGTTGCTTGGAGCGTGTTGGAACGTGAGATCGGAGGAAGGCATAAAATATCTGGTGGTGCTGCTTTTTTGTACGATGAGGTGATCTAAGAAAGGTGCAGTTATCGCCTAAAATTTACCATGGAGGCTTCGCAAGACAATTAGCTTGTGAGGCATCCTACTGAATGCATTTAATGAGCGAGACGCGCGGTAAGCTCGCAATTGGCTTCGTTTTTCCGCCGTGCGACGTTGTGAAAGTCTTTCACTGTTTTGTTCATTTGCAGATTTAACACATGTCATTTGTTAAATTTTCTCACTCTAACACAACACCTGCGTGACAAACTCTGTCAGTCGGTGCAGCCTTAATCAGGACCAAAATCAATTCAGGCTTTTCTATGTCTGTCGAATGTGTCTGTCGAATGTATAACGTGATATGCAATGCCACACCTGCAAGGCCTGGAGTCACTTTAACTGTACGGGTTTACATGAAGACCAGGTAAGCCATCTAGTTAACTCTCCTGACCGCCAGTTGCTTCCACCTCAAGGGCGCGATGCATTCCACAGCTAAAAAGAGAACCACCAAAAGCGGAACCAAGCCCCCGCTGCTAAAACGAAAGTGCCAGAGTGAATGTTCCGCTTCAATCGGGATACTCAACGCAAAACTTGCGCTCCTTTTCAAGGCGCTGGAGGACATAAACACAAAGAAAACAGCGACCGGGACAATAGTTGATGATGAACATTCTTCCCTGAACGAATATCTCGCGCTACACATCCCGGCTGCGATGGCTGCAAAGAAGGTCATCCAGCACTCTGATGCGGCTATGAAGACCGCTACGGTGTCTCCAGTAAACGGGCGTATGAGGGAGTGCAGGCTAATCATCTGGGGGTCATGCTACAGAAAAATCACGCCAAAGAAGCAGGTACAATCGTTTCTTGATTGTGTCCTCACAAAGCCCGACGACGAATCGCTTCACGCAGATTGGTTGCGCCAGAATGGCAGCAAACAAACACTTGAGCTTCTCGTCACTCTTTCCATCGGCCGTACAGAAGATCTTGGAGCAGACTGCCAGCATTCAAAAGACCTACCCAACGATCAGGCGCATATCTGAGGATCGCCATCCAGAGGCGCGGAAGCTGGACCACAGCAGTTCTAGGGGAGAGGTGCGAAACAGGCTCTGCTTGGCCCAACTTCCGCCGACCCCAAACTTATGGCCAAGCCCACAGTATTTATGGCCCCTTGGGCTCCTGAAGGCACACCGACGGGACTGGTCGCGTCTCCGGATTGCATTTTCTACGCAACCACCACATACTCCTTGACTGCCAAAGGGAGTGATGTTCAGAAGGCACGCCTCGCGTGGAAGCAGCGCCCAAAGTACATAGAGCTATGATTACCTACTTCCGCAACATACAGTGAAGGCGCAGGGGTGAACCTTACATCGAAGTCACACCTTCCGATCTGGTCTGGGCCGGACGTGCGGAGGCAAGCGGCAAACCTACCGCCAAATCAACTATGACCATTGACCTCAACATCGGGGAATGTTGCACGAACTCTGCAAGCACTGGGGGCGCGAAACTGTCAATCTCCAACTCCATTTTCAAAGGTGGCCTCTTCGGTTTTGGACAGAGTCGTCGCCCAAAACTCCGACAGCCAAAGCCACAAAACTGACAACATCGAACCGGAAAATTCTTCGTACACCCAGTTGGCCATGGCAATCGCGGGTGAATCCCGAGTCCACATAAACACAAAAGAACGGCGACTGCAGTCAAACAGACCACATAAGCTTCGCCAACACTACTGACTAGCTTCAACTTGTAGTCCAATGCAAAAACGAGTCTCACGGGAGCGCAACAAAATGAAATGCTTCTTGGTGCTTCCATCCAACGCCCAGGGCCTCACAGAGACATCATATTGATCGAACCGCGCCAAAACGCCCAGAAAACTAAAAAGAGGCATGCTTGCCTCGAATCCTTCAACATAGGCAGTACTGAGGCCGTTGTGGGGAAATGCTACGTCTGCCGAAGTTAAAAGGCTTGCCGAAAAAACAAACTTCCTCGAGGCAAAGAAAACCTTGTAAATGAAAAGCAGCTCTCGGAACCACCAAAACGAAAAGCAGACAAATATGCCGCAGGGGCCCCTTCAGAAACTTGGCCTTAACTCCGGCATACAGCTATCAAATCTGCTAACCTCTCTGGTTGCACGCCTCTTGGCTCCGTGCCTTCGCAAGCAGCAAGGACAGTGTTGAAGTGCTTGTCCACAAGCTGCCTCAGCCCTTTTAACATACTTTGCGATATTAACTAGGCAGTTTGTCTTAAACAGCCGTCCATAATCGCACTCACAGAGACTTGGCTCACACCAGATGTCTCTGACATGGAGATCTTAGCAGACGGCCACTCTGCTTTTCGAGCTGTCTTAAAACGCGTGAGGGTTAATAGGGTTGCTTTATGCTTGCATACAGCCCTGCCTATTCCGATTGTCCTTTCTGATAACACTCCTGCATCTTTTTGCGATGCACTGTCCCGCTGCGCGGGTCCGATTCTCTCCTTCTCGGATGGTGGTCTACCGTAGCCCCTCGAGTCCTCCGGAAGACGACCACTTCCTCAACTCCTCGTGTAAACAATTGAGCAAATTTCCTTTAGCTACCACATCACTCATCTCTTGCTGGTTGGTGATTTCAACGCTCCAAAGCCCCCTTGGATAGAGCTCCAGCGCGTCGGATCAAATGAATTATTTTCAGCGGCACTGGTCTAAGGCGTTCAACATGGCATTTAGACTCAACATGTCGTCGCACCAATTAGAGGCCCCAAAAGCCGACAGTCGTCCCCCTGGATTTGGTCGTCACCGACGAAAAACACTCGATCAAGTGATAATTAACGTTCCACAGGGACATAGTGACCACTGTGTGTTGACTTCTTATTTCTTCTGTTGTTGGGCCAGAAGTCCCTTAAACTTAAAACGTGGATTCGAAACATCTGCCTTGCAGAATTCTCAGGAATGCGCATCTTACTTCAGCAAGTGAAACTGGGACCAGCTTCGATGGAAGACTTATATATGACCATTTTTCAGAAAGTTCACGAGGCTGACGCGATGTTTGTTCCAAGAAGAGCAAGCTATCTAAAAGAATTTGACGTCTTCTGGGAAGGCGTCTCAACTATTTTTCAAAAAGTGGACTCTAGGAGGCACAGAAGATAAGCTGGCGACTCGTAAAATCCGGAACCTCTGTAAATCGGAAATCCGCCACTGGAACATGCGAAAAAAAGCCAATATCATAGACCTCGCCCGGAAAAACAGAAATGTGCTGTTCAACTACATGAGACACCGCCGCAGAAATAAGCCAACTTAGTTTCGTTTACGACAGGAAGGGGGAAGCCACGAGTGACCTAATATTGGTATCTGAGGAGTACAGAGAACACTCTGCACGTGTAAATTCACGCCCAGCGGCCTTGACACATCCATACTTGTCAAGGCGGAAATACGAACGGGCGCTAACCAATTAGGGTTTCATGGAGGAGAACATTAGTCAACTCATGCGCAGGATCGACCACTTCCGCGCATTCTGGCCGACGAAGTCCATCCAAAAATCCTGAGGGAAACGTCGTCCACACAAGCAACGTATTTCTAACTGGTGCTTATTCAGTCGACCGAAGAGCGCCACATTCCCTAAGCTTGGAAGGGAGCCATCGTTACGCCAAGATGCCGAAATTGTAACCGAAATTTGCCCCGCAGCTACAGGCCAATTAGATTCACTATGCGGCAGAGCAAGTTGAGAGAAATTATACTGATGCCACACATCCATGAACATCACATGAAAACGTTCATGTTCAGGGCTCAAAAGCGAACCGTCCGAAAATCCTTCTCGCGTCACCAACGAACTTGTATTTATGGACAGTTTAACCCGAGCTGAGGATGAAGGACCCATAACAGATGCCATTTTTCGCCTTATCAAAGGCATTCGATCGGGTCGCACACATCCCACTGCTCCACAAATCCGAGTCGCCGCGCTAGCAACCTACTGCCTTGCGCTGGGAACTTAAAAAAACAGTGCTACACCTTTTTTCGCTTGTGCCTTTCAGGTGAACAAAAGCCGCTGAATGACACGAACGAGCCCGACCCTGGAAACTTGGGCGAAACCCTCGATTTCATGTATCAATATATGAGTCCAAGAATCTGTGAATCAGGAAAAATCCACCCGCAGGTATTCATCGCTATTCAGACAGTTTGCTATATCCTCACCCGTACTACTTGCATGGGCCTCCGGAAAAGTCGTGAGGAAAAACCTCGTCCGACAGATTTCGGAATACACCAACCTACTTTCCTACTGAGAGCCAAGGAAGGACGCGAAAATCATTCAGCTTGTACCAACTTCTGATAAGAAGATGATTAGTGGCCGAAAATCCGTTGAGGGTGAAAAGATTCTCGAAGTGTTCAGACAATTATTTTCCTTGGATAATGTTCGCCCCCAAAGAAGAGCTAAAGCTTGTGTACGTCTTACATTAACAAGGTTTGGCCGCCAGATTTAAAAAATTGACCGAACACTGAGAGGCCACAAATTCCTTTGACGAAAGTTTTCGAACTGGGTATGAAAATTAAGACTACGTGGCAGTCGTTGTTGGCCGCCGTTTCTAGCTGAAACGCCAGACTTTTGAATTCATGTGGGGCAACTCATCTGAAAATTTACCTGCCTAGTGCCACCGCATGCTATGTTTCACCCTGAGAAATCGAAAATCCAGTCTCTTCTCGATAGCGGGTATTTCGCTTTACACTGAGTCTGCGGGCATCAGCTCGGTGGCTGGGCTAGAAATCCATCCAATCAAGTTACTCTCCGGTCCGCAGCCAACTGCCTCCCTTGGAATCTTGCCGATCAGTGCGGACGTGCGCGCCTTCAAGGTCAGCTCGCGAAACTCGCCTAACTGATAGCAGGACAAAAGTTGAAAGCGATTTCGAGCACTGGGCGGGCCTGGCTGGTGCTATTGATGGACCGTCCTTGAGTCACCAACATACTCGTATTTATGGACAGTCTAACCCAAGCTAAGGATGAAGGACCCAAAACGGATGCCATTTTTTCGAATTATCAAAGGCATTCGATCTAGTCGCATACATCCCACTGCTCCACAAATTCGAGTCTTACGTGATTCAAGAGGAAATTCGGCGCTGGATTAAGGCGTTCTTATCAGACTGAATTCCGTCTGTTAACATTCCGGGTGAAAGTAGGTTCGACCTACTGGAGTAGATCGGGTGGGGGAGGGGTGGGGTTGGCAGTAATCACAGTAAACACATCGATTAGCAGTCATAACTTGCAGTGTCTCCAAACAGGCACAGAAGGATCATGCGGCCCCCATTTTTGAAGGCGAATCGCACCGACAACAGCCAGACTTTCATTGTCCCTTTCATTTCCATATGTCAGATCGAGGGTTGGCCACCCCTCTACTTCCGCCACTCCAAATTGGGCACGGGAACGCCACAATCTTCGGTAACCGATGGTTCGGTATGTGTAATACATGGCCTAACCACCACAGCTTCTGGTGCTCGACACATTCTTCGATGGAAGGCCCCAAACCCACACGAACTATCGTTCTGAGACAACGGTTGTCGAACACCTGAAGAAGTCTCGGTTCCGCTGTTCGAACAGGACAAGTCTCACAACCACACAACAAAACATGCCGTATTGTAGCTCACTACACACGTCCCTTGCGATTCACGAATACGCCACTTTGACGTCATAGGTGTATCAAATTAGCAAACCCGATCACAGGTTATTTTACTCCAGTTGGACATTCACGGGCCCAATTCTAAGACCCTGGCTTTGTTGGGGGCCCGGTGTCAGATTCCTCTTGGTCGCAACTACAACTCCACTGGACGCGTCGTTCGACGCCAAGTGAGACTGTCTCCGGGAAGCTTGGGGAATCCGAGGGTCCGAGGAAATGGAAGGTGCGGAGAATACTGGAAACATCCGCAGGCTGTTGCACTTGATTCGTTCGACTGGCTCTCGAAGTTTTGTCGCCAGAACCATCAGGAACTAGGATGGCTTTATTATATTTAGCGAAGGCGGACGTTTGGACCGTTAGGTATAATACTACGAACAACTTGGAATTCATTTGGTCACATGCTGCCTCCAGTCCGGACTGCCGGCAATCAACGGAAAGGTGGACTGCGAATATGGAGCCCCATTCTGCATCAGAAGTGTCTGAGTGTATATCTCCACTTGTGCGTCATCGTGGGCCTTTCACTGAATCTGTTCAAGGATGACGGTGAATTCCTCAGCCAGTGTCTGCATAGCCCATTTGCTTCTATCCGGCAGAAAGAGACTATCACATACATCTGAGGTGAGGTGACAATAGTGTCTATCTTCTCAAAAGTTGTTGCAGTGAATGTAGTAACCACAGGAGTGTCAGTTTGACTCCCATTATAATAGGGCTCCTGGTGTCACGTGAAACCTTAACCTGTGAGCACCAAGCGGGGTTTCTACCGGACGGAGGCTAAGTCGTTCACATCTTCACACTTCGTTAGGTTTTAGGGGAACGCCATATGTACAGATGACCAGAAATTTTGATGTTCCTTGGCTTCAAGGGTGCGTTCGTTTCAGTTCGGTCAGTTCAATTATCCACATTTGTTCAACAACGGGTGTGCCTTGAGTTTCTGCACATGATCACATACTCCTTGGCGGGCGAGAGCTTCTCAAGGGCTTCTGTACAAAATTTGGTGTCTGATAAGGTTTCTCACCCTCTCCGTTCTTTTTCAACTTCTTCACTGGTCCGTCATCATCGACAGCATGACAGTGTTCAACAGTGATGCTTCGCTGCCATACAAACATGATTTATTTGAAGGCAAGGAAAGAATAAAAGTGGACGGGGAACGGACTCAGTGTTGGCTTACCACAATCATTCCGAAGTGCCTACACATTCAGACACTTATCCAGGCAATCTGGATAGAAACTGACAACAAGAACGCCATTGACATCGAATAGCAGCCATATCTTGCAGCGTCACCAATCGGGCGCAGTGGGAATAATGCGGTCCCCATCCTGGTAAGCGAGTAGCATCAACAGCACCCAGACATTTCTTAATCTCTTTCACGCCCTTCTGCCAGGACATTGGTTGGTCACTGCTTCAATTCTGAATTGGACACGGAAAACAGCACTCTTTTCGGCAAACGATGGTTCGGGATGCGCAACGCAGCTTTTGGTGGTGGACACATTCTTCAATGGGAGTCCCCGTTGCACAACCGCAAATCCGCCTTCTAAACTGACTCGTTATCGATCCGCAAACCCCAACCCGCACAAGCTGTCGTTCTGAGACAACGGTTGTCGAACATCTGAAGAAGTCTCAGTTCCGCTGCTCGAACAGGACAAGTCTCACAGCCGTACAACAAAGTATGCCTTATTGTGGCCCGATACACACGTCCCTTGAGATCCACAAATACGCCACTTTGACTTCATAGGTGTCGCAAATTAGTAAACCCGACCCGAGCTTTGGAAATTCGTGCATTCACCCCTCTGTCATACTACAACCGGAAATAATACAATTTTCAAGATGCGTAAAACGCTCCGCAACATCGAGTACCTCTCCCTGGATTGTAAGCGTCATGTTCATTGACTGAACGTCCAGGAGCATCAGCTTACACTTTGTGGGTGCAAAATGAATGCTAAGGGACTTCGGTCAGATCATCCAAAAACGTCTGCATCTTCTTTTCCTCTTCGAAGGTGAGAACGATATCGTCTGCATATTCCAGATCGACAGGGCTTTCGCCAGCAGCTATTTCAACATGGGGTTTTGAAGACATTCCAACGTTCATCTCAGTATCCCATCGATCACGAAATTAAATAGTAATGGAGAGAGTGGGCACCGCTGACGGACACCGCTTTGTGCACGAAAGCCTCAGGAGAGCTCTCCGTATACTCTCACACGCCCAAGAGTCTGAGGATACAAATAATTTAATATGCTCACAAACTTCCGATCCATTGCACCATGGATGAGCATCTTAAGAAGGAAAATCCATGAAATCCAGAAATAGTAAAATTGTGAGCTGTTTGTACCTGACACTCGAGGAAGTATGAAAATTCCATCAACCTAACCACAAACTAAAACAATCCCCATGACGCGCTGGTCTGGCTTGAGTGCTACAATGATCCTGCAGGCTACACTGGCTGGAACTTCGTTCCACAATGTGCAACCATGCCAGGAAGGCCAAAGGGGAGCAATCAGACCAAGAGCCGCGAGACCCCATCCTATGAGTAGCCGTGCTACCAGGCATTCTGGGGGTAAATTCATGCTGTCCTCTGGGATGAGAGTGCGAAGGCAGTACGGTGTGTCCCCCAGGCGACCAGCATGTCCATATTCATGGAGGCAGCGATGCTATTTTTCTCTGCGGAGGGACGGGCTAGAAAATGTCGACGCTAAAAACCACACACTCCGGTCGCCCAACGAATTGACCGTGACCGCCGGCGCATTATTCATTACAGTCGAAATACGTTTGAAATCAGAGTCTAGTGCTGCTCAAAACGTACCTGCTGAGCGCAGCCGTCGCATCAGGAGTGAGGCAGTAATACCTTACTCCCTGTGCCCTCGGGTAAGGCCAAACCCCTGCAGAACTACTGAGTCAACTATTAATCCCGAAAGAAAACGCTGCGGCGTGCTGCCTCGCGGGTCAGACTTTCGAGCCAGAGGGTAGGCGCAGGGTCTCTCAACAAAACCCTACATCCTCCCACTGCCTTGTGGGTCAGAGTTTCGAATCAAAGACTCAAGGCGAGGTACCTCCACCAAACCCTTTTCCTCGGCGTGGGCAACCGCGAAGTATCATTTGCCTTCACAGTTGTGTCCACCGATCTCCCTTCCAACACACAAGAAGACGTTGCTGGGTCGTTTGACTGTCAGTTATCTGAACGATGGGTCTTGTGCTCCCCGCCGCCTACTAAAAAGAAACAAAATAAAAACCTTGCTGAATTCATGAGATCCTTTCTGCATAAGAGGTTTTAACGTTCGTACTCTATGTCAAATTGGCAACCAGGGAATTCTCGCTGAGACCCTATACTCCCTTGAAATTGATGCATGCTGTGTCTCCGAAGCACGTATATAATACACCAGCGTGGTTGTGCATTTCACAACACCAAGGACGAACTCAACTCTCACATTTCTCCCTCCATGTGTCAAGCGATCCAGAAGCGATGATTCGTGGAATATAGGGCGTGGGAGTTGCACTCAGCCCTAGCTGAACGCGCTTTGCTGGATTGGATCCCAGTAAACACTAGCCTTCGCGCCGTCCGATGATCCAAGTCAATGCCACTGAACATAAATACGATGCCTGTTTGTAGTATCGGCTTATGCCCCAAAGGAGTGTATTTCTGAGGTTAAGAAGGATACTTTCTATCCAGAGCTATCGGGGCACATTCGTCGAGCAGGAAGCACTGACATTGTGATCCTTGCGGGCGATAGGAATACCCAAATCGGTCGTCTGAGCTCCTACGAGTCACATCTGGAATCACATCTCGTCGCACAGACAATGAAGAGCTGTGTGTGCTGAGTTGCGTGCTTATCATCAACTCTTTCTGGCTAGTACGAACTTTCAACATGAAGGTTCGCATCGCGTAACCAAGCGGCCAGCAACTGCAAATCAACCGTGGACCCAGTCGGATCACGTGGCCATCGGCCACCGGTGAATAGCCACAATTCAAGACTGCCGTTCTTTCTGGGGCACACAACTGGACTCCGATCACGCCATGGTGCGTGAATGCTTGACAGTTCGTTTTCACTCAGGCCCTCGCAAGTCAGCAAGAAGCATGCCAACCCACCATCTTCGAAGAATTACCATAGCTCAGCTGCATCGATCTGACCTAGGTGTCATTACCCTATATATATATATATATATATCAGCATCGCCTCAAACCACTTGAGGTAATGAACTCAAACATGAGCTTCCCAAATACCTTCGCACATCAGCGGGAGTTGGCTTACAGCGCCTCATGGAGAGTCCATACACTGCCATAGTGTCTGACGGTCAGCAGAGTCAAAGACGGCTTTCATGTCAAAGAAGACAACATGGTCAGGCGCCGGAAATAGTGTCGCTGTTCCGGAATCTATCAGAGGGTGGAAATGTGATCGATGCATCATCTTTCAGGAAGAAACCCAGCTTGGTTTCCACGGATTTGCCTCTCCATTTGTTCAGTCAATCTTCGAAGAAGATCAGAGAGCACCTTCGATGCCAAAGCTTTCCTAGGGCAAGTCGATCGTATCAGTTGGTATAGGGCACAGCTGTTTCTGGTAGCAAACGCCTGGTCCATCCTCCGAGCTCTCGATGTACACCAGAGCTCTTGGTCTTTCCTTAGGTTCTTCACTATTTGGTGTTCGAGGGATTTGCGTGCGCCGTCCTACTCGTTGCGTACTACTACGGATTTCCTGGCATCAATCAGGACTAGCGATCTCGGCGATATCCCGTGGTGTTGTAGTCGATAGACACCACTGAAAGCAGTCAGCATAGCTTCTGTCACAACTCCCGCGGATGTGTGAAGGTATTTGGGAAGCTCATGTTTGAGTTCATTACCTCAAGTGGTTTGAGGCGATGCTGTCCTCTTTCACCTTTCCTCTTCAACTTCGTCATTGATACGACTACGTAAGACTCACTATCAGACTCTAATGCCTGTGGGATCGAAGTGCTCCCGGGGCGTTCGCTCACAGATATCTAGTGTGCAGACGATACAGCACCTCTTGGATCTGACGCCATCGTAATGCACACATCATCATCATCATCGACAGCATGACATCAGTGTTCAACACCGATGCTTCACTGCCGTACAACCATGGTTTATTTGAAAGCCTTATTGTGAAGAAAAGAATAAAGATGGACGGGGAGGGGACTTACTGCTGCCTAACTACAATCATTCCGAGATACCTACACCT
>CM030370.1:87663482-87712168 GCA_003604175.2 Clonorchis sinensis | reverse complement strand
GGTTTGCTAATTTGATACACCTATGACGTCAAAGTGGCGTATTCGTGAATCGCAAGGGACGTGTGTAGTGAGCTACAATACGGCATGTTTTGTTGTGTGGTTGTGAGACTTGTCCTGTTCGAACAGCGGAACCGAGACTTCTTCAGGTGTTCGACAACCGTTGTCTCAGAACGATAGTTCGTGTGGGTTTGGGGCCTTCCATCGAAGAATGTGTCGAGCACCAGAAGCTGTGGTGGTTAGGCCATGTATTACACATACCGAACCATCGGTTACCGAAGATTGTGGCGTTCCCGTGCCCAATTTGGAGTGGCGGAAGTAGAGGGGTGGCCAACCCTCGATCTGACATATGGAAATGAAAGGGACAATGAAAGTCTGGCTGTTGTCGGTGCGATTCGCCTTCAAAAATGGGGGCCGCATGATCCTTCTGTGCCTGTTTGGAGACACTGCAAGTTATGACCGCTAATCGATGTCAGGGGTGTTCTTGTTGTCAGTTTCTATCCCGATTACCTGAATGGGTGTTTGGAGTTGTAGGCACCTCGAAGTGATTGTAATAAACCAGCATCAAGTCCCTTCCCCGTCCGCTTTATTTCTTTTCTTCACAATAATAGTCAAATAAGTTATGGTTGTGTGGCAGGTAAGCTTGAGTGTTATGCAGTGATGTCATGCGGTTTGTGATGGTGATGTGCTAGTGATTGTGCGCTTCTAAATTCCACTGTCCATAAGGAGAATAAATGTGCAATGCCTGTGGGATATAATTGTGGACGCGATGTATTTGTGTGGGTCAAGACTTTCGTTTTTTGTGATAAAGCATGGGATGACGGAGCTATGCGTGGAGGACATCGGTACATTGATGCCATCGGTTGCATTCACGGGTCACATATTCATGGTCACTGAACATTTGTTTGTCTCGCTTTGGGGTCCTCATCCATGGAGACAGCAGTTGGCGGCGCTGCTGAATTGTCTGTTGGATGCTTTCTCGCTTGCCAAGTCCAGGGCATGGATTGCCTTCAGTGAGACACGTACATGCACACCGCGAGGCAAGCATTCTTCTGGTGCACGAAGTACATGGTCCAATCGATGTGTTACCAGCTTATGTGTCGACAGATTGTTGTTTTCCCTGATTACTTTCTGGCGTTCCGTAGCCTCACTGACCGGTTGCCTCTATCAGCCCCGAGTGGCGTTAAGAGACACCGGCAGTTTTAAACAGTCTTCAAAACTCTGAACGCTGCAGCCATATGCAGCCATATCTCCGGGGCTGACAGCAGGGCAGGTTACACTGCAGCTGTTTACACTCCATCCGTGACAGATATCAACAGATATCATATTATCATTATTATCATATCATATCATACCATTATTATCATATTATCAACAGATATCATCAAATGGTGCTACAAGTGTCAGACGTTAGTAAACGTTGCCGCAAATTTATCGATTGCAGATTGATTTCGTCTTTCGGTGGTCCTCGGGGGCCTATGCAGCTACCGAGATGGTTAAATTTATCTAGCACATCGATCGACGCATCTGCAAGCTTGGAGTTGTGGTTAGACTTCATCCAGTCTTACACTAACACTTTGCAGGTTTGAAGCGTTTTCCGAACGGCTAAGCATTATTTAGTTAGTGAAAGTAGTCTGCATTTCGAAAGCGCTTGGTCTCAGGCAAGCGTTATCGTCGGCATGCTCATTGTACATGTGCATCTCAGTCCCGTAAATGTTTGAGACAGGTAAAGCAGATTCGAGCAACACATTAATTACGCACTTGGGGGGAGGGCAATGAGATAGCTTTGCCTGATACTGATGGTTGTGTTGAACTAGGACGAAAGTTTGCCGCATATCCATACGCATCCAAGTGGACATGTACAGCTATTATGGGAGAATTCCGAAGGAGTAGATTTCACCACCAAACGTCATAGTTTCTGACGACCGACGCAAACAGAAGCAACTTTTAAACCATGGAAAACGACCATTGTGGGTCGTTGGAATGAGGGCCACATTTCGAACTCTTGTCGCGAGGTGATGGTATGACAGGCAACTATGACAAATTAATAAACCGGCTAAGCAATCGCATTCGAGGACTGGTAACTCTCTCCTTCCTTTGTGATGATGATGTACGCCTAGCAAATGAACAAAACTGAACTTGGGAATTAAAAATAGAAAACCAACCTTAGAAGAGTCGGGAGTCGATGGTGATTCGAAAATGTTGGAGAACTAGTACCCAGGACGGGCGACCGAGGGGAATGGGGAGTGATAGTAGGTCTAGTTGAAACGTGAATATTCCATGGGAAGCGGAGTAAACAGATAATAAATGACTGGGCTTTGATGAGTTGAATGCTTTGGGTCGATGCGTACCTTTTGATCAATATGATGGGGTGATCAGTGCACAATCATGGCATACTCGGTTAACGGAAATGCTTTGGGAGCGGCAGGACGAAGAACGATGAGGAGTGCTGTCCTCTGCGGAATGTGGATTTGATGTAAGGGGAAACGGTGACGGAAGGTACAGATCCTGCACGGATGTTTTGATTCCGGGAGATTGCAATCAGTGTGCATTTGAAGAGAGCGACTGCTGAGGACCAGTCTTGGATGCAAACCATGCGAATGCCCTCGAAATATGGAGACGATGTGTTCTGTTTTACCCTAGTGTTTGAGGAATGCTCGCAGCACGTGTAATTCGTAAATCAGCACGACGCCTCTAAAACGATGGCACCTGGTTCCATACTGGTGACCGTTTTAGGACCATCTTTAGGACGGCCGTCAAGAGGTTTTTGGAAAGAGTGGACTCTAGAGTCTCCATTTCCCTTCCTCCGTAACTACTTTACCATGTTGGGATGGCTTATACACTTCCATACATCATTGAGCTATATTAGAGATTGTTCGTTTGTCATTTGCAGCTTCTCGTTCCAGATTCGTCAATGGGTGAAGACCGGACGAGCACAACCCCCCGGCCCTCCATGTTGTGAGCTGGAGCATACATTACGACTTTCCCTAAGAGTTGCACTACTGTGGTAGTCTCACGCCAACCATCGCTGTCTTGTGGTCAGGCTTTTGAGCGAAAGACTTTGGCTGAGAGCTCTAACCGTCCGTCTTGGTTAGGACACCATGGGGCTACATCAGTACCAATAATTTCTTGCCACAGCCGTCGCGTGATCCCATCATCTGGGTCGCCTTAGTTCCTGTATACGACAGGCCTAGTAAAAAACCAACCCACTGCTGGCACTCATCAATATAGTCTTTTGACGTAGTCTTATAAACGTAACGGTCATTGTTCTGCAAATTCCAGACATAGGTACTTCATTCTTTTATCCAAAGAATTGACTGATGGTATACGACCACTTCTTGTCCGTGTCTCGAACGCTGTTCCCCATTGTTAATTGATTTTTTATGTGCAACCTGTGAGGCATACCGGCCAACAGGCCCCCTTCTAGACGCTGTCGGTAGATATTTACCGCGTTTCCTAAACCCGACTACAATATCTTTTCAGCAGGTTTTTTATCAAGGCGCCACCGCCCATGGACTTTAAGCGACTCTGTATCTGCTGCTGCGGGTTGAGCCGGTGTTGGAATAGCTCTCAGCTGAGACCTCCTTTATCGACTGGATCCCCGTAACTAACGGCCTTAGCTCTCTGTTTGTCAACCTTTGTAATAGGCGGCACTGGCCGAAGTAATATCCGTTCTTTTCTTGTGGTTTATTCATGTACACTGATTCGGTGAAAGATACTTTCCATCTGCAACTAACCACTATCTTATCCAACATAGGGAGTTTAGATGGTATCCTAGTCGCCAGCGATCTTAGTGTACAAGTGGGACTTCTCAGTTCATCTGAGGTGTTGTCTGGTGCTCTGTTCATCTTGGACTCAAGACGTAATGACGACGATGATAGTCTTCTGCAGCTTTGTGCTTATCACAAATTATATAGTAGTAATGGATTCAGGTACAGTAGACATCGTTACGCTATCTGGTATTCCCCTATTGTTGAGAAATCATATAACCAGATTGACCACAGCCAAAAATATCCGGTGGCGAGGCTCGATTCTTAATTACCATTCTTTCTGAACCACTCACGTCCATGGAAATTTGCGACGCATAGCTCGGGGGACCGAAGAAACAAACCCTTCGCTTAGCGATCGAAGAATTTTCTGATCCAGAAGTTAAACACTTATCAAACTGACCTATACGAAGCTTTAAATCGGTATCCTTTGGAAAGGTCAATCAGAGTTGGGACAAGATGAACATCACCACTCATATTACAGGGAACTCGTTAGATGGTGTTACTGAGGAATCTTCAGTTAAGCACTGTCGCCCCTCGATGCGAGACGCTCTATCCCTTCGAACGATGATCATAGTTCAGCCGGAATGACCGTCATATGTCGTTGTAGCTTGTATGCAGGTGGATAAACCTGGGGGAACCAGAAGGCCCTGGAAATGTAGGAAGCTAATGCAGCTAGGATCGAGGATGATGTTGGAAATTTAATATTTAGCAAGAATCAGCATCTTGGCCGCTGGACTGAACATTCTGAACAATACCAGTTGGTCGTCTGTCCATGTACCTATGTCTTTCATTAGACCAGCTCAATTCCAGCTGTGATCTGTGAGTTTAGACTCTCCCTCAGTTTCTGAATTATCACTGTGTCTTTATATACTGAAGCATCATCGGACCGGATGGATTCTCATCAGTGTTATAGAAAGAAGGTGGTGAGTCTTTGTGTTTTACTTTATCCGGGTTGCTTAGACTAAGTTCGGAACGAGAATGTGTTTCAATAATCTGGGACCAATCATTCATTGTACCATTATTGAAGAGGGTACCTGAAGCGGCCTCAGAGGCATAAACTTCACTCTGTTGTAACATGGCTACTAGCTTCGATAATACTACGGTTTTCATCGGCTTGAAAGGAGTCTTCTACTCTGTGGATGAGTTGGCTTTTCTACATATATATTCGGCAAATGAGGAACACCGTCGAAGTTTGTTAGTGTTCTTATTCGCGTTAGAAGGAGCTGTCCAGAAGTTTCTCCCTTATCTCCACTTTTGTTCAGTTTGGTTTGGGGGTGTCCATATCTGACAGAACTGTGCAAGTTCCTCGTGATCGTTGCAGGTAATGCAAAATGGAATGTTGAAGCAAGATAAAACAGCCTGGGGTTTACAAACATGAAAAAGGATTCGTTGTAGAATTTTGGACGAAAAGTTCGTCTGTTTCAGTTAGGAAGGTTTCGATGGAATCGGTGGAACCTGCGGCTGGGAGTAGGGAGGAGGAGGAACAAAAAAAATACGACAGGCTGCTTCGGTTGGATCCCAAAATGATCCATTCCAGTTGGTGCGTTAGGTGATTGGTATATAATAACTGATGTAATTAAAGTTGCGCATGATCTCTGGGTAGCGGTGTATGCTGCACGTATGAAAAAGAGAATCTCGGTTCCACCATTTGGTGGTTGTGTACTTGCCTAGTCAAAGGACAACTTTTTTCAAACTGGCGTCACTAGACACACGCATTGCCGATTTTAGCTGTAGCTGGCGGTCACGTCAGTTTAGTGGGCTTGGATTATCCCAAGGTTAAAAAATTTAAACCTATTATGTATTTCGTTGTTTTCTGACTTCTGTCGGAGCCCGCACTACATGATGAGGCAGTGTTCAAGCAAAAACCACCTCGTAAACAAATCTCTTGAGTTGTAGAATGATGCATGTGAGCATCCATGTATTGAGCTAGTACTATAACATCCAAAGAAGATGCGCGACGAACCACGTCCTGCGACTTACAAAATTCGCCCTTGGTTGTCTAAAGACAAGGGTCTGTAGTAGTGTACGCAGAAATGATCAAGGGTGCTGAGCGCCTACTATCCATTAGGGCTTGCTGTGCACAAACGATTGCTGACGTGGATCCAGTCTCATTGACCTAATTCAAGTCTTTCACCCAAGATAATAGTAGCACCGACTTCCACGTCAGCGTAGTATTTGCAAGGTATGGAATTCGAGGAAGAATTCAAGTGCATAATTGTGTTATTATCTTCAAAAGTCGGTGAAAAACCAATTCGCCTGTCTGCTCACATTAAGCTTCGGATCCTAAAACTATCAAGTTTGAAGCAAAACAGGGATTTAGCGGTGAGTTGTCGGTCACAGGGATTGTGGACGTGAATGATTCAAACATGGATTTTGAAAGAGGGAAAAGGTAGGCGATAGAATGTATCCTGTGGAAAAGTCTGTTCTGTTGATAATAAGGACGGTATCTTTATGGAAAAGTTAATTGTGGTTCGTAATCGAAACTAAATGTGTATAAGCACTGTTTATGAAATCTTTGGATGAGTTAGACCACAATCGGTCGTACTGCAGTGTAAAGGATTTTCAGGTATACCACCACACAGTGATGCTCATATCGTAGGTTAAGACAATTGCTTGCTTGAGTTGTTACTTTAATTCTTGTTTCACTGATCCACCTGAGGATCACAAAACTATTTTTTCATTTAGTTTCTTGGGTTCCGAATACGTTTTTTGTCGCAGGTATCCATTTTATGGGGGGGGGGTATTTGATCTGACGACAGATTCCAGTTTAAAAAAGTGCTTCCACATATGCAACATTCCTCCTAGAGGAGTTTTGCTGCACTCGTTTAAACGGACACTTAATCCGCAGAAAACTCGCTTCTGAGCTGGTCTTTAGCGATTGGCTTTTCCCAATTTTGGATGGGGGGCGTACCTTGTTGTGAATTGCTTTTGAAGTTTTGAAGAATATTTTCGTACTCAAATTAACGACAACAATTTTGTCCCTTTACAGGTCCCATATGACTGACAACTGCAAGCATGTGGTGAAGATTAGAACTAGTATTCAGTTAGGCATTCTAAGTCCGGATAAATGGCACTGCCATGTATGTAATACAACAGAAAGCGTTTGGGCCTGTCTGTCGTGTACAAATTTCGCTTGCGGACGCTATATTGCCGAACACGCATTGCAGCACTTTCAAGCCACTGGAGTATGGTCTGATTTACTTTGACACCCGTATTTACTTAGCATCCGCTTTGCATTGAAGTTAACGAAAAATTCGTGTTTTGGTAAGTCGGCCGTACTGTGTCTGACGTTCACTTCCGTTGTTATAGTTATCTTTGCGACGATTTTGTACTGAATGACAATGCACCGGGTGACATAAAACTGTTACGCATGGCGCTAGATGCTGTGGCGGATCAGAATTTTGAGGAATTATACAAGCAAAAGAGAGGTCGGCGCATCTTAAGATATCATATGCGAAATGCCAAAAGGTTGGTAGATATCAGTGATCATTCAATTTTCACCATAGGGCCACCAGTCGCCTACTGAAAGCTGATGATATTCAGACTGCTGTGATGCGGCACCGGTACGATCATTCTTGTCAAAAGATATTTCTAGGTATTCTCGTTTATCTTGGGCTCTGCGCCAATGGTGGTCTATTTACGTTGAGAAGAAGGTAGGCAATTCTTCTTGTCTTGGTTATCCAACCTTTTAGCGTCTTCTTGGACCGTCTGCCCGACTACGGGCCTCTCCGAGAAAACCGAATGCCCCTCTTACCTTTTCGCCCGCCTTCACGGGTTTGCGGAACTTAGGCAATACATGTTACATGAATTCCGTTTTACAAGTCCTTCGGTAAGTTGATGCCCACGCATGCTTTAGGTTTACAAACCCCTTTTTAGTCACACCGCCCCTTTTGCAAACTTTGTGATGAGCCATGCCCCTTCCGACATTCTGCCATCTGCCAAGAAGCGCCGATATCAGAACGCGACTTCCCTTGACTGTACAACTGACCAGTCTGTACCACAGAATTTTCCATGTTGTCTGGATGCTTCAACAGCAAGCAGATCGCCACCTAGTACACCCTCCCGTCACTCAGCTGTACAGCCTCCTTTGGTTCCATGTGCTTCAGTGTCTGACGTTACTTGTTCTCCTGACCGTAGTTCCTCTGTGCTTGTTAACCCCGCATTTAATGCCAAGGATCCGTCCGAACTGTTGGTCTCCGGTGGTGGATTGAACGGTGGACGTTGTGCATCACTTGGCGTAAAAAATACTCAGGAAAAACTAACGGCCACTTCCCAAGAATCCGATCACCTAGGTCCCAGACAGACATCCATTTATGAGGAGCTATACAGTATACTTCGGCTGCTCTGGTCAGGCCAACGGACGGTTGTTAGTCCAAGCAATCTTCTATATTCCATTTGGACTGCTTTGCCTGCGTTCAAAGGCTACAGACAACAGGATGCAGAAGAATTCCTTAGCGTCTTTCTAGACCGGCTTCAATCCGAAATGCATAGTGTTTCTGGCACGGCTCCACTGAATTCACGTGATTTCGTCAATCGTACCTTTCAAGGCCACTCGGTGAGTCATGTTCGCTGTTCCAAATGCAACGTCATTGCATGTACTGAGGAACCATTTTCGGAGCTCAGTCTAGCCCTCCCTCCTGATTGCTACAATGGTGAGGCGACTGAGTGCAGTCTACAAGATCTACTTAACCAGTTCTTCAGCCCAACGCCGATTGACGGTCGGAGCTACGCTTGTCGTGAGTGCAATAGCAAATACGGTCCTGCTGCCTCAAGCGCAAGTTTTTGTCCATCTAGTCAGGGAAGCACGAGCCTAGTGAATCAGTCCCAGCTGAATACCACGGCTTTAACTCCATACAAAGGTAAGTGTAAGAAACAAGCTGTTCTATGTGGAGTATCAATTACGGTCGCCACCAGTTGCATCTACTGGCGGTCCCAGATTTGCGTTATTTTATATTCGGCTATACTACTTTAGCACTAATCAAGTAGCGTGCAGCCAACCAAGGTTTGTAAAGCCTGATTTCATCGCCCTAGTTTTCAGAATGAAGGCAGCGTCGATAAAGTGGCTGGTAACTCTTCGCTCTAATTGATGTTTCGGGACATTTTTGTTATCGATAGCTTGAAGATTTCACTATTTTTGCTCGTTTAGCTTTCGTTCTTCTGTTGCCATCATCTTTCCCCATAAACGAAAAGTAGACACTTCACATACACAACAGATAAGGATAGTTATCAGACAGCGAAGATTGTACGGCTTCCACGTTCGCAGTCATATAGTTCACAAAGCCTTCGAATACGGACGGTGTGTCACTGTCCGTTCCCCCAACCACCGACGAGTCCTGTGTGAATCACAGAAAAATTACCTTTCGATTCGTTTTCCGCATTGTTTGTGCGCGGTTATATCTCAAGGTAACCTATTAACTTTAGGTGAAAAATCAGTGGTCTCCCACTCCAGATGAGCTAACTGATGCTAGTCTACCTTTCGACTCGGTCGAGACATGTCACTATAGTGAACTGGGGCTCACATTCAGAGACTCCATATATACTCGAACACGTCGTGTTTTGCACCCGGAGAATTAGGAGATCATTGTAGTCATACTTTGCTTGATCCTACTTCAACTTCTTCAAATACCCTTACTCTTGTATTTAGATTCACATTATCGCACCGATAGATGTATGATAAATATATGTCAACTTTAAGCCATAGAAATTCGAAGTGTTGTACATAACGACACAGGCGTCTGGAGTATACTATTTTCATTGTATAAATTGGTCCCCCAATTACAATAAATTTAGGGACCCAAAAGTTATACCCCATAAATAAGAACACCTGAAACGCAACATCATCCAAAACGGTCACATCCTTAGGTCGTAATTCCTCTTAGGGTTACTGCTATGCGTCTACAACTGTCCGTGCAAAACTGCAGGGAACTAGCATAGTAATGCAGATATGTACTTCTCATGTATTTTGACATGCACAACGTAAATCACCAGGTACTCCGGTAAGAAACTCTGTCGCCTAGATGAGCAGGATCTGCGTATTATGAAAAGGAAAAAAACATGGAGAGACACGCCTAGTTTTTTCTTGTAATTCAAATTCATCAGCTGCACAAACTAGTCGGCAAACGCATGGATCGAACAGTAACAGGATGAAGTCATCGCCCATCTCTGATCTTTACGTTTTAATGTGGACGAAAACACTCATGTGTTTGAGAATTTGAGGTCCGACCACGCATTTACCACAGACTGTTTAGCTTTCGATGTGATTGGTTGGGTGTATTAGGTGTGACATTGTTCCTCTATCTAAGGCGAGCTGTGATTCGTTCTGTAGCCTGGTCAATGTACATTCAGGAAGAGAGGCGTATTTAGCTGTCAGGATAACTGATTAACTTTTACCACTTCATTACTTGAAAGAAGCGCATTCCTCATTCGGTGTCTGTAGGACGTGTGCCCCAACGGGGCTGTTTAGCCCTCAGAGTACCGATTGGTTGCTTATCTGAGCTAGGTACGACTTTGTAGCTTCACCACAGTTGAAAAGGGGGCTTCATTTTTCTCCCTGTCTGTGATGCTTCCTTTTCAGTGAAAAGCCTTCAGCTCTTTTGGTATCGGATATGGAAATTGTGTACAGGTTCTGCATAGCTGAATTGGCGAAAAGGTCATTCATTGCCTAGTTCCAGTAACGTTCATTCGTTGTTTAATGATTGCTGTCGAACACAATTTACTTGAATGATAATTGATGTGAACGAAGGATTCACTCGAGTTTTCCCAAACCATGTGTGCAGTTCACGCACTGTTTCAGAGTTCTCTTCACTGATGGCACTGTACAGACGATCGGTGGAAGCTGATATTGTACATGACATGTGGGACGAACTTGTTGGAAGCTCGCTCGACAGCGAGCAGAGAGCAGTCCTCATGTATCGTTCAGGTGGTTGGCCGTCGAGTGATAAACTATCTGGAAAAAGCAACTGGAGTAGGATTTGTTAAAGTCCAGTCACCAGTAAGCATAGTAAGTAATGAAACTGAAGACCTCGACTGAGATCGCTTGTTGAGGGACTACTGTATTTCCCCTAAGCGGTCGTTCTTAACCGTTGTTGCATCCTAATATTTTGAAGCATTTTCATTAAGACCACTCGTATCCCGTATCACTACCCAACCAAAACAAGGTTAAAGCTAAAAAAGGAGGGGACATGGTATGACGCACGAAATGTTGTACATAGCTTATTGGAAGCAAGACTAGCACTCGTTTTAGTGTAATGAACCTTCCAAAGCGATACGCCTGTGATAGTACCAGAAGTGATGTGTGGAGTATCATGCAGACCACGCCCTATTGCAGCTTATCTCAATAAGCACTAAAACCAATCAACGAAGAGGTCGTGAAATCCTTTACTTTAAACGAACGGAAGAAATGCAGACTTCCTGTCTAGAGACAGCTGCGTTCAATTTCTTTCATGTTCGCGCTTTCTCCGTCCAGAAACTTCACTTCGCTACATACCCCACTGTTTTGATAATATTGATGGCACGTTTCAAATCAGAATCACCTGTTCGACTTACGCATCCCCACACGCAGATGCCACACTAGGCTAGCTCCAACTACTCGCTCTTGGAACCTGGGAGTGAAGCTTCTGAAACAAAGCAAACCTTCCGACCCAGGCCTCCTCCCGTCTGCACCACTCGAATAGGAAGGCGAACTCCTTATGTTTGTCTTAAAAAGTCCCATGATGTGTGTAGGAGCCCGAAGAGGTGTATATCGACCGTCATTCCTATTCTCAAGAAAGGCTTAAGAACCTCCTGTGGTGTGTTCCAAATGAGCCTGTCACCAATTTTGTCGGACTCTTTGTCTGCTTGCTTCCGAAGTATTCGAATCGAGTAGGTGTCCCTTAGACATGCATCTGCAACCAATGTACCATCGGCGCTGGATTTACAGTCATGCTTAGAGCTATCATCTTCAGTGTGTGGCAGCATAATTTGTGATTAAAAAACTAATGACATCCTCACAAATGCCCACTGTCACGAAGGTCCACGCGTTGTTTTCTTTTGTACCAACCTTAACTACCTTGCGACATGTGAACGGATTCGTTATTTGAAATAACCTGGAAAACATGTGAATTGTTGTCCGATTCTCGCAACCGTAACAAAGACTATCCCGCTGTAACGCGGTTCAGGATTCCTGGTCGCGCTATTGTGTGCAACGGATTACCAAGTTCAACTGGTTAAAACTGCGTCCATACTGTTGGCACATTGAGGACGGTTAGCATGAGGGACAGAAATTGGTTAGCAATTTCACTTTGATCACTCACCTACGAGCTTGAATGCTCCAGTTCGACCGTGAGCGATAGGCATTTTCTTAACACGTTCTGGTGATGCATCTCAACAAACCGACTCACTTGTGCAGTCATCCGCCATAATACATCACTTAGCACAAAAGTGTCTACATATGTGTTGGGTGTTGGCAAATTTACCATCTAACGGTGCAGAATGCAGTGTTGCTTGGTGGTGCTATTTGATGTTTTGGCTACCCAGTGGTTGGTATAGTCCCGATTGGGAATACTTTTGAGGAGCCGAAACTTCAACTAAAATAACCAACTTGGTCTGATTCAAGAAAAACGTTCATAATTTTACCAATACCCAATAACTATGCCCTGGCTGAATGATCGCGGCAGACGTTTTGCACATTCAAGTCGTTTATTGAAGTGCATCTTCAGAACCTCCTGCCTAACCCCCTCCATCTCTACGAACGTTTTCACCCCTCTTGGTTGATATTATTCAAACCCGGTGAGGCTGATATTCTACCCGTAACCTTAACCGGAATGGCATATGCCATTATGGTTGGATTCCGGGCTGTAACCATGCAGGATAAGACAGTGATTACGCAGGATTTCTATACCTCTAACTACACTGCTGACTAACTCCTTACGTTTGCCGACAGCAGTCAATCACATACTCTCATCCGTTCATTCCATCATACGATCGACGAATTACAACTCTACGAAAAAAAATTTCGAAGAAACTCGAGTGCTCGAACCTAATGTCAAAAGGCAAGATTCTGGCCTAATTGGAAAATGCTGAGGTGTGCAAAGGAGATTGAGGTTCAAACGTGCACTTAAAAGGACAAACATGTTTATACTCCACAGTAAGCTCAACCAGCATATTTTTAAGCGGGTGACGGGTGTATGGTAGCACGCAACTGACGTTGTTACAGAATTGGGCCATGACTGGCTGTAGAAGGTTCGATAACGCAACAACATAGCGAGTTTACAGGGGTGTTAGCTCGAGTTTAGTGTAGAAGGAGCGCAGTACTGTAGTGGTATAGATTACAGCAAATCCGGATTGTATTGCCAGTGCGCTCCCAACAGAAGTTTTGTGTGAAGTTTCAATCGAGAGAAGAAAGAAAAATTATGCTGTTGTGTTGCTGTACGCTTAGGTAGAAGCGAGTTTCGCTAGTCATTCGGAAAGTGGAATTTTTTCCGAATTACATGTGAATTTGGGCTATGAAGCAAATCAGAGTTGATGGATGCGTTGGAACAATTTGGATACCCGTTTGGATTTGCCAACTCCTTTGAGCGGTGTCCACGTTGAGTTGAATCTCAGTAGTCTGAAGCAAGTACTTCTTCCCTCAACTATGACGTCGGTGTTTCATTCAGAATAATTGTGAAACATCCTGAATCATCCGTTCAACTTTGGGGACAGTTCATCATCTGCCTATGAGCTTTCCGAAGACGATTTTTTTCAGGTGGTTGCGTTAGTCTACCTGATGCAACCCATTGTAATGGTAGGGTTGGGAGGAAGTCTAACGTACAGCTATGAGAGCGTATTTTTCTCTTTTTCTGAGGGTGGTGGTTGTGGAAATTGCTTTCATTAGTGTGGCAGCGGATTGAACCTATATTTTGGTTCATGTCACATCCAGCAGTTTTACTTTCAGAGTGTACACCAAGACATAAGTTAAGGCCCGAAACGAAAATCTGAATTTTCTAAGATGAGCTGCTGACACTTGGAACTGATCACAAGGCGAAGTGAAAACGTGATCTACAAGATTCCTCCGAAAGAATCAACGTAGGCCAATAACTTCCAGCCTTAGGTCAGATTCCCTCCGTTGTGAAAACTACTGGACAGGGCTCTTTTGAAGCACATGTACCGACTGCAATCTTTTGCTAATTCCATTCTGTTAAAAGTACCAAAAAGCACCCTTGCTTTCTGTTTTCGTACATATATATCATCTCTACGTTTGCCATAGCTTGTGCGGTGAACAGTGAAGACCTTGTTGCTGCTCCGTTTTCTGTGAGTAATTGAGAATTCGACGAGAGGTGGATAAATTACGTTCTGTCAAACAAGACTGACCAGAAGAAACGAATTTCCGATGGCCCAAGCGTTTTGTTTGTATTTCAGAGGTTTTAGATTGGTGTTGCTGGTACTAGTACTTAGTGGGTTGCGCCACTGTTAGGAGCTACGCCTTTAAAAACCCAGTTCGTCATCAGTATTCCGTTCTGAGATATCTCATGAGTGGCCTGCTACTGACTCATATTGAATGGTTCTCTCGGGGTTAACATAACCGATTCAGATGTCTTACCAGTTCGGCAAATGTTAAAAATTCCCGTTACGATGCGTAAGAGTTTATTTGGGATGGCTTAAGTATCGTTTTTCGCTTGCTGTTCTAAATGTGGGTTCATATTCAGAAATTACTCGGACTAGTCCGCATAACTGTAGTTACTCGATTTTGAAGGACCCTTTTCCTTCAGCAGGCGAATTTTCGGCATGATCCTCCAGATTACCCATTTTTCATGTTTCGCTGCAGTGCGCTTTGTCCTCTCTTCTAGAGATCTTAAATCGCGTTTCCTGCATGTTTTCATCCGTTTTTCAGTGGACAAATTAATTTCCGTATCGTTATCCCGATTGCCAACACCTCCCTCTGGTTCTGCATCGATGCTGACAAGGGCTTCTACAACGGGGTTCCACAACTTGGTCGCCTCTTCTCCTTCCCGTTCCGATGTGGCCCTTTCTCGTTCGCCCAGTGATTGTGGCATGGATGTTGTGGATGAATCATCATGTGTTGTCTATTCTAGTCCTAACCCAGCCTCAGCTTTCACACCGCCTGCTGCCGAGGCGACTGAACCCACAAAATATGGGGTTGGACAACAATACTTAACTCGAGCCACCCAAACAATCCGACTCACCCGCTTGCCTCGCGTATTGCGACTACACGTCAAGCGTTTTCGGTACGTCATTTAATTTTAAATTGTATACAGTGTATAAGTGATATGTATGATATATATATATATATAAGTGTATATAAGTGCCTCAACCATTCTTTCTGCACGCTTAACCTTGACAAGACTGGACACTGAATTTCCCCTACACCTTTTCACTGATCGGGTTACGGAAATAATCAGGGTCTTATTGACCGTTTGGCATCATTCAAGCCCTACACCTACCGATTCAGTTAGCAAATGGATCAATAAAAAGTGGGTTACCGGACCATGCATTGGTTTGTAACTGTGTCGCAGCCATGATATTCGGATATCGGGTACACTATTCAGTTGAAACTTGGATGTAGGTCGTTTACCACGGAGTTTTTGAGGTTTTCCCGGGTGTTCGACTCCTGAGTGTATGACACTATCAGTACGCGGTTTCGAGTAACCGACTCAGAAATGCTCCTTTTTAGTATAAGATAATGGAGCTTAGCGTATTTTGTCTGAATCTGGTAATCAATTTGTGATAGCTGTGAGTTGAAATTGCAGCTTAAAGAAAGCTTGACTCGCGAATCTGTTTGCAGGGAGTTTGAACCAATAGCTTATTTTATTCAATCTGCATGGAGAAGCTAATTAGGTCAGTTGGGTTAAGTCCCGTCACTTAAGCTTCAGGTTGCTGCAGGGAGCACTTTCATGGATTTCGTAATATGTCGTCGGAGAGGGTATTCCTCTTGGGAATAGTGACTAGTATCAACCGTACCGCACATTATCGTCATCGACAGCATGACATCAGTGTTTAACACCCATGCTTCGCTGCCGTATAACCTTGATTTATTTGAGAGTCTTGTTGTGAAGGAAAGAATTAAAGCGGACGGGGAAGGGACTTGATGCTGGTTTATTACAATCACTTCGAGGTGCCTACAACTCCAAACACCCATTCAGGTAATCGGGATAGAAACTGACAACAAGAACACCCCTGACATCGATTAGCGGTCATAACTTGCAGTGTCTCCAAACAGGCACAGAAGGATCATGCGGCCCCCATTTTTGAAGGCGAATCGCACCGACAACAGCCAGACTTTCATTGTCCCTTTCATTTCCATATGTCAGATCGAGGGTTGGCCACCCCTCTACTTCCGCCACTCCAAATTGGGCACGGGAACGCCACAATCTTCGGTAACCGATGGTTCGGTATGTGTAATACATGGCCTAACCACCACAGCTTCTGGTGCTCGACACATTCTTCGATGGAAGGCCCCAAACCCACACGAACTATCGTTCTGAGACAACGGTTGTCGAACACCTGAAGAAGTCTCGGTTCCGCTGTTCGAACAGGACAAGTCTCACAACCACACAACAAAACATGCCGTATTGTAGCTCACTACACACGTCCCTTGCGATTCACGAATACGCCACTTTGACGTCATAGGTGTATCAAATTAGCAAACCAGACCGGAGGCTTGTAAATTCGTGCGTTCACTCCATCTGTCACACTACAACTGAAAATAATACAATTTCCAAGATGCGTAAAACGCTCCAGAACCTCGAGAATAGACTCCAGAAAAAGATTCTGATAAATTCGTCTAACATACGTATCTAGGAGTTTCTCAACTGCCGAGCGATTTTTTCGCACCTTACATGACCTAGGAAATGAAGGAAGGAGCGACTCCGGACGAAGGCGTGGTCGGAATCCACAAATGTGTTCTGTAAAGAGCTGCAGTCAGTTATTGATAAGCACTATCGTTAACTGATAGCATTTTGATGAATTAGAGTTCTCAGCTGACGCCGTTGGAGGACACCTTGTGGCCGGACGATTTCAGCTGTTTTGGAATGGAGATTGTTGGGGCGGTTAGCTCAACTACTGTGCTTGCATCTTGAGTTCTATTTTCTGATATAGAGCACATGTCAATATCACCCGAGTCCAACGTGAGAGCGCGATTGACATGGTTTAGTCCATGATAAAGAGCAGAAGTCAATGTCAAGTGAGTGCAGTGTTAGAAGAGGAGCAGTTTGTTTTCGTCTTTGCCTCAAGGTGTGTACATTTTGGGCGGCCAGGTAGACTAGTCTTCGGAGCTTGAAGATTGATTTCGAGATGCCTGAGGATGTCGGCGCCGGATGACGTGCAGATTCTGCTTGCAAACCGACGCAGCACGAACAGGGTCATGAGTCCAAAATGATGGTACCACATGGATACAGTTATTAATGGGGTCGGATAGGGAGAAGAAAAGTATGTGAATAAGGCGAAGGGAGACGTCAGCAGTAGCCTGTTTTCTCTTATCCGCACTGCTGTGTGCAGCAACTATGGCGATCCGACTGATAGTATCACTCGATGGCTGACCTGGCATGAGTGTGTGTGTGTGTGTGTGTGTGAACTTCCTGGGCGTACGTGGGCTGGGCTACTTTCGCTGCGCTCAGACAGAAGGACGATTGAGGTTTTCAGTCAAAGTATTCGGTTCCCAAGCCTGACCACAAGGCAGTGAGTTTGGCGTTTTTCAGTTTTTACAGAACCATTGAACAATCAGGTATGAGAGACTGCGAGTTTCGGACCGACCTTCCCCAGTGTGGTTCCCTGAGTCGCGGAGGTACACAAATCGTCACGTCATGGTGAGGCACAATCTCCTTGATGGGCTGTACCGCACACATGCGCCAGAGCAGTTAAGGTTTGGTTGCATCTGTTTTTTTTTCCTTGACAGCTTTAATTCTGGAATATCGTGCTCCTTTTGGAGCACGCGATCCTTATATTCAGCCCTTGTTTATCCCTTAGTGGGATACAGTATTACAACATTGTGAAGTCGTGCAATAGTCATTTTCTATTGTCATCCAGGTTATTACGAACGCGTTATGTTTGCGCTGCTTAGAGAAACTGGACTAACCACCAGGAAACGGACCAATTTATCAGGGTGGCGTGTTTAACCAGACTACGAACTGAACTGTAATTACAGAGAACTAAATAAATATCGATTTCTCTTGCGTCCGCCTACATTCCATTCGATATTGTAAGTGCGACATGTTTTAAGAAGTACTTCTTCGGGAGTATCCTCGGGTAAACCTAGCCTTGTTTACATAAAGGAAACTATTCACAAGGTTGCTGAAAACTCTTCGGCAGCCTACAACCCCTTCCGCCCTCCTTGGGACCAATCAAGTAGACGCAGTCCCCGAGTTTCCATCAACCTTATGTTCTGTTTGGACTCAAATTGGACTGATTTCGACATTTATGTATCAATTTTTGGTATTCTCCGTCCCAAGAAGGGCGAAACAAGTCGTGGGCTGTCGAAGCATTTTCATCAACCTTGGGAGTAGTTTCCTTTATGAAAATATACTGCAATATCTCGAATATCGTACGAACTGAAACATGAGGCGGCGTTTGTGCAGCGCATTCAGTTGAAGAATATGATAAACAAGAGATTCGGTCGATTCTCCCTTGAAAATCCAGTTGATATGCAAATGAGTGTATTTGTGGAAATCTGTCCGATTCGGGTTCAAGTAGAACATACGGTTGACAGAAACTCGGGTACTGCGCATACCTGATGAGCCTGAACAAGGGCGAAACTTGTGAACTGTCGAAGCGTTTTCAGCAACTTATTGAGTAGTTTCCTTCATGAAAATATAATGCGAAATCTTGAATGTCGTACCAAGTGAAACATGAGGGGGACTTTGTGCAGCGCATTTAGTTGAAGAGAGATTCAGTTTAGTCTCCCTTGAAAACCTAGCCTTGTTTAGTTTGACAGCCTGCTGGTGTTCGATAATGAATCAACTATGCTTATGACCTTAACTGTTTGAATTTGTTCCAGCGGCGTCTGGGGTTTCGGTGTAATGTGTGCTTCATTCTTAAGTTGCCTCCTCCCTGAAAGAGTATTGTTAGGAAACTGTAATCCTTGTTTTTTCTGTTTTTATTGCAGCTGGATTGGACGGCAACGTGAGAAAGTTGGCTGTCACGTTTCCTTTCCACTCATTCTTGACCTATCCGATTTTATGCTGAACGATGCAGATCGTTTAGAGTGTAAACGCACACATGCATACGGCCCGTTACATTCCGTTCGGATTGATTCAACTCCGGTCACGCCGGTGCATCCTAGGAGTAGATGTCCTTCGCCTGCCAAACCCAACCCACCAAGACAGCATTTGTACCATTTAACTGGGGTCATAGTACATCATGGTCGTGGGTTCCAGTCCGGACACTACACTGCTTACTGTTTGAATGATGAGCCGGGTGAGTATGGAAAAACGGAGTTTTACTGACTGGATTTGGCCCTGTTATGACATGGTCAACCATGAGTAGTTTTAATATTGCTCGGCTAATTGTCTCGAATGCGTATCTGCTCGTGCCTGACCAAACACGCCACGAGGTTTATCTACTTCAATACCGTTTTTCTTCTCTGGTTTTTGAGTGAGTTTGGAAATGCAGGTTCCTCGAAATGATTATAGTGGACCAGTACAGGTCTCTTCTGTCAATCACTCATTTTAATTCTATCTGGTACAATAAGGCGTCCTTCAAATAGATTATCGCAGCTAGATGTTGAGTATGATCATGGTGGTTTCTTGCGCGATCGTGGTCTGGTGCTTCTTTTCCTGTAAGAGTTTCTGCTTTTATCTACGTAGGTTTAGAAACCTGATACTACAGTTTATCGAAAATTTAAATTACACCATCTCAGTGCAGAGACAAGTACACCAGGTTATTGCCATCTAGCTAACTCTTATGATCATTTCAGCGCAGGAGTTCGGTTGCATTTCCCAAAATGAACTGGGCTGTTCTTTTCCAAATCTGTGACTAGACGATTGTTGATGTCATTGTTTACTCGTCTAGCGTGCCAAAACTGCGGTGGCCACGGATGGTATCATTTCGCCTACTGCAGGTAAGGTAGGTTGTGGAGGACGAGTGGCGAGTTTGAGGATAATAGCTTGCTGCGATTCGGTGTGGGTAGGACGTCAGGTTGAAGACCCACTGCTTGGGTTATGCTGCAAGGGTTGTTTTGAGGTTTTGAAACGTCGAACATGATGCTACAACTATCTCCATAGTGAAAACTCTTCGGGGACCATAAAGTGACTTCTCTTGGCAAATCCCATCAAGTTCAGTTTTCTTTTTTTTGAGGGGGGCGGGGGTGCGGGTTTGGAACCCGAACAGCTCACCGTGTGTATGGGCGAGCTAACGAAGTGATTACATGAAAGAGCTCTAAATTGAGGAAACCACTCACAGGTGGGTATATTTTCCGACAGCATCGGTTGAAAAATCGCTCTGAAATCGCTCTTAGATCCTATGGAATCCGTGGAATTTCTTCCTCTGATTCACGTGTCCCAGCGAAGCACTGTGTTCGATGGTTATGGCGATCGACCAAACCCATTCTGCGTTGGAAGTGTTTGGTGTGTGTGTTGGTCTATTCAGATGAATCATATGGACAATCGTTCTCATACAAGAATTCAAATTTGTTTGATGTTAAAATAATTATTCTGACGTAGTCTGTCAGTTGGACTCCCAGACGCAGTACATGGACCCTGTCGGTAGTTATCTTCTCTGTTCCCCTGTGGTATTTATTTGCCACAACCCGAGCCAGAAGAACACGCTCTAGGAACTTTAGTAGGATTTGTTACATCCATTAGGCCAATCCGATCACACGTAACATTGGAGCGCATGGTTGGATCCCGATATCTACTGTACTTTTATTTTACCTCACTGTCCTCGGAATGTGACTGTAACTGGCACTCAGGTTTCGGGAGAACTTTCCAGAATATTGCATTCTTACTGAGATCAACCAGTTGAATCTTGTCCTTCAAAGTTAGTGATTTTTGTTAGAGCAATGGTCGCGTGGTAGAATAACTTCATGAAGTAAGTGCGTCCTCCTGTGATTGCTAGGTTTAATAAACCAACAAGACGTCGCTGTTCAGTTTACTAACAATGAGAGGCGTAAAACGTCTCTATGTGATCACACTGTTTTTACGGTAGATGGTTACGCTTACCAAATTACGCTTACCAAATTGCCGAATAATATGTGGCCCTCAACAATACGGGATACCATAACAGCTTACTGTGTCTTTTTTACTGTGTCTTCTATGACTCTGTAGGTGCGGATGCAAAGCCCAACCATAAAGGCACGCACCTGTTATCGAGGGGAATGTTGGTAGCTTAGATTGTATAAGTGGTCATTGTTCCGTTCTTTGAGCTCGGTTACAAACTTGGTTACTAGCGTTTCGTCACGAAACCGGGTTTAGATCGGTGCGTCGTAGTGTGTCGGTGTGTAGGCGTCGTGTTGACACAGAAGGGCGGAGTGGTCTCTCACTATGATTGGTCTTTTGGATGGTCGGTCCTGTTTGGTCGTCACGTTAGGGTGATGTCAGTAAGGCTATTTAGTAATTACGCTGGGGTTGAGGATAGGACAAATGCTGCTGTGAAAGGTGAATTAGCAGGCCAGACTCATCCCATCCAGACAAAATTTTCACATCCGATTTTACTTGGGCCCAGTGATCATGTTTTATGAAGTTTCTTATACGGGATTAATGGCGCTTTCATGGCTTTCTCGCTTTGGGTATGGAACTTTTGCCTTAATTGTGAGTTGACATGGAAGAAAATTTAATTTGGAGGAAATTTTGTTGCTGGTGCTGTAGTGCTATAGAAGCTGCGTCATCTGTCTTCGGACCGCATATTTCGTTGTCCCAACCCTGGAACCTATCTCATCCCGAATCCCCTGTCTACGAAGACTAGGTACCCCTAAGTAATCCGATCACTGAGTTCCCCACACTCCATACAGGAGCAAACTATAGGCGTTTGTTGAGGCCGACGACACATTTACACATTAACCAGTGTGACCAGCGAAACACCACTAGTTCTGTTAACTTGTGTAATTTGCCATTCCCGGAAACTAATTTGCTTCCCTTATTATTAGGAACCCACTCTTCACGAGGCCTTGACACTAGTTCGGGCTACCGATCCCCTTGTACTCCGAAATGAATTTTTGCCATTCTTGATTATCAAACCGCTGGTTTTCTCATCATTAAAATAGAATGTATATGTTCAAAGGGTTTCTATCTGTGGAACACATTTTGCCCCCTTGTGTTGGTCAATTATCTCGGTTTGCTTCTGCCACTGATTTCCGTTTAGAGTGTTGGCTCAGTTGCAACGACGCGAACGTGTCACTTTGTGATTACAGTGAGGTGGCCGCTGCTCAAGCTTATTTGTTGTTCTACTCGGAACTGATGCCTGCCTCACCGTATCCCAACTGGCTGACGCGTTCTAACGTGTCTCGTATGCCTTTTCTTAAACGCTGCTACTCCACCGCCTTTCCTTCCGAAGAAAATACCAAGCCAGCCCCAATAGAAGTTACAGGGACTTGGAAGTGTTTGGTGTGTGTGTTGGTCTATTCAGATGAATCATATGGACAATCGTTCTCATACAAGAATTCAAATTTGTTTGATGTTAAAATAATTATTCTGACGTAGTCTGTCAGTTGGACTCCCAGACGCAGTACATGGACCCTGTCGGTAGTTATCTTCTCTGTTCCCCTGTGGTATTTATTTGCCACAACCCGAGCCAGAAGAACACGCTCTAGGAACTTTAGTAGGATTTGTTACATCCATTAGGCCAATCCGATCACACGTAACATTGGAGCGCATGGTTGGATCCCGATATCTACTGTACTTTTATTTTACCTCACTGTCCTCGGAATGTGACTGTAACTGGCACTCAGGTTTCGGGAGAACTTTCCAGAATATTGCATTCTTACTGAGATCAACCAGTTGAATCTTGTCCTTCAAAGTTAGTGATTTTTGTTAGAGCAATGGTCGCGTGGTAGAATAACTTCATGAAGTAAGTGCGTCCTCCTGTGATTGCTAGGTTTAATAAACCAACAAGACGTCGCTGTTCAGTTTACTAACAATGAGAGGCGTAAAACGTCTCTATGTGATCACACTGTTTTTACGGTAGATGGTTACGCTTACCAAATTACGCTTACCAAATTGCCGAATAATTATTGGCCCTCAACAATACGGGATACCATAACAGCTTACTGTGTCTTTTTTACTGTGTCTTCTATGACTCTGTAGGTGCGGATGCAAAGCCCAACCATAAAGGCACGCACCTGTTATCGAGGGGAATGTTGGTAGCTTAGATTGTATAAGTGGTCATTGTTCCGTTCTTTGAGCTCGGTTACAAACTTGGTTACTAGCGTTTCGTCACGAAACCGGGTTTAGATCGGTGCGTCGTAGTGTGTCGGTGTGTAGGCGTCGTGTTGACACAGAAGGGCGGAGTGGTCTCTCACTATGATTGGTCTTTTGGATGGTCGGTCCTGTTTGGTCGTCACGTTAGGGTGATGTCAGTAAGGCTATTTAGTAATTACGCTGGGGTTGAGGATAGGACAAATGCTGCTGTGAAAGGTGAATTAGCAGGCCAGACTCATCCCATCCAGACAAAATTTTCACATCCGATTTTACTTGGGCCCAGTGATCATGTTTTATGAAGTTTCTTATACGGGATTAATGGCGCTTTCATGGCTTTCTCGCTTTGGGTATGGAACTTTTGCCTTAATTGTGAGTTGACATGGAAGAAAATTTAATTTGGAGGAAATTTTGTTGCTGGTGCTGTAGTGCTATAGAAGCTGCGTCATCTGTCTTCGGACCGCATATTTCGTTGTCCCAACCCTGGAACCTATCTCATCCCGAATCCCCTGTCTACGAAGACTAGGTACCCCTAAGTAATCCGATCACTGAGTTCCCCACACTCCATACAGGAGCAAACTATAGGCGTTTGTTGAGGCCGACGACACATTTACACATTAACCAGTGTGACCAGCGAAACACCACTAGTTCTGTTAACTTGTGTAATTTGCCATTCCCGGAAACTAATTTGCTTCCCTTATTATTAGGAACCCACTCTTCACGAGGCCTTGACACTAGTTCGGGCTACCGATCCCCTTGTACTCCGAAATGAATTTTTGCCATTCTTGATTATCAAACCGCTGGTTTTCTCATCATTAAAATAGAATGTATATGTTCAAAGGGTTTCTATCTGTGGAACACATTTTGCCCCCTTGTGTTGGTCAATTATCTCGGTTTGCTTCTGCCACTGATTTCCGTTTAGAGTGTTGGCTCAGTTGCAACGACGCGAACGTGTCACTTTGTGATTACAGTGAGGTGGCCGCTGCTCAAGCTTATTTGTTGTTCTACTCGGAACTGATGCCTGCCTCACCGTATCCCAACTGGCTGACGCGTTCTAACGTGTCTCGTATGCCTTTTCTTAAACGCTGCTACTCCACCGCCTTTCCTTCCGAAGAAAATACCAAGCCAGCCCCAATAGAAGTTACAGGGACACCGATGGACGAATTAGTGGAGGTTTCCGTGAAACTTAGTCCCACACTGAAGCGCACAACGTCCACACCAGCACTTACCACGCGTGCATGCCAATCGTTTCCGGCATCTACGCAGATCAGACAACAACCTGCTATGTTGGAGAGTGCACTCCTTGGGGAATCCTCTGATGCCACAGAGCGAGGTCAGCCGGCTCCCACAGCTCTCTGCAAACAATCCGTGGAAAGTGAACGTAAAAGTAGAACCAATTTAAGGGGCTTGAACCCCAATACCTCTAGCTGATATATTATTGATTCCTGTCTTCAAAATATAACTTGTTTACCTCCACAGGAAACTAACTTTTGTTCAGTTAGTGCAAACCTAACGCACTCGTCTATTCTTCTTTGGTCGGATGATATATATATATATATATATATATATATATATATATACATCTACTCCGATAAAGTGGCCCTATCTTTTTTCCTGACCTCCTACCCTTTCACGAAGTTCTAAGCTGCGTACGGTGTTCCTTGTTTTGTCATTTCTTTTGGGGTTAATTGTGCCTCTTTATCAGACAAACGGTCACAATCAGCTACCAAACCATCATCCCGTGCAAATATCCATATGCAGTTCTTAGTTTACGTTTTTCTACCCACACCATAGCCTCTTATCTTCCCATGTAATCATATGTCTTTGTGTATGAAATCCCATGCTCCGTGAATAGACCCGTCTTGGTACTCAGAATATACGGCACGGCGTCGTATCCAATACCTAACCTCTCGTCTGTATCCCACCTATCGTTTGTATTCATGTTGATGTTGTTCCTTTTATGCAATCGGATCGCTTTGTAGCATAACTGCACAACATACTGGTTTAATCAAGGAGCCTTGTTTATACGTTTTTCCTTCTAGCGTTTGTGCAATTATATGTGATTGATAAAATATTATAGCAAGTAGCGTTAATTTCCATAGGCATTTTTGTTGCAGCATTCGGTTGGTGATTCGGTGCAGCAGTTGCGATCAGCTTGGGCAGAGTCTGTCAATGCGGTACCTTGTAAACCCACTTCATGGATGTCAGGTGTAGTTAACCAGATGCGACCTTTACAGCCGATTTCAGTAATGGAATCGAGCGTTGCGGCCCACCATACTACGTTAGACTGATCGTGAAGCCTCTTGCCACTTGGTTGAGGAACCTCCTTGGTACTCGTACAACAAGGGATTTTTTTATTTCCACGCTGGCCTACATTACGAGAGGTAAAGGGACAATGAAGCAATTCACGTGTGATTATTCAGCTGGAAAATTTCACGACCTTCATTGCCAGCTTCCACAGCGGTACTGCTGACTGCTATCTAGTTCATTCCCTAGTTAGTGTCGGGCTTTCCGCCCTGTTCGCATTCATCACACTACTTAGTTGGTTCTGTTCTTAGAACTTTACGTGGAAAAAAATCTCAGGTTAGGACACAAACCTTCTGCTTGGACTTATTTACTGCGTGCAAACACCCTCAGATCATAAGCTTAGCGTCACTCGGCGTTTGTCTCACTCGTTTGTCTTCCGGCTATTCTCTTGGGGACATGGCAGGCTTGTTTATGCACTCAAGTAACCAAAAAGCAACTACCTAACTACCGACAGCACTATACTTGCTGGTACTTTGTCTGCCTAATATGGGAAACCTGGCCCGTTGAAAACCCGTCGTGCTTCAATGCAGTTCGCTTCCTGAAAGTTAATCTGTGAGAAAACCACTCCCTTACGAAGACCGCTTTTTAATTCCCCTATTTTTTTGGTTAAGATCTATGTGCACCTCGCTACGAATACCATTTTCATACAATACGGCGTATGGGTTATCGCGGACACTTATGGTCTTAGTTAACTGGAGTGTCTGTGGCTTCACGCACTAACCATTTTCCAGTTGTTTTCACAACCTTTAATCATGCATTACGTGCCTGTCACAGGGCCGCTCAACTCAAACATGAAGTGCAGTCGCTGAGCTATTAAACGAGTTTCCACTGACTGAAGCATGGTTAAGTGGTTGCACCCCGCTCATACGTTCAGCTAGTGAGGGTCTTTGAACGCAGTTATTACGGGCAACAAGCAAAGAATGCTTTTTTCGTTAAATGAAATAGAGCTTAGCTTCAACTCGCGTACCATGAAGTGACCTGACAGCTAAACACCCTTGGATGTACACATCACATGAGCGAGGCTAGAAGTCGCCCTCCGTCCACCTTAAGCCACTTAATCAAACTTGGCATGCGATACTGCAAGGTGCAACTCTGAGGACGACTAATCGAAGTGGTCACTAACAAGGAATGTCAGATTGATCCCACAGTTATGGAGCAGATTGCATAGATTCACCCAGGAGTTCGCCTCAGCAGCACCGCTTGTTTTTTGCTTATTTTGAAGATATTATATTTCAAGGAACACTAATCCTCCACCCACTTCACGGGGCACTGGTCATCATCATCAGTGACAGCAATATCAGTGTTGACACTGATACTGCCGCACAACTATAAGCTTCATCTAGTTATATCTAAAGCCTTACAGCCCAAAGAAGATGAAAAGAGTGAGTGAAGGAGGGAACCTGGTGCTGGCCTTTGCAAGCGTTCTGAGGTGCCTGGACAATCTGGAAAGAAACTGCCAGCACGAACGCTATCGATCAGCCACCGTTTCTTGCAGTGTCTCCAGCCAAGCGTAGGCGAGGTCACGGGAGCCTCATCCTGGAAGGCGTACATCACCGACAACACTTAAACTCTAGGTAATCCCCTTCACAACCTTCTGCCAAGTCACACGTTGTCCACCTCGCGGTTTGCGCCATTCTGATTGAGGCATGGAGAACAACAGTCTCGCTGCGTGCGACCATTCAGGCCCAGTGATATGTCTTTTGACGCCACAGGTGACGCAAATTAGCGAAAGTGATTCCGGCTTTTGAGATTCTTGCACTGACTTCACCAGACACATTTCCTTCAGAGCTAAGAAGACTACAGAGGTATGTAAAATCCTCCACAACTTCCAGGGAGTCTCCTTGAATTGCAAGAGGCATGTTCAGTGACTACTTTCTGAAGCCTGAATTTGCACTCTGAAGGTGCGAGGCGCATACCAGAAGATTGTATGATGATGGTCAGTCTATTCAACAGGGTTTTTGCTTCGCCTTGGTCTTCAGTGGTGTGGGCGATGTCGTCTGCGTCTCACAAGGAATACAGAATTTCCCGGTTAACAAAAATACCGGTAGTCCAGCCACGATGCTCGATCCATTTTTTTCCCTGTCCACGCATAATTGCTTCGAGCTCTGTTTACCCCAGTTTCAATTAATAGTCATCGACATCCGAATGGTCCAAGTTATCCTGCCAATCCAACAGAGTTCGGTTCATTAGATATTCTCAGACAGAGCTGCAAGTAACCTAGCACGCAACCGGTCAGTCTGTTTTGAATCAAAGTGTTCCTGACAAAATGTACGTCACTGTGTTTTCAACACCGTGGTCTACCCAGATTTAGTCTACGCTGGTGCCTGCCCGACCTGATAACCACCGGAGAGCAAACCGATTCCATACTGAGCGGTAGTGTGTATGAACAAATTTACAACCTGACACAGTACGACATCAAACAGCGTTAAGTGGGCCAGGTCATCTGTTGACATCCATGGTCTGGACCATTTGGCGGACATCACAAAGGAACATGCAGAAACCGGTCACATGAGAGGGAGAGTCTAATCTAATGCTACGTGGGAAATTAGCCCGCCGATCTCGGTTATGCTGACCAGGCAGATTGGCAGGCCGACGAAAATTCCTGTTGGTTAGTGGACCTAACTAAATAATTTATGATTGGCGCTTATTCTGTCCTGGCATCCAACGATTTAATGGTTCGCTTTCGTGGATGTAATGCGTGAGTTGTTGGAAGGCAAGCAGGATGTTTAAAGTGGGAATACCAATAACGAAAGCCGTTGTTTAGACGCAGTGCATTACTCAGGATTGTTGAAAACATCATAAACGAGAGATTCAGCTGGGTTACAGGTAAGTCTCCCGTTAAAACTAAATTGGTTCACGAATGTGTTTGTTTCGCTAAAGCCGTTGTTTATTTAGTAGTTGTTATAGGATTGGTATATTCCCACTCACATCACATTTGTCTGGTACAATCATTCTGATTAGTTCGCACATCGGAAGCACGGGATTTGAGTTTCGCTGTTGGTAGAGAGAGTAAGTGGCGCATTTCCACGAGATCGATGTGAATACACAGTCTACAAACCCCGCAACAACGTGCAATGAGTCAAAAGTGTTCGGCAGGATTCAGTTGTACGTGGTGTCACCTGACAGGTCAGTCAATGAATCCACACAACGAGGATGGTTAGGGGGTCGCCGCTGTGATTGTTGGATAAACCAATCACATCGTTCGAACGTGAGCAAGTGATGAATCAGGTGTGTCCAGCGTGCACTGATGGAGGAGTGGTAGCACTCTCACCTTCCTGACTAGAGGCAGGAGTTCATAGACCCGTGCGACCAAGGATATGCACCGCTGATGAGGCCTAATAAGAGTGAAGCTGGGGCCTAGTGCTTCTCCGGTTTGTTGCGGACAATGCAGAATGTTGCTTCGCCTTGGTCTTCAGTGGTGTGGGCGATGTCGTCTGCGTCTCACAAGGAATACAGAATTTCCCGGTTAACAAAAATACCGGTAGTCCAGCCACGATGCTCGATCCATTTTTTTCCCTGTCCACGCATAATTGCTTCGAGCTCTGTTTACCCCAGTTTCAATTAATAGTCATCGACATCCGAATGGTCCAAGTTATCCTGCCAATCCAACAGAGTTCGGTTCATTAGATATTCTCAGACAGAGCTGCAAGTAACCTAGCACGCAACCGGTCAGTCTGTTTTGAATCAAAGTGTTCCTGACAAAATGTACGTCACTGTGTTTTCAACACCGTGGTCTACCCAGATTTAGTCTACGCTGGTGCCTGCCCGACCTGATAACCACCGGAGAGCAAACCGATTCCATACTGAGCGGTAGTGTGTATGAACAAATTTACAACCTGACACAGTACGACATCAAACAGCGTTAAGTGGGCCAGGTCATCTGTTGACATCCATGGTCTGGACCATTTGGCGGACATCACAAAGGAACATGCAGAAACCGGTCACATGAGAGGGAGAGTCTAATCTAATGCTACGTGGGAAATTAGCCCGCCGATCTCGGTTATGCTGACCAGGCAGATTGGCAGGCCGACGAAAATTCCTGTTGGTTAGTGGACCTAACTAAATAATTTATGATTGGCGCTTATTCTGTCCTGGCATCCAACGATTTAATGGTTCGCTTTCGTGGATGTAATGCGTGAGTTGTTGGAAGGCAAGCAGGATGTTTAAAGTGGGAATACCAATAACGAAAGCCGTTGTTTAGACGCAGTGCATTACTCAGGATTGTTGAAAACATCATAAACGAGAGATTCAGCTGGGTTACAGGTAAGTCTCCCGTTAAAACTAAATTGGTTCACGAATGTGTTTGTTTCGCTAAAGCCGTTGTTTATTTAGTAGTTGTTATAGGATTGGTATATTCCCACTCACATCACATTTGTCTGGTACAATCATTCTGATTAGTTCGCACATCGGAAGCACGGGATTTGAGTTTCGCTGTTGGTAGAGAGAGTAAGTGGCGCATTTCCACGAGATCGATGTGAATACACAGTCTACAAACCCCGCAACAACGTGCAATGAGTCAAAAGTGTTCGGCAGGATTCAGTTGTACGTGGTGTCACCTGACAGGTCAGTCAATGAATCCACACAACGAGGATGGTTAGGGGGTCGCCGCTGTGATTGTTGGATAAACCAATCACATCGTTCGAACGTGAGCAAGTGATGAATCAGGTGTGTCCAGCGTGCACTGATGGAGGAGTGGTAGCACTCTCACCTTCCTGACTAGAGGCAGGAGTTCATAGACCCGTGCGACCAAGGATATGCACCGCTGATGAGGCCTAATAAGAGTGAAGCTGGGGCCTAGTGCTTCTCCGGTTTGTTGCGGACAATGCAGAATGTCTGTGTTCGAACGAGAGTGGCCTGAATGTAAACCATTGTATTTCCATTGTATTATCCTAGACATGGGATCGATAACTGCAAATCTTTACGTTTTTTTTCAACCACGGGCTGCGAAGTATTAGTCAGTTTACCCTGGGTCGCTGATAAACTTGGCCATTCTTTAAAGAAATACAGTGGCTTTTTGATGCGGAGGGGGCAGACGTCTGTGTACACTCGTACTCCTAAACGTCTATAATAGAGTTGCCAATTCAACATCAGGATATTGCGAAACACTATTCGTGATCCGACGAGGTTAACGAACGTTAACCCATTGGTATTGGAATTGTCTTAATTCCCAACGAACCATCTACAAATGATGAAGGAAGAATTTCGGTGTGCTGGAATTGGTCGTTTTTTTGGTGTTACCGGCTAGTATTTTCCAGCATTCTAGTGCATGCACAGAGTCTATATTCCCGAAGAATTCGTCCTCCTCCAAAATACGTCAGGATGTATATACTCTTAACAGTGAATTTTCTCCATCATTGGAGATCACTTATCTGCGCTAGCAATTCACTCACTGATCTAGCAACACTCAGTTCAAGACGGTGTGAAATTTAGGGCGTACCTGTACCAGCCATTTGGATTCATTTAATGTGTATCTGCTTTTTTCTCCCCACCATCCTCTTTCAGAATTTTTTCTTTGAAGTCTCTGTCAAGATTGGTCAGGAGAGTAATGACGCATTGTTCTGATCGTTCATAGTAATAATCGTTCGGCTGCAACACCCTTCCGGTGTTTAGCTGCCATTCCACTCGAGGGACGCACGATGGCTGAGATACCGCCAGGCTGCCCAAGCCTAGACAGGAACAGTCGGGGTGTCAAGGTTGGGTTCGGACCATGGACCTTCCGGCCCCTTAACCACTGAAATATCTCGAGCTCCTGACCGGTCATGTTCCATGTTTTTGCTTGCTAATCTTCATCCTTTTTCGACAACAAATGACCTTTCTGACCGCATCAAGTGAATCAAGTCCTGTCAGGCACCTTTGTGTACACTGATACTGCTTTCGTGCATGTCAGTCAAAACGGCGAAGTCACCCACCACAGTGCTATCTCGGCAGCTGATATGGGAGCTTGTGCATGTGAATACGGATGGCCATACTAGCATTTTCACCATGTTTACACATACGTCATAGTAAAGAGTTTTACTAATTTAAATACTAAATTAGTGTTGAGTCCTACAATTTAATGGGGGAATTAATACCTTGTTTCTCAACGGCTAAGAGATTCGTGAAAAACAGATACCATTCCTTGATGTTCACCTTATTTCAATCTATAACTCATAAGAACTCGTTCACTGAATTTAGAACAGGAGAACTGTTTGACTGCATAAGCCTTAAGTCAAACAGTGACTATGTTCGTAGAAGTATAGTAAGCTGATAATTTAACTCGGTTGCAGCTTTTAGTTCCACCTACAACCCGCAACCATTCCTTTGAAAGAAAACAACTGGACTCCATGTTTAATGACTCGGAAGTATTCGAGAATAAAATTACCTCCACGGCAGTGTCTGACCAAACTAAGTGGTGTGGGACGAGTGCTAAAAATCCGCGGACAGCCCACTACTGGTTTTGCCTAGTTTGGGAATCGTCAGCTAGGTGTAGTCTTCGGAAGCTTAGAAAATCTATCCAACAACCGAGTTTTCATTTTAAGGCTCATATACATGACGAAACTGTTGGAACTGGGGACCCGTTGGAGTCCGTTAGTGCTCTAGCTGTAACTAAATTAACCTAATAATCAGGTGGCAAACGCTAACAAAGTCTTTTTTAAAGAATGATGATAGCAATGTTTAGGTTATGATAATTTCGCAGTTTTGTCCGGACGCAGGTACAGCGTTTTGGCCGTTGCACGTTTTCCATGGTTTGTCCGTGGACTGCTTGCTGTAGTCATATCGTTTGGGCATGACTAGTAAGAGTTCTTTGGTGAAAGGTCCGGACGTGTTTTCTTTTCAGTATAGCTGCTACATGTGTTCTGTAATTGTCCGTGGACTTCTGGATTTCGGGTGTCTTCCTGCCCTGTGCGCGCCCTTGTGTGTACTGGGCCCAGTTGTGTGCCTAGTTGTGCGCACTGTGAAGAGAGAGGTGACGCTTCCTGTTTGACAGTTGCATAAACTTGAAACGACTTGACCTGAGGTGTTTGAAGGTCGTAAGCCTGGTACGTGATGCAGATGGTAGCCGCGTAAACGAAATAGATAGGCAATTGTAGTGTACTCAAGATTGCAAGTGGGACAGGGTTTTGTCACGTGATTTGTGTTTGCGGAACAAACGAGTCGCATGATCTTTGGAGTGACCGCTACCAGTCCCCGACTGATTCGTTCGGAAACAAGAGAAATTTTGTCACAGCTCGAGGCAGCATTTGTGCTGCACACTATATGAAGTAATATCAATATGCTATGCTAGACCACGAAGGACTACGCAGTCCCCAGCTCCAACAATTTCATCACGCTTATGAACTTTAAAGGCAATGTGTTATCTTCATTAACTCGAGGGAAACCTGTTTACCTGGACCACAAGTCAGCTGGCTTTTTTCTCGAGGGCAAAGGATTTTGCAATATCTTGCAATACCACATGGGTGTGCACAGTGACAAGCATCCCGTGATAGCACAGAAAATTTTGTCAGTTCAGTCAGACCCAGGGAGAGTTGCTCTGGTCTGTCTAGCAAATTATTTGATTGCTGGTTTGCGCGGAATGTTTCTGCTAGTGCAGGCTGACAAATGAAACTATGCGCAGTCATTTGTGTCCTACTGGAATGCAAATCATTCTTCACATAATTTCTCTTTGGCCACAGCACGCGCAAATAACGCAAGATCACGTGGATCCTGGTCGGTCTGCACTAACAATGTTGTGAGGCACGACTTACCCTGAATCGAAAGAGAAAAGCTGTACACTCCTCCTCCGTGTGTTCTACAAAAGTAAACGTCGTATGCTAGCCCACAAAGTTTCCTGAGTTTCTGCCAGTCAGACAGGGGAGAAAACTTATAAGCGTTATAGTAATTGACATCGGTGTTAGTGTTATCTGGTAACTGGGTATCAATAACCAGGAAATATTGCAATAGCCTTCCTATACATGGGTCAGTCAAGTCGATAGATTGAACTAGTGTCATATGCTGTGTATCAGTATTCGTTGCGAAGACGCTCCCGCCTAAATTTCGCAGTGTAACCGTGTCATACCTTATTTTCCCCATCCGATAGGTGAATCACTCTCCTGAGCTGCACAGGTCGCATGTGTCTGTTTATTTTCCAAGCGGGCCCACAAGGGCGCTGCACATCTGCCATTAGATTAGCTGCACCCTCTATAACACCCAAGACTTCGCTTCGTGGTACGTTTATTCCGATGTGTAGAATTGATTAGACTGCAAAGTGAAGAAAAAGCACTGAAGGAAGTCGGCGAAGTGTCAGTTACATGGACATTTTCAAGCAGTAAATGTGCATTCGTTGGAATCCTTCCTTCACCGTTTAGGCCAAATAGACGTAGGCGTAACTCTACGCTGCATCACTAACCTTGACTCATGGCTACGTTACTGATGAAACGAAACAACTACCAACCAATAAATTCACTCTCAAAAAGCGAGGAAAAAACTATCTATATCTGTTTCGTGATTGGCTTCAATTTGACTGAGAGTGCAGCTACGGTGGTTTTGCAATTGAGGCGATGCTTGTTAATTTTCAGTTGCACAGCAGGACATTGAGTCGCTAATTTTCAATACCAGATATTGGGAAAATGTATTGATCGGACGTCCGAATGGCTATCTTGTTGTATAAAGTGTCTGTTGTTCGTCTATTTCGGTGTTCTTCAGTGAAGGTGATGTTACACCCACTGTGACCTTGCTCACTTTAAAACTGCATGGTCAGACTTGCGAGGTAACATACTGTGCGTACACCGTATCTTAGGAGGTCAAGTCATGTGGCGTATCGAGTACCCGTGATTTCTTGAGAGACATTAACATCAGTTATATATATATATATATATATATATATATCAGTCTCAGCTCGAAAAGACCAAGTCTCACAGCCATACGACAAAACAGCCCGTCCTGTAGCTTGATACACATGTCCGTTGAGATTCACGAATATGCCAATTTGACGCCATAGGTGTCTCAAATTAGCAAACGCTACCTGAGATTGCAGATTCGTGCACTGACCTCATCTGTCACACTACAATCAGAACTAATACAACTTCCAAAATACGTAAAAGGCTCCACAATATCGAGTGCCTCTCCCTGGATTGTAATATCGAGTGCCTCTCTCTGGATTGTAAGTGGCGTGTTCAATGACTGAAAGTCCTTACATTTTGTGGGTCCAAGGTGAATACTTTGGTCAGCTCATATAAAAACATCTGCGCCTTCTTCAAGGATGGTAACGATATCGTCCTCATGTTCCAGATCGTTAAGGTTTTCCTTAGAGGCTGTTTGAACACCAGGGTTTTGAAGAAACTTCCAGTGGTCTTCTCATTATCTCATCGATCACGAAATTAAACAGTAATGGGAAAGTGGGAAGCTCTGACGGACAAACCTTTGTCTATAGGCGCTTTTGGAGAGCTCTCCATATGCTCTCACACGTCCGGGATTCCGAGATTACAAAGAAGTTTTGCTGTTAGTGCAATACCCTCGTTTACAAACAAATCAGGTTCCGTGAGAGAACCACCTCGAACCCAGCTGAATCTCTCGTTTATGGTGTTTCTAAGCAACTGAATGTGCTGTACCAGGCCGCCTCAGGTTTCACTTGCTACGATATTCGAGATATCGCGATACATTTACAGACTTAATGCACTACTCATACGGTTGCTGAAAGTTCTTCGACAGCCCACGACCGGTTTCGCCCATCTTGGAGCTCATCAGGTAGGCGCAGTCCTTGAGTTTCTACCAACCTTATGTTCTCCTTGAACCAAAATTGCACGAAATTAGCGAAATACACCTATTTGCAAACAAATTTGGTTTTGCGAGAGACTCATCTGGAACTCAGATGAATCTCTCGTTCTTATTGTTTCTAAGCAACTGGATGTGCTTCACCAGGCCGCCTCATGTTTCACTTGGTACTATATTCGAAATACCGTGGCAGCTGGTGGCCACGATAACTGCGGTTCGAAGTGTTCGGCCCACCGGTCGAAGCGTGCTCCTTTATTCAAGGTGGTCACTCCATTTCGATCTCTGATGATTTCGCTCACAGATGCTTCCCGGGGACCGGCCACGCAGATCACCTGAAATAATCTTCGGGAATTACAGGCTTTCTGAAACCCTTCCATTTCTTTGGCTTTCCGTGTCCACCAGGCTTCACGGTCGGTTCGCACGCCCACTTTCATTAGACGTTTGATAATTCGTCGCGTCAAGTTATGTTCGGAACTGGCTGGGATATTTCACCGAGGTTTAATCAGTGCCACTGTTCGGTCTGATGTCCAGCGCCTGGTAGTGCCGTGCCACAGGCGAAACTCCGGATACTATGTAGCGAAGTGGCGATCTCGTCCAAATATGAATTCACATCTGATAGTGGAGCATTTGGAAAACACTCTAGAATACGGTTCTGTTAAGCTCGTCTAACATCCGGCTCTGCCACTCTCGTACTTGCCAGGCTATTCGTTCACACATGGGGAACGTAGGGAGTAGTGACTCCGGACGGTTTCTTGGTCGGAAGCCAAAAATATGTCCCGAAACGTGCGGCTGTGAGTTATTGACCCGTGCCATCGGTAAGTGATTGCAGTGATCGACTTGATTTAGTGCCCGGGACGCCGTTGGAGGACACCATGTGGCCAGATGACTTCGGCTATTTCGGACTGGACGTAATGAGGACCCTGCGACTAACTTCAGGTGGTCAGTTTGTTTGTTTGTCTGTTTGATTTTGTCCCAATCTGGTCTCTACTTCATCGGGCTACGCGTACTGATGTTCGTTTTCATTAACGCTCAATCAAAGTATCTCTAATTGTGTTTTTAGAATGATTTCCGATCAGATAATACTGCGGTCAGAGTACCTACTCAGTGAAGCGTCAAACGAATTGTTCGGCATCGTCAAGAGGCTTAGCCTGAATATCACAGAAGGCGCATGTGGGAAGCAGCCTTAGGTCAACCAAACTGAGGCGTAGTTACCAATGAAGGGTAGTTAAGATGCGAAGCACATTGTCCAGACCAATCGGAATCCATGCGATCTCAACCTCTTCCGGAACCAAGTTGTCAGAGCACTCACAGAGACCAATTAAATTTGTAAACGCTAACCACACTAAACAACGTGACTTTTTGATCGGTATGTGATAATGATGTAGTGTGGTCGTCGAAACAGACCTCGCTGGCCAGTTGCCCATTTACTTTAAAGCTGGTGACCTATTCACTCGTCCTGATGAAGCCTTTGTATAAAGAGGTGACCGAGCAACAAATTTATCAACTGTTCACCGAATCTTTCTGAAGAGGCTCTTTTTCGGTCGGTTCCCAACTTTTCTCACTGATTAGCCGAGATATGTTACTGTAACCATGTGGCCAATTTTTCCTGAATAAACCCAGACGCGATCAAACTTAGCTAGCATTTAGGGTTTATGAATCTTGTGCTACAAGAACAGTTCTGGTCGGAAGTCGGACGGTGTAGCAACTCCATATTCAGAGACAAAAGAATGATTTTGTACTGGACAGAAATGACGTCGTCTAAACCAAACTGCTCCATCACTGGAGATCCAGTGACGTATCCAGGCTGAACTGTTGTTTGGCATTCTGACGGTGTTGAACACTAAAGCTACCCATTATGAAGACATCAAAACTATGTGGTACTGGTTTAATTATACAATAGTACGTGGTTGCGTAACTGTTTCACTTTTTCTCCTACTTTCTCATGTAGCAGTGCTTATGGTGCCTCATCAACTGTCAGCATCCCCAATCATTTCACTGAGCGTTCAAATGCAACTAGGTGTTATTCTGTTACACCATTCGACTGGAAAGCCCCGGAAAAGGAACCTCGCAGAATCGGGATATTCTGACTAGCAAAAAACTATGTACTCGTGAATCAAGACATCCCCGGGTTCACTGCCAGAGCAGTAAACAAAGATATCACCATGGTGAATACCTTATTCAACGGCTAACCTAACCATGTAGTATGCATTCGCCCACAAAAAAATTTTTCACCTGTGTCGGAGTGACTTTCGCACAATCTACCGAAGCGACGGCTATCAATCCCCGATTCAGTGAAACGCACTGTGTATTTTTCAGCAGGAAGCAACCTCAGCACAGTCCGCCCAGAACCCAACACAGCACCTGAGCAAGGTCCTGTTCCAAAAACGTATGGCCGTTTACGGGTCTACGGAATGGACGCAGTGGTCAACGCACCTGAATCCGCTAGAGTCAGCGCCCTACAGAATTGGGTAAAATGAAGATGAAAATGGTTGAAGTATGTCGTTTCGTCAGTGCCGTACCCTACTGAGGCGTCAAGGTGTTCACAGAATTGAATTATCTCGGGATATTTTTGTAAATGCTGAGTAATCTTCGAACCATATGTATATATTACTTCCCTCAATTTGTGTTGTACTGAGCGCGCGCAAACAAGTCCGCATTTATCACGCCTCACAAATTTGGTTCTGCAGAGCGCACCGCCGTTTTCTCACGCTACTCCAAACGTGGCTTAAACTCACCTTACCAGGTTGACCGATTGAGAATATCCCGCATGAACAGTAGGAGATTTTCCGTCAACCTTTTGGATCAGAATTCGTCTAATTGATGGTAATTTCGGTTGCCACATATCTTCTTTAAGCCACGTTCCATCCTGTTAGACCTAAACGGATCCATTTTCAGAGGCTAGGACAAGGCTTCAGTAACTTAGTGAATGAGTTCATCGATCACTGGCTGACCTTGCCGCGCAGTATATATTCACATGCAATAAAATATTAGGGTTCGCCCAGCGCGATTAGCTGGCTGTAATCAGCTACCAGATACCTGGACCACAATGTATACTGGTTTAGTTGTGCTATCAGTGAGTTATACATGATGCTTAGTTTGTCGCTTGACAGTGTTTTATCGCTAACAGTCAGGATGAACGCGCAACTAATCGTCTCAGTCCAGGTGAAAAACGGGCACTTAAAATAGTACTTTGATATGCAGCGATCTGCTAAAATTGGCCATTTATGGTCTAAGAACTGTCAAGTTTATCTTGAAATTAGCTCCTTGTATTTGCTTGAAACAAAACGCAGTCCGTAGTAACTAAGATGCATAGCAAAACATATATGTAAATGCGATCAGTCCATATGCAGCTTAAACATTTCTCACATTCCAGTAGAAGGTATGCGAAATGTATTGATTATAGAGAACGAGTCGTGAAGAACTAATAATCTGAAATGAGCAAGTGACGGCTGCTGCATGTACTTAGATACAGTAGGTGCGAGCCACGTTTAAGATGAACAATAGTTCCTGGTTCGAACGACGCATATATTCCATCATATTATATATATATATATACTGTTATTTATTTAACATTGCAATCATACAACATCTTTACTGCTATTGGGAAACCACAACTTCCTGTCTAAATGGTGAAATTATGTATATGTATAATAAAAAACCAACCAACACAATTGTTCCTTGTGTTGACTATTGAAAATTCGAAAAACTGTTCGATAACACTAGAATTAACAAAAGACATGCCTACATGTGTCGGCCTTTCTCTTTGTTCTTGGAAGTAAAACACAAGAGTTATGTAAAAAAAGAGTGGAAACATTGTTGGACAGACACCGGTTAGTCGGTTTCTGCAAGTCATCTGATCGATACCAGGATAACCATATGGTTGTTCAACTTTTTTTGTGCACATATTCTGGGCTGACTTGGTTTGGCCAGCAGCCACTCGCTTACTGCTGAAACACGGTTCATGTTGTACAATACGATTTGGAAGGAGTTGACAAGGTCGGGCCAACGGCCAGTATCTAAAGATTTCTGGCTATTAATGACGCAATATAGCGATCTGACATATGGTCCGGCAGTTTTCCCGATGGCATCCGGAGTTCTGCTAACAATAAAATGTATTAAAATGGGTCCTTCGAGGGTTCCTGATCAAATGCAAGGAGACTAGAACGTCCATGAGACAACTCCCACTCTATGGCAAAACGCTTTACCGGCTACTGATATCGACTAAATACAGCCTTGGTGTCAGTACGGGAGCACTGTAGTCGAATAGTTTGCCCATAAACTACAAGAAATTCCTAGAAATGCGGATGCTTTATGCATGACTGCCGCAAGGGAAAACTGAAGTCAGTACCCACCGGCTTACAGCAAGACTTCAGCTTTGTTTAGTTTCACAGCTTAGAAAGCATTAAACACAAGTTCAGTCAGTTGATTCTGTAGGCATATTTAAAGACTAATCGAGATACCGAAAAAACATTGGAAGCTGCAAGAGTCGTGTGAAGTTGAATTGAGCCAAGCCACTTGATTGAGTATTGAATCGTCCTGATGTTAACGTAATCACGGATGGACATTATTTATAAATTGAAAATGTCCTTCAGAACCCTCAGTGCTGGGTTTATTGTTAAGGTTGTTTGGAAAGGCAGGTATTCTGTAGACTAACAGGCTTAGTCAGTCAAACCGAGAGCGCTAGCCAGAAAATGATATCAATCATGAGCATTGAGCACGAAGCTGGCGAAGTACTCATTTGTGTAACATTGTACGACTCAGTTGTCCGAGCTACATATTGGACAATAAACCTAGTTGCTGTTCACAGTGCACATTCAAGGATGAGCCATTCACTGGCACCCATCGTTGTTACCTTTTGCTCCACTTATTGTCACACTAGTGTAATCCCATTTAACCTTTTAGGGTGAATCAATTCCTATCAGTTGATGCTCATTACTCATTTAAGGACACTGAAAAACCAAAATGCTGTGAGGAAGAAATGAAAAGAAAGAAAGGATCAATCCCAATTAGAGGGCATATTAAAGTAAGAATTTCAGCACGAACTACTGCAGTTCATTAAGAGGCGATTCTGGTATTCGTTGGATTTACTCAGCATTCGGCAGAGTTAATTTCCATATGGTCGTTGTATTGAGGTGTTAGACTGCGGATGGTCGTCACAGTATCCTTAGGCCAACTATTCTTGTGGTTCAAAGAATTTCGGGAACAAATCACCAGAACAAGTATTTTACCTGGCCAGTGCATGTGACTAGCTGATAAGTAGTGTAAGTTACTAACTCGCTTTTCTGATTTGACCCGCTTTTTGACTTTCTATTTAGGAGATGTAGCGATGTTTTATGCTTCACCTCGGTAAAACCAAGGAAAAATCTCGGACAGAGGAACTTGTTATTTCATGGAAATTGCGAATAAGTCCACACTTCGTTCTTTTCTGCTTGCCATTTTGACAACCGGAACCTGTTTATGTGCATGTCTATCCGAAGGTCTACTAAGATTCGCGCTCATGGTTTGGAAATTTATCGAAAGATCAATTACCAAGAGACCAATGACGATTGCCGTGAGCCTTATACTATGGCAAATAGTCCCCGGGCATGACACTCAAATTTGGACTTTTTTATTAATGATGAGACTGATCAAGACGTGTGGAGAAGTGACAAGACATACCACTGTTTTCATCTCATTTAATATGCATCATCCCATCGATTTAGTGGCTCTAGTTTTTCGTCCGGTTTTTCCTGTTTTTGTCTGTCTAATTTTACTGTCACTAGAAAAAACAGTGAATCAAACCGAACAAAATCCTAGGTGTTTCACGCGACAAAACACATTCCGTGCCTTCATTTCCGGGGTACAATTAAGGAAATCTATGTGCGTGACATGTAATGGAAGAGCAGCAAACCAAATCTACACGGGCGCACATGTGAACATGAAGGTTTCAAGCCAGTGTGACTTATCTACAGATAAATTTCAGATCAAGTCTTTCAGAACCACACCAAGAAAACCGCAGTATTTCTCAGACCATCATTTATTGATTTAAAGTGTGCTACTGCATTCTCAGTGTTTCAACAACAGTTCTATCATCTGCAGAAGTCTTAACGCATGGGAACTGTAAGCTTCGCGGGAACTCCGTGTTGGACCTTGGGTAAATGAAAGGTGCGTGTAAATATCTCTGTTATGTGTCCAGTTGGTGTTCCGACTACTGATCCAGCACATCGGTTTCCGCGAATTGCATAGTGTTGTGCTCGGGCGAGAAGCTTTCGTGAGTTACGACTTCAATTCCACTTCGAGAGATGACAAGATTGACAATGACTGTTACTTTTCAACTAATCCAAGGGCGTCTTACAAATAATCCACTAGTGATTTAATGTGATTCCAGAATCATCATCATTGTTGACAGCAAAACCAGGTGAGGACATTGATGGTTCAATGCCTTATAACCAAGTCAGTTTACCTGAATAAAGATTAATAATGGAAAAATAAAATTGAATGGGGAGCGGGACGATGAGCTAGTCTATCAAAAACATCCGATGCACCTACACCTCCAAGACACAGTGAGATAGTCTGAATAGAAACCTACAAAATAAACGTCACTGACATCGGTTAGGTGTCATATCGTTCAATGTCTTCAAAAAAGCACAGACAGGGTCACGTGGATCCTATCATGCAAGGCGAACAGCACCCATCGTTCACCTCTATTCCATCGAATTCTCTCTACCGCTAGGTTTCCCCCACGGAAATAAACGCTCTTCTGGGCAGGCGGCAAATCGACATGCGTAAAATATGGCCCAGGCAAAGCTTGTGGTGCTGAATGCATTTTTGAGCGAAGCACCGTCTGCTTAACCACTTCATTCGGAATTTGCCGGTTCTAATCAATTCCAGCTAGAGTTCAGAGACATCGGTGCTCAAAGTTCTAAAGATGTCTCAGAGTCTCCACCCGAAGTGACCAGGCGTCGCAGTCGCACAATAAAGCCTGCACTGTAGTTTAATATACGTTCTTTAAGACCTAACAATGTGCATTTTTGATGCCACAAGTAGCGTAGATCGGTAAACGCAATTTGGACCTCTGGTTAGCATGTGCTGACTAGAAGGCACATTAAAAGACTGTGCGCCCTGCAGCATGACTGTCTTTGTGGGCGCGAAGCACATGCCGAAGGACCGGATGACCTTGGTCAACTTTTCTAGCGTAGCTTGCACTCCCTGCTCTTCTTCAAAGATGAGAACAATGCCGTCTGTGTATTTCGGGTCGACAAGGTTCTTGCTCGAATAGATCTGAACACCAGGGCTTTTTATATGCCTAATGAGAGTCACAATCAGAAGACGTCTTCTCTGAAATCGACTTCAATAGGTGGTTTTGGTAGGCCTGTTTTATATTAGGGTCCGAGAGCTTCTCGACGGCCAACCGAGGGGAGCGTTTCCCTGAAAAGCGCAACGAGAGGCAGCAATGGACAAGCGCGTGGTCCGTGATCACCATAGAGGTCCTAGAAAGAGCGGCAGTCAGTAATTGACCCACATCACCTATAGCTAATGGCGATGCGGTCTATCTGTATTGGCGGTCGATTCGCATGCGGGGGCACCATGTGGCCAAGCAACATCAGTTGTTCCGTAAGTCTGAGGAAGCAGTTTGTGTCAGGACATAACTGCAACAAGCGTTCGCCCTTGCTTGTGCCTCCCGACTGTAGCCCAGGAAGACTACCCATTTTAGCGCCAGTTGCCCTTAGATTACCCACTTGAGCATTCATATCCGCAGGAACCACAACAATATATAAGCTTTTGGCCCGACGCAACAAGGCGCTGTCTTTGTGTACATCAGGGTTACAATTTGTTGAGGCAGATAGGATGAACAGCAGCGATTATCAGCGCGTTTACCGGACATTCTTATACGCTGCCAAACGTAACATACAGAGGTGACTACCAACGGGCAAACATTCAACCCGAAACCATTCAGCTCGCTGGTTTAGAACAATGCCAACCTTAGCAGAAGTGTACAACCAGAAGCGAGCGGATACTGACGGGGAGTTCAGTCCAAAAGCTGTACTTGGGTCTTGAATCCTCGTTTCAGACAGACTGCACACATCAATAGAAAAGGAGTCCAGCGTCATGCAAGAGTAGTCTGTCGTCCGGCTTGTTTCAGAGGGTGAACTTTAAAGATTGTCAGATGAATGAGCGCTCGGAGTTGGAGGAAGATTTTGAAGTGTCTGCTGCCGTGGCGTCCGAGTCAAGTGTAAATATTGTAGCTAGTGGCAATGGGCAACGAGCGGATTTATCAGTCCTCTAAGAAGTGGACAAGCGGAGATATCGATAGAAACGGGGTGAAAAGGGGAAGATAGCGAATATGTCAATAAGAAGAGTGTCAGCAGTAGTCCACGCTGCTTTATTCAACAAGGAATGCGACCCGGCAGATGGCACCACGTGGTGGCCGATGTGGCATGAGGTTATATAAGTGCGGGACTCAAGGTTGTAGGTGGCCTGGGATAGTGCCAGAGGCCGAGACCTAGACAGGGGGACGATTAGGGTCCTCAATCAAAGCACTTGGCTCAAAAAACTAACCGTGAAATAGCAGTGTCTTGCGTTATTCCGTCAGAGCATACTACATTTCTATGGATGTGCACAGACCATCACACCGCGGAAAGGTCCAGACTCTTTCTGATGGGACCTTGACAGACAAATTGACGTTATGCCGGCGCCATAGGTGTCGGAGGTTGGCAAAAGTTGCTTTAGATTTAAGAATCAATCTCGTATTCACCGAGTCCAACGGAAATTATAAAGCTGTTCAGGTAAACAAATTTACTATTATTTCGAGTGGCTCGTTAAAAAGCATTGGGTTTGATCCTACCATCTTGTAATAGCACTTTACACTGCAGGTGTGAAGCGCATACTAAACAGTGCGGTGGAATTACTTGGGTCATTTAAAATGGTTTGTATTTTTGAAGTACCTGAACCGAGAACTATTTAGTCCAACTAATCAATATCTGTGAAGTGAGGCCCCAGGAACAGTTCGATCTCCGAGGTAGGCAAAGAGGTTGAGAGGGGCACAGCAAAAACAAAGTTGAAGAGGAATGGTGAGAGAAGGTAGCCTTATCCTACACCACTGTAAGTGTTCAGGTGAAAGTTTGCTGTGCACTCGCACGCGCCCATAGGAGTTCGCATACATTAAGGTTACGAATTTAGAAAGGGCAAACACTACCAAAGTTTCTGACGACCGACACAGCCAAAACCAACTTTCAGGTCAAGAAAGACGGCCAACCTGTGACGTTTGAAGGGGTGGCAGTGTTCAAGAACTTGTCTCGAGGTGAAGAATATGGTCCACATATCGTCAACCAGGGAAAAACCCAGGTTGGTTCTTATGAGTTCGCCTCTAACGATAATCGATCAACCTAAGCAAAATGATGCCAGAGAGAACCGTGAATGCCACAACTATTAGGCTGATGCCATGATAGTTTTCGCACGTTTTTGCACCCTTTTTGAAGACTGGGCTGACGGTCAAGGCACTCCATTCCAATGTTAGTCTATGAGGCTGTTCCATCTAGCGGAAGCCTTCTGCATCTCCTGGAACCTCGTCATCTATCGTGTTCTTTCAGTCTTCAGGCTAATGATTATCTGACGTTCAAGGGACCTAGGTGCACCATCATAATAAACAGTAACTGGTTTGGATCATTTGGCAGCTTATCTCGATGGTACCCAGCGTTCATCTAGTCGAGTAGGATGGCTTGGAGACAGTTCTAAAAGCTGACAACGTAGCTTCTTTAGTTCATTTCCATTCCATTCGAATTCCGTTTTCGTCACCGACGTGACCGTGCCTTTCTAGCAGCTTTCCAGCCAGAACAACTCACTGCCGTTGAATTTCCGAAACTGGTCAAATTTGATTGACGGAATTACTGCACTCCGGCACGCGTAATGCTGACGGAAAGCGAAGCCCACAAAATGATATGACCATGGTCAAGTTGCGTATCCCAGAAGGGAAGGCAGTTTTTGATTCAGGCTCTTCATCGGCAAATGAAAAAAGGGCTCGAGATAGCTCAGTGGTTAATGCGCTAGCTTACGGACCCGAAGGTCCGTGGTTGGAACGCGACCTCAGCATCTCGACTGCTCCTGCCTAGGCTTGGGCAACTTGGCAGTAACCCAGCTCTCGTGCTTCCTTCCGTTGGCATGGCAGCTAGCTACCGAAAGGGTGATACAGCTGAAAGATTTTTTGCGGCCTCCAAGTAACCCGCTATGAAAGTTTGTGCTGGCCAGTAGCAGATGGACAGCATACAATTGAAGAGGTCGCTCCCTATCTTCCGCTTAGCATAGACTCCAAATCTACCACCCAACTGTGTTTTCGCCCGGGCTTGGTCGCCCTAATTGGGCATTCCTATTAGCCGCCTATATCCGTTCTTGCTGACCAAAGCAATGAAGACAGATAACGTTAAAAACCGTTCTTCTCATAGTCACAACTGCAGTCTGTCGGGGTGCATGCTGTCAGGATGAATAGACACCGTGTGACTCATTGACCTGTGTTGATCTTGGGCCAGTCAACCACATAGCGCAAAGACGAGTGATTATTCAATGGCCCGACCTAAAGTTGCCACCTTGAAGCGGTGGTCGGGCTTGAATGATGCAATTATCCCAGGGATTACATTGGCAGGAACGTCGTTCCACAAGGTGCAACCATGCCAGGAAGGCCAAAGGAGAGCAGTCAGACCAAGAGCAGCGACACCCCGTACTACGAGGCGGTCTGGGGGTAAAGTCGCGACAGGAGTGTGAAGGCAGTAAAGTGTTTCTCCCAGGCGACCAGCATGTTCATGTTTATGGTAGCAGCGATGGTGCCTCCCCCGAGGAAGGACGAGTTAGAAAAGGTCGACGTTAAAAACCGCACACTCCGATCACCGTGACCGCCGGCGCATTGTCCACTACGCTGGAAATACTTTTGAAATCAGAGTCTAGTGTTGCTCAAAAGCTACGTGCTGAGCGCAGCCGCATCAGGAATGGGACAGTAATGCCTTACTCCCTGCGCCCTCGGGTTAGGCCAACCCCCTGCAGCCGAGCAGGTCAGACTATTGAGTCATCGGCTCCGGGCAGGGTCCCCAAAGAAAACCCTACTGTCCACTGTCTCGTGGCTCAGACTTTTAAATCAGAGGCTAGGGCAGGGTCCCCGAACAAAACCCTACATCCTCCCACTGCATTGTGGGTCAGACTTTTGAGTCAAAGGCTCAAGGTGGGGTACCTCAAACAAACCCCTTCTTCGGCCTGGGCAACCGGGAAGTATCATTTGCTCGCGCAGTTCTGTGCCCACCGATGTCCCTCCCCAACCCCTTCCCACCACACAAGCAAATGTCACTGGGTCACTTGACTGTCAGTTATCTGACCGAAAGGCCCTATGCCCCTTGCTGCCTATTGACAGTAAACAAAATAACACCCTTCTAAACCCACGAGATCCTTTCTATATAGGAACTTTTAACGTCCGTACTCTATGTCAAATTGGCAAACAGGCAGAGCTTGCTGAAACTTTATACTCCCTTAAAATTGATGTATGCTGTGTCTCCGAAACACACATACAAGACCCAAGCTTGGTTATGCATCGCAGAACGCCAAGGATGAACTCAGCTCTTTCACATTTCTCCCTCCGTGTGTCCGGTGACCCAGAAGCGATGACTCGTGGACTATATGGTGTGGGAGTTGCACTCAGCCCCAGAGCTGAACGCGCTTTGCTGGATTGGATCCCAGTGAACAGTCGGCTTTGCGCCATCCGGTTATCCAGTTCAATCAAGCTCAATGCCCTCGGCATAAAAAGCGGTGCCTGTTTGTAGTGTCGGCTTATGCCCCAACGGACTGCAGTTCTGAGTTTGAAAAGGATACCTTTTATCGAGAACTATCCGGGCTCATTCGTCAGGCAAAAAGCACTGATATTGTGATCCTTGCAGGCGATCTGAATGCTCAAGTGGGTCGTCCGAGCTCCTTTGAATCACATTTGGGCGGTCGATTTGGAGTCGATGCTCGCCGCACAGACAACGGAGATCGACTCCTTCAGTTGTGTGCTGACCATGAACTGTTTCTGGCAATTACGAACTTTCAACATAAGCGTTCGCATCGCGTAACCTGGCGGCCACCAACTGCAAATCAACCGTGGACCTTGGACCACGTGGCCATCAGCTACCGGTGGACAGCCACAATTCGAGACTGCCGTTCCTTCTGAGGCATCCCACTTGATTCTGATCACGCCATGGTGCGTGCACGCCTGACAGTTCGCTTCCCTCCAGGCCCTCGCAAATTAGCATGAAGCATGCAATCCACTATCTTCGAAGATCGACCATAGCTCAACAGTATCGGTCTGAGCTAGTCCAACAACTGTTCACAGTAACCCAATACTGTGGAGGTAGTGAGCTTGTGGATGAAGCGTGGCAAAATGTGAAAGGAGCTATGTCAGCGGCATTCAGTGCTGTTTGTTCGACCTCTCCGATTCGACCACAAGACCGCTGGATATCGGCGAGGTCGCTATCCATGACTGATGCCAGGAAATCCATACCAACTGCAAACCATCAGCAACAAGTACGACGGCGCACGCAAATCCCTCAAACGCAAAATAGTGAAGAGCCTAAGGAAAGACAGAGCTCTGGCGGACATCGAAAGCTCGAGAGATGGAGATGGCACTTGCTGTGGAAAACAGCAGTGCCCTATATCAACTGATACGATCGACTGGTCCCAGGAAAGCAACGGTTGGCGAAACCATAAGTGAAAAAGATGGTTCATTAATTCACTCGCAAAAACGTTGACTAGAAAGATAGGTCGAAAAATTCGAAGAACAGTTCAGCTGTCCTCCTCCAAAAGCATGTGAAGATAATGCACACCTGTGAACGGAAGAAATAAAGTAGGAATTATCCGCACTAAAAAGTGAGAAGGCACCAGGACCAGACGGTCTCTACAAAGCCCTCTTCAAAGAAGGCGGACGATCCTTACTAACCCGTCTGTCAAAGCTTATTGGTGCTATATGGAACGAAGAGAAGGTGCCTGCAGAATGGTGCATATCGACAGTTATCCCTATCTTGAGAAAGAGTACGCAAACGCTGTGTGAAAACTACCCTGGCATCAGCCTGGTAGATGTGGCATCGAAGGTACTCTCTGGTCTTATCCTTCGAAGGTTGACTGGACACGGGGAGAGACAGGTACGTGATAACCAAGCTGGGTTCCGTCCTGCAGGAGGATGCATCGATCATATCGTCACCCTCCGACAGATTCTCGAACAGTGACAGTGGTCTCAGCAACGAACAATGACTGTGTTTCTCGATCTGAAAGCTGTCTTTGATTCTGTAGACCGTTAGGCACCATGGCAGTGTCCGTGGAACAAAGGTACCCGCCAGAAATTCTTGACCCTCCTCAAGGCGCTGTACTCCAACTCCCGCGGACGTGTGAAGATCTACGGGAAGCTCTCTTCTGAGTTCACCACATTAGGTGGTGTCAGACAGGGCTGTCCTCTTTCACCTTTCCTCTTCAACTTCGTCATTGATACGATCATGGAAGGCTCACTATCAGCCGCTGATGCCTGTGGAGTCGAAGTGCCCCATGGGCGCCCGCTCACAGATATCCAGTACGCAAACGA